>CM024611.1:28367451-28913119 GCA_014182575.1 Eucalyptus decipiens | reverse complement strand
ATTTCTCTAACGCCCTTTCGGTACCATTTCTTTTTATTTTGACAAAAGGTTTTTAAGGCAACTTGGATTAATTTTAAACTATTCTCCCTAACATGTAAGGTGATCATACGGGTGCGCAAACCACCAATTTAACACCCGGATAAACAATAAATAAATTGCAAAAACTTACCTCCAAGCAAAAGCATACGCAATGTTAAATTAAAATCCATATCAACAACCCTAGATATGGTTTCTAATTAACAAGCAATTTTTTTTTTATTTTCACTTAATTAATGAAAATCATGCAATATGCAATGCAATATTAACTAAATGATCTAATTCTAATGACATGTAATTTCTAATTAAATTGGCCTAGCAAAAATACTAAATGAGATACATCTCTCAATGAATCTAACCCTAATGACATGCATATGGCATTTTTTCTTTTTAAAGAATGCATTTTATCCTAAATAATAAAACTAATTTAACCTATGACTTTTTTTTTTTTGTATTTTTCATGAAATTCGAAATTAGGTGAAATGTGAAAATTACCTAATTAGATTAAGATCCTATTTAATTTATATTAGGAATTAGGTTGAGCCACATCCTAATTTAAACTAAAATATTATCTTAATCAAAATAACCCTAAAATGCAATATATCTAAAAAGTACCTAAACTTATGATAAATTAAAAAGTTCTCTAAATTAAACTAAGTGCAATTTTTATCATAATATGCAATGACGTGCAAAATATACCCCAACTATACCCCAACTCTAGATGATACATGCATGATGATTTTTTTTTGCGTTTTTGTTTTCTTTCTTCTTTTTTTTTTTCTAAATTTCGAAATTAATAATTGCCAAATAATTAAACATGCAATCCAAGTTAAAAAAATGAACTAGCAACCTAAATTAATTGATTTGATTTTTTTTTTTTGAAAATTGAAATAAAATACCTATTATGAACATGCAAACCCTAAAACTACATTTTTTAAATTTTTTTTAAAGAAAACTAATTTAAGTAACACCACAGCAAATCAAGCCATATTGATACCCAAATTGTGAACTATATCTCGCACATGAGATCGGATTGGCCAATTTTTAAGTAATTACAAGTCGGATTTCGGGCGAAAATCGGACCGACAATCACTAATTTCAAGGCAATTTCATATCATGGAATTTCAATTTCACATTAAAGGAATAATAACACTAAAAAGATAAAATAAAATAGCAAAAATAATAAAACAAAAATAAGATAAAGAAAATACCTAAATTTCTTTTGCTTTTCTCTTTTTTTTTCTTTTCTTGAGAAAGAAAAAAAAAAATAAAGCTGGTGGCCGGTCGCGAGGAAGAGATCGCCGGCTAGGGTTCTAGCAAGGGCACCGGCGGCGCGACGGCGGCACAGCAACAAAGGGCTTCCGGGGATCGACGCGGCGACGTCGCGGCACTGGGGCTTCGGGATCGGCACGGGGGACGACGTCGGCTCTGGGAGCGGGCGTCGCGGGCGGGACCCCTGGGCATCGGCGGAGGCGAGGCGGAAGCGGCGACGGGGTGGCACGGCAAGATCGGCGGCTGTTCAAATCTATAGGAGGCGAGTGGCATCGAGCTGCGCGCGTCGGGCGCGTGGCGGCTTGGATCACGGGCTTGAGCCGGCGGGCTCTACGGGGATGGCGGGAGGCCTCGAGCAGGCTGCGATGAGGAGCTCCGGCGTCTAGAGATCGAGCTGGGCGTGGCGTCCGGCGAGTGAATCGGATCGGGGCACGGGCGTGACCGACGGGCGGCGGGCGCCACGGATCAGGAGGAGGAAGGGCATCGGCTTCGGGTCGCGAGGTCCCAGAGGAGACGGGCGCGCGGTGGCACGTCCGGGCGGCTCGCAGGTCGTCGGGGCTGGACGGAGGCAGCGTCGGGACAATGACGATGTGGCGATGGCGGGCGCCCAGACTGTGATGGCGGAAGGAAGATGAATTCGGGGAACTTTTTTACCTTTTCTTTTACTTTCTTTTTACTTTTCCTCTCTCTTCGCTCCATTTTTTTTTCACTTTTTGCTCTTTTTGGTGCCTTTTGTTCGACAGAAAAGAACCTCCCCCCACAATGTACCGTACGTGACCCCTTTTATAAGCAAAAAAAATATTATCTTGGGGGTATATTTCATTTCTAATTTTGCTCGTGTAAAATTCCATTGAATATATCATTTCACCCTATGCAATATTTTTTTGCATATTCGATCAAAAAAAATCCCCTTTTGTGCAAAAATGCATCTCTAAATCTATAAAAAAATCTTAACCAAATATAAAATTTGCCTAAATTATATGCCATGTGGTTATGATTTTTTTTTTTTTTAGCAAAAAATTAACCCCAAAAATTTAGGTGTCAACTGCTGCCCCTCTTTGAAGGTGAGCTCGCAGAGGTTGCCTTCAAAGACAAATTGAGATCTAAATTTTGGTCATGCTCATGCAATGAATGGTTTTTTGTTGGAACGTGAATTCTATTTTTTAATGCAATTTATATGATGCATGGAAATACTAATGCAAATGATAGATAAACCTACTTGGAATAACACCCTCGAGGAGGATAGAGTAATTCGAGATAGTGGGTGTTACTGTTCGAGGACCCGTACCATTTACGGCTGCCTAGAATAGTAACATGACTTTGTGAAGATGCTGTTTTTCCTAGGACCCGTACCATTCTACGGCCGCCCGGTGGGCGAAAGGAGCTGCTTTCTCGGGACCCGTACCATTCTACGGTCGCCCAATACGGCCCGAAAGGTTTTGTAAGGAACTACTTTCCCAGGGACCCGTACCATTCTACGGTCGCCCGCACGGCGAAAGGTTTTTGTCTAGGACCCGTAACATTCTATGGTTGCCTAAACGGGAAACAGTTTTCTAGGACCCGTACCATTCTACGGTTGCCTCGGCGAAAATTATTTTTCCAGAAACCCATACCATTCTACGATCGCTTTGAATGAGGAAATTGCTTTTCTAGGACTCGTACCATTCTACGGTCGCCTGTTAGAGCAATAAATGTTGTCTAGGACCCGTACCATTCCACGGTCGCCTAGGCGAGGTTTTGCTTGGTTAGGACCCAAACCATTCTTCGATTCGCCTGACCTTGCGACGAAATCATCCAACCAGGACCCGAACCATTCTTCGATCGTCTTAATCAGATTGAATCTGTAGGAAAAATCTTTGGGGGACAACTCAATTGAGTGTCGATATGCTTAAAAGGGAATACATGTGCAATGACAAATATTCAAGGTATGGATAGAGATATACTTACCTGGTAACATCTCTGATCTTCGAGGATACATCTCCCACAAAACATGATCGTAGAAGAGGCAACATGCATTTGTAATCATAAACATGCATTAATATAATGAAGGTTCATGATGATTTCCATTAATCTTGCAACCCTAATTTCCATTCTGAACACATGAGTGTCATGAATGTGTCAAATGAGGGATATTTTGGTCTGAAATGACTTTTTATCTCATTCTCATTAAAATGGCAATTTCATCTCGACCTTTGTTGCAGATTTTGTCAATCACTCTATCTCACCATTGTCATGCCCAAACAAGGGTCTGAACAATCTCGCAAGTGGTATGATCTCACCAATCCGAGAGGTCTTTAAAGGGACCGTAATGTGGGCTTAGTCAACGGCTTAACAAAGGGGACTCTTTTGAGTCGAGGTTATTTGAAAATGACATTTCAAAACTGTCTTGGGATTTTCAAATCAAGAAATATATGAAATGAGGCAGCAATTATCTTACTCGCACTTCTTCAAGTGATGCTTTCAAGCATATGAACTCTTACGTTAATTCAAGTGCCATAATCGAAGAGACTTTGCAAGGACGTAACGTAGGCTTGGTTCATGGGTTATGAAATGAAAGGATCATTAGGCTCAAAAAGTGTTTAGAGAGTCCAAGTTGGTGATCATCTTGACATTTCCACCACTTTCCTTCTCCATTGTCAGAGATTTTTTTTTTTTGCACTCATTGATTGCAACAGCATTTGAGTTTTCTTTTTCTTTTTCTTTTGGGCATCGGCCTTACTTTTACCAGCACACATTGCTTATTTCATGCCCCATATTTGCATTTTTTTAAACAAAATCTCCATTTTGCCGACATTCTAGTTCATGCTACTTGAGTGTTTTTGTCTTACCCCGGTGTGGGGGATGATCACCAAGCTGGGTTTAATATGAAATGAATTCATAAGCTCAAGTGGGCTATGCAATGGATAAAAGTGTGTAGGATAGAGAAATGACTGCTCTTCATCATCCTAAGGCACTTTAAACTATCATATATGAATTACAACACGAAAGCAATACTCAAAAAGTGATGCAAGTGTGAATAAGAAAATTCCTATCATTCATTTCAAACTTTGTCCCAATGTGGGATGATCCTTGACAGGGATGATTTAAAAACTCTTCATGTGTGTGGGGCTCGAAGGGCTAAACAATGGGTATACAGTGTTTGGGTAAATGAAGAACTACCTCTCGTCACCTTCGTTAGTGTACCCTTTGCGAGATCACCCTTTTCCTTGCGGGCATGGAATTTCTTCACACAACTCTTGGGGGTCAATGTATGGAATAAGAGTTTGCCTTTCATCATTCCAAAGTATCTCATTTCACACAATTCAATCAATCTCACACAATTCATCAATGAAGAAAATGCAAGATTTGCAACAAGTTTAGACAATTGAATTTGGCAACTCAATGAGGCAATTTATTCATCATAAAATGTTTGCAATTCAAAACATAACATGGCAAATTCTATCATGGGTAATACTTCTTGATAGCATCGAATTTAATTGGAGTAGAAAACTCATGACTACCCATTTATGCTAGGATGGCACCTCACAGTACCTTCCTTACCACATATAGGCTGTAATTTGGAGCAAACTTGCCCCCGGGGATCTTCCACCGAAGAATGATGGTTCTCTTTTACTTGCCCTAAATCTTTTTTCATTGCAGGTGCACTCTAAACCTGTTGATCACAAGTCAAGTATATGATCATTGAAACTTGATACGCTATTCTCAGATGTCCCTTGTCATAACAAGTTATGGAATTATGCTCTGAGACAAGAAGCAAATGAGTTAGATAAACAAACGAGGTTTTAATCGATATAAGTTTTGGGAATTCTTTTTTTTTTTTAGCGGTGAAATGCTTTTGTTTTCGAAAAAGTTTTGGGAGGAAACATGAGAAAGTCGGCCCTCGGGATTTTCTCCGTGGATGATATTTTTCTTTTTCATGGTTGGATATCATCATTGGACTTGGTTTGGTATACTCCATCATGTCCTCAAAATTGGAAATAAAATTGTAATTTCATTGAATAGAATCAAATGAATTACATTATTGGAATGGAAATTGTGATTCCTAAACCCCTAAAAAGAGAAAAAAAATCGAAAATGATTACTAAAAAGCGAAAACCAATCCTAAAAAGTGGTAAAAATTCCTAGAAAGATATAAAAATTCCCATGCAGGGGAGTGTGCAACAGTAACAAGTTACTCCTGCAGGTTAACGTCCATGTCTTCCGAAGGTCCTTCGTCATTAGCTCCCATGAAGAGGTCATCGAACAAACTTGTGATTCCTTCCGGGGCATCATCAGAGTTCTCTATCTTTGGAGGCATCAGATCGTCCATGTCATCCCATCCACTTGAACTATGTTGCGGGAGTCAAAGTAAAAGCTGGGAGGAGCCGAATACTTCACTAGGTAATCAAACTTGCCACTAGGCTGCCCCAGAGTGTCCATCACTTCCACTTCATCTTGCCCCATCTTAGGGACATTGTCAGGTTTAGGTTTTTCAATGACCAACAGTGGGTCATCTTCCAGGTCAGGCATGTCACCATTGCCCATTTGGGTCTTACCTAAGCGCCGGGACTACTTGTCTCGGGGAGAGCAAGTGCAAGAGTCAAATCTGTTTGGAAGGATTAGTTTGAGCTGTCATGAATTGCATAGAGGCGAGCAGCGTCGGAGTTGGTCTTCCATAGCGGAGATACGATCACGCATTTTGGTTTGGTCGGCCATTCTAGCTCTTGCTCGCGTAATACGTGGAGGATTCATTATCACCTAACATTGAAGAAATGAACAAAAATAAGCATCTCATATGAAAATACGTCGATCCATGGCAATATTCTAGAAATTTTATTCATCAATGGAGCTTTTGACAAGCCTATCAAAATAGAAATTCGAAATGTCCTAAACAAATGAACTAGGAAAGTAAATGACTCAACTTCCTAAACATTAATCTAAAAATAAAAATAGCAAGATTGATTCAAGCATTTCATTTGGCTTGATCAATATACACTCGGGACACCATTTGGCACAATCGTTTATTCTCTTCTTGACCTCTTTATGCAACTCTTTTGAGGCGTTTATTCTCAGCACGATTGGTGATCTTCAACGACGCCTCCAGTATCTTCGGAAGCAGCTCCTCAGGAATCTTGTGTTGTTGAATGTACTTAGTCGAGGCATAATACTTTCTTTCTTTACCCTTCAACTCTTCCTCGGGCCATTTAAGCTTTCGTGGATGGCACATGTCCCACATTAATTTGATGGTGAGAATGGAATCTTCATGGCCTCGGCTTCCATCAACAAAGCTAACTTGGAGCGGATCCGCTTGTAACGCCGAGGGAAGCTCTTGTACGACTTGATACTGACGAGTCACTCTAGTCGGATAGTACTCCAATGCTCCGGTCAATCCCAATAGAGGAATTGGGCCAACTCCTCCACACGAGAGTCTCGCTACCCGAAGTTGGAACCATTTAGCATGCCATAGGAAACCCTTGGAAGTTGGTTTTCATGAAAGCTAGCCACCTAGAATAATGATAATCCGGTGCATGTTTTTGGTTGTTCTCAAATCTCACAATAGGGTGATTGGAATTACTAACCTTATGTATAGTCATTAGACCACCAAACCTTTTTATATGTGAAAGAAACCAAATTTGCAAAAAGTTTAGGAGAGGAATGGAAAGTCTTATCACCGCCTCCTTTAAATGAGTGAGGGAAAAGGAAAGTTTCAGTTAGAGCAGTGTTTACAAAATTCTTCCTTCCAACACTTGTTTAACTAATTGAGCGATCAAAGGGTTAATAGCATTCTTGCGGTAAGGAAAAACTATAAACCCAAAGAAAGCTAAAAGGAAAACCCTTCGCATTTGAGATGGAGTGCCTTTCTCAAAACATTGTTTCAGAAAAGATAAAGGACATGCATTACGGTTAGCCTTTAAAACCTTTCTTATATCATCTTCCTTAATTCTCAGAAAATCAGATAAGGCCATAACAAGATCTATTCCGATAGGCAGACTAATCAATTGAGCTTTCAGGGACTTTCCTATGGCAATGCTATACTCTTCCAAGGTGGGAGTGAGCTCATGCTTGCTACGAAGATAAAGGTAGAGGTCTTGGGGCACCAATAGTGGGCGAGTGCTTGGACGAGGCCGCCATGGATGTTGATACGCAACAATGGAAGCAATCGACCAATATGTGACCCCTACGAAATGACGGCTATCTTGATCTAACTTGTCCCTTAAGCGCTAAGCTCTTCCTTTGGAGGGAGAATAATTCGAATATCCGGTGTCCCCATTGTATATTGATCAAGACTCAGGACAATCCTAATGCCATGGACCGACAAAATAATGCGATAAAATAAGTAAATTGCAAATGCCAAAAATTTAGAGAACTTACTTTACCAAAGATAGGTAATCACATAAACATGCGCATGGTAAGTGGCTCGATTTCTAATCTATAAGACTTATCAAGCTGGAGCCACAAGGATGATCAGACTAGCCACAGGCTTGTGGACTATGTCGGGTCCTCATGACTCCGACTTGGTCAAAGAGCTGACCCTAGTCGCTGGCATGCGGACCGAGGTGGGTACTCTTGACACCATGAAAGAAACTTTGGGATTGAAATGGGCAACTCGTACCACGAGCATGCGGTCGGAGTGTTATCCATCTCAACACCATCCTAAATGATCCTATGTGGCCCGAGAGTCCCGGCTAGCGGGTTGTGTGTGCAATAGTGTAGTGCTAGATGCAAGGCATGCACGACAATTTAGATCAAACAACACTTCAATAACTTGAATTTAAAACATTCATCCCCAACTCCAACCTACAAAACAAAGGTTAGCAATCACTACTCCCCTTATACCTCCCAATCTGCAAAAACATTTAACACCTAAATGTTAGGGACATACACAGAATCCCTCGCTGCCAAACAAAAACATTTTTCAAAAAGAAGAAAATTGGCCTAAGTCCACTAAGTGTTTTAACACAATTCCCAGGGATTCGCCAAGCTGTCACACGACCAAATTTTTTTTGGGTATGAACCACCTAGGGTTTGGCTAATGGATTGTTAAGCCTAGACTTAACTCGGGCTCTCCCAAGCTCATACCAATTCGCGACTTTAAGTTCAAATTTTTAACATGCAATTGATTTTTAACTAGGAGTCGCCACTAATCTATTTTTGGTGGGTCGATTAGAAACCCAAGTAAAGTAATTGAAGATTTACTTTAATCCTATGAACCAGAGATTTTGGTATGGGGACTTGGTTACGCTAGATTTCTCTAATGCCCATTCGGTACCATTTTTTTAATTTTGACAAAAAGGTTTTGCAGGCAGCTTGAATTAATTTTAAACTATCTCCATAACATGTAAGGTGATCATACAGGTGCGCAAACCACCAATTTAACACCCAGATAAACAATAAATAAATTGCAAAAACTTAGCAACGAAAGCATCTGCAATGTTAAATTAATATCCACATCAACAACCCTAGATATAGTTTCTAATTAACAAGCAATTTTTTTTTAATTTCACTTAATTAATGAAAATCATGCAATATGCAATGCAACATTAACTAAATGACCTAATTCTAATGATATGTAATTTCTAATTAAATTAGCCTAGCAAAAATACTAAATGAGATACATCTCAATGAATCTAACCCTAATGACATGCATATGGCATTTTTCTTTTTCCTAAAAGAATGCATTTTATCCTAAATAATAAAACTAATTTAACCTATGCCTCTTTTTGTATTTTCATGAAATTTGAAATTAGGTGAAATGTGAAAATTACCTATTAGATTAAGATCCTATTTAATTTATATTAGGAATTAAGTTGAGCCACATCCTAATTTAAACTAAAATATTATCTTAATCAAAATAACCCTAAAATGCAATATATCTAAAAAAGTACCTAAACTTATGATAAATTAAAAAGTTCTCTAAATTAAACTAAGTGCAATTTTTATCCTAATATGCAATGACGTGCAGAATATACCCTAACTCTACATGATACATGCATGATGATTTTTTGTGTTTTTGTTTTCTTTCTTTTTTTCTAAATTTCGAAATTAATAATTGCCAAATAATTAAACATGCAATCCAAGTTAAAAAATGAACTAGCAACCTAAATTAATTGATTTGATTTTTTTTTTTGAAAATTCGAAATAAAATACCTATTATGAACATGCAAACCCTAAAACTACATTTAAAAAAATTAAAGAAAACTAATTTAAGTAACACCACAGCAAATCAAGCCATATTGATACCCAAATTGACAAATCATATCTCGCGCATGAGACGGATTGGTAATTTTAAGTAATTGCAAGTCGGATTTCGATCGCGAAAATCGGACTAACAATCACTAATTTCAAGGCAATTTCATATCATGAAATTTCAATTTCACATTAAAGGAATAATCACACTAAAAAGAAATAAAATAGCAAAAATAATAAAACAAAAATAAGATAAAGAAAATACCTAAATTTCTTTTTCTTTTCTCTTTTTCTTTTCTTTTCTTTTTCTGAAAAGAAAAAGAAAAATAAAGCGGTGGCCGGTCCGGCGAGGGCTAGGGGAAGGCGGCGCGACGGCGGCAGCAAAGAATCGGGCTTCGGGGATCGGCGCAGCGACGTCGCGGCACCTGTGGGCTACGGGATCGCACGGGACGACGTCGGCTGCGGGGAGCGGGCGTCTCGGGCGTGGGACCCCAGGCATTGGTGGAGGCAAGGTGGAAGCGGCGACGGGGTGGCACGGCAAGATCGCGGCTACTGTTCAAATCTAGAGGCGGTGAGCGGCATCGAGCCGCGGGCGTCGGGCGGCGTGGCGGCTCGGATCACAGCTTCAACCGGCGGGGCGCTACGGGGATGGCGGGGAGGCCTCGTGCGGCTGCGATGAGGAGCTCCGGCATCCGGGATCGAGCTGTTGGGCGCGACGTCCGACGAGTGAATCGGATCGAGGCACTGGGCATGACCGACGGGCGGCGTCCGCTTCGGGATCTCGGGAGGAGGAAGGGCGTCGGCTTTGGGTCGCGAGGCTACAGAGGAGACAGGGCGACGTGGTGGCGCGTCGGGGCAGCGCGCGGGTCGTCGGGGCTCACGGACGGAGGCGGCGTCGGGACAGCGATGATGCGCGCAGATGGCGCCGGCGCCGACAGAGAGCCCCTTCCCCCGCAAGGAAGATGAACAGTCGCAGGGGGAACTTTTTTACCTTTTCTTTTACTTTCTTTTTACTTTTCCTCTCTCTTCGCTCACTTTTTTTTCACTTTTTGCTCTTTTTGGTGCCTTTTGTTCGACGGAAAAGAACCTCCCCCCACAATGTACCGTACGTGACCCCTTTTATAAGCCAAAAAATTGTATCTTGGGGGTATATTTCATTTCTAATTTTGCTCGTGTAAAATTCCATTGAATATATTATTTCACCCCGCACAATATTTTTTGTATATCCGATCAAAAAAAAAAATTCCCTTTTGCGCAAAAAATGCATCTCTAAATCTATAAAAAATCTTAACCAAATTTAAAATTTGCCTAAACTATATGCCATGTGGTTATGATTGATTTTTTTTTAGCAAAAAATTAACCACAAAAATTTAGGTGTCAACACGCCTCCTCAAAAGCCTCGCGAGTCTTCTAGCACGTCGGAGCCTCACCAGTCGCAGTCAGGTCCCGACTCCCTCCAACTCAAGAAAATATTCAGTAGTATGTGCGCGCCATGTCATCCGCCGACATGGTGCGCACATACCACTCAACTTTCAACGCCTGTCGTGTGGGATCCGCTAGAAATTTAAAAGACTCGCTCGACTGGGCTCGGCTCAGCTTGCTGGCAGAAGAAAAGACATGCTCCCACACGGTAGAAGAAAAGACACGCTCCCGCGCGAAAGACCATTCTCTCCTCAATCGATTTTTTTGCTATTTTTTTCTATCTCTCACTTTCTCTCTCCTTCCCTCGCGAGAGAACAAACACGAACGAGACTTGCATTTCCTTCTCCACTTCCACTTCCGCCTTCGGGTCCGGCTTCGCCTCCTCAAAAGCCTTTCCAGTCTTCTAGCACGTCGAAGCCTCACCGCCGTAGTCAAGTCCCGACTCCCTCCAGCTCCGATCAAGTTTCCTAGAGATCGAGCTAAAGGTTTGTGTTCGGCTCCGACTCCCTCCCGCAAAAGCTTCATTTGCCTCTGGCATCCTTCGTCTCCAGCATCTACTCGTCCTCCACGTCCCGGTGGCCTCCACCGTGAAGCCATTGGCCTTTGGCAGGAGGGAGGCGACCTCAGTCTTGTTCCCAAGCAGCACTAGGCTCTCCGCCGCTGACTGGGTGCTGTCCCTAACATTGGCCCGCTCGGTTGCAAGAGAGATCTCGGATGGCACGGAGAAGAAGGAGAGGCGCGGGCTGGAGAAGGATTCCTTCTGGCCTCCACCGCAAAGCCATCGGCCTCCGGCAGGAGGGAGGCGGCCTCAGTCTCGTTCTCGAGTGGCACTGGGGTCCTTACCGCTAACCAGGCGTTATTCCTGACGCTGGGCTGCTTAGTCGTGAGGAGAAGAAGGAGAGGCGTGAGCTAGAGAAGGATTCTCGCTTCAGTAGTGGACCCGGGTGGGGTCTATGCGTTTCTCTCTCGACCGGTGAGTTTCCTTCTTCCTCCGGCTAGTTTAGGAATGTGCGGTCGAAATCCCGAATGGGTTGTTTTTGCATCTTGTTGGGTTGTTCGGTTGCCAAGCAAATGCGCGAGTAGCTAGGGAGAACGAAAGTGGATTCATTCGATCATCATTTGCCGCCACGTCTTGTGTTTCTTTTCATTTTTTTTTTTTTTTTGGTTTAATGGAACCTTGCAATGAGAGTTGTTTAATGCCACAGGAGATGTTAGGGTTCTAAGTTTTCTCATTACTCATTAATAGTTGAGGTTGAGAACTACCACTCTTTTTTATTGATACTAATTTGACAATAGTTTTGGATTGCATATTGGATTTTACTATATTCTAATGTATTTTCATTTCTTTGCTTCCATTTGCACTAAAAAAATCATAACCTTGTTTGATGCGGATGTTTCTCAGCTGTCCCTCACATGGTGGTGCACTTAGGGATAGACATTGCAAGTGAAGAAGACTAAGCTTCCAGGTCTCAATTACTTAAAGAGTTCATTGACATTTGCAATATCGACAAGGCATGGATATTTAAGTCTGAAAATAGTATAAGTGCTTATCTCATATGCTATCCCTATGCTTACTCTTCCATAGATATACACTATGATAAAGGTGGTTATTGTTCGGTTATAGGTAAAGGCTCCAAGTCTATTGAAACAAGAAAGGGAAGAGATTCTAAGATGTTTTGCTGTTGCTTTTTCTTGAATCTCTTGGGCCTACCAAAACCCGTAGTGAAAGACTGCATTTCCATTCCGCCAAAAACATACTAATGGGACTGGATTTGTATCCAAGGACATAGCTTTGAAGTGTCCTGAAAATATTTTCAAGGGAAGAGGTGTGATTGCTTATGCTTTTAACGGTTGTGACATATGAGTATCATCTTAGTGGTATCTTCCTCTTGCTATGCAAGAAAAACTGATCTCCAAAAGATAATTATGACAAATAAAAAAGGAAAACTGATAGTATATAATGATGTCATTTATGGTTAATTGTGCATTATGTCGTTAGATAGTATAGTGATGACACTGTAGTGGCAGTACTATATTTGGCAATAGGATGATGCTGCCCGGGGTACGATGAATTACTTGGACCGTCTAGTAATAGTAGTATTTTGGTTATGGGATATAATCCCATAAATAAATTTGAACGAAATGTAGATCTAAGCCGTACACATTGTGAATTTGTAGCTTAGGTGTTGCGAGATCACGGTTTGGTGAGTTTTACTACAACAAAGCATTGTTAGTCAATACTACTAGTGATCAATTTCCTTGAACAATCACCTTTGTGTTGCATGTCTTGTTGATATTATTAGTGACAAATGTTCTGAAAGTACAATATCTTGCTTTAGGCCTTTCTTTCCCCTCATTTAAAAGGAGACATTCCAAATAGTCCCAAGTAGAAGAATAGAATTAACCTAAGTTGTCGCCCCTTATGGGGAGTTCTTTGAGATATATTCAGTGCCATGGGGCCCACAAGAATTTGTTGCTTTCTTCTCCCTTCTATTGTGCATTATTTATGGAAAACTTGTTGAGAAGGCATATGATTGAATACATTTTCGTCCCGTCTCTCATTTATGTAGTTTTAAGTTAATTTCCTAGAAGTTTGTATTTATAGCTGTTCTAGATGCTATTTGCCTCTGATTTGGTCATTTCTTCTTATCCTAGAGATTTCTTGGCTGTGGCAATGATGGGCGAGATACCTAGGAGGGCATGGTGGAACTAGTAGTTGATGGGATTTTCTTTTTGTGCTGGTGCTTGATTGTCGCACAGTACGTGTTGAACTTTTTGCTCTTTACACTTCTCTTGCAGCCTTTGCTAATCCAGTGTCGTCTATTCAATGATGGTAGAGCCGTCAAAGGAACTCTTATCCTTAATATGCTAGTAAAGATTTTGCATTGTTATACTGTTTTCTGTATCTGAATGTTGGAGTGTTGTCATGTCCTTTCATGTACTTCTGCTTTTAATTTATTAAATATTTTAAAGACTAGAATTTTCTCTTACAAAGTGTTGTTTGATAAAAAAAAAAAACAATGTGGTATAATTGCTGGAAGTGAAATTGATCTTTTTATTCTATGTTTATGATTTTATACATTTGTTAGTTGGTCCTCCAATTTAATTAGCAAAATAAGAGTAATATGTTTGTGTAAGATTTACTAGGTTTTCATGCTATTTAATTATACTCCAGACTAGTTTCACGAGCCCAAATGAAAGTCAATTTGGTGGTTGACATGAAAGAAATTCTCTCCAACTTCATTTTTGCTGCCTTTAGTAATAATGTATTAGTATGAGAGTGCAATAGAAGTCCCTCACATGGTTTCAGTATGCTATTTATTCTAATGTATTTTCTTTTCTTTGCTTCGATTTGCACTAAAAAATTCATAACCTTGTTTGCTGTGGATGTTTCTCAGGCTGTCCCCCACATGATGGCGCACTTAGGGATGGACATTGCAACTGAAGAAGGCTAAGCTTCCAAATCTCAATTACTTAAGGAGTTCACTGACGTTTGCAACATCGACAAGGCATGGATATTTAAGTCTGAAAATGGTATCAGTGCTTATCTCATCTGCTATCCTTATTATTACTCTTCCATAGATATACACTATGATAAAAGTGGTTATTGTTCGATTTTAGGTAAAGGCTCCAAGTCTGTTGAAACAAGAAAGAGAAGAGATTGTTGTGAAGGTTGCATCTCCTCTTGATCATGAAGATTAATGTGCACTTGACTTTGCACATATGTCATAGAAGAGGCCAATGCCTTGTTTTACTCAATTATGTGCTTGTGCTTTAGTTTAGGCAACGATTACCTTACAAGATGTTCTTCGAACAATTATTGAATGCTGTTCAGCACTTTCGAAATATGAATATGATAGCTTACCCCTCCTGGTTTGTCATGGTGGATTTGCAATTGGTGTTATTTTGTCCATGTAATGCATTCCCTACTTATTATTGGTCTTCCAAGCATTATAAGATACAATTTTGAATCAAACATGCCAAGCACCTTATATTTTTTTTTAGTTGGTATTGGCTATTCTGATGCATTTTGAATCAATGGATCTCGTTTTATTTTGGTTACCTTTACAGAGCTTCCATGTAACCGAACAACTTTTATCCGCAAATAGCTCTATGCAATTTCTTGTAGTTACTTTGGAGAGATAAGATTGAGAATACTACGTTGGCATCAGGAATTTTCGTCATGCTCATTGCTTTAATACTCTGTTTTAGGGTAAAGGCAAAAGCCTCGATTCTTTATGATTGCAGTTGTTATTGGTGTTGATGCATAAGTTTCAGAAAAGAAAACCTCAGGGCTTTTGCGTTTACCTTTGTTCTTGGAGTGCACCCAACATTTTCGACAATCTAGTTCCTATTTTGTCCTATTCTTGGTAAGGTTGAATAATGCTCTTGCTATTAGTAATCTAGACTAATAATTGTTGTTTTTATTTTTATTTCACTTTCAATTTTAGTTATTATTTGCTAATGGATAATTGTTGTATATGTTACAAGAATATGTTGGCCAAAATGTTTTTGTAAGTGATTATGAGGTTGTAATTATGAAGAACCCAATGTCGGTGGGCACCAAAACTCATGTTTGACATTCACTTTCAGTAAAAGTCGAACTATTCTCGGGCGAAATGGGTATGACTTCACTTTTTAGAATTAAATTTGTATTTACTTCATTTTTCTTCTTTAAATGATTAGATATTTTCCTCAAATTGTAGAGGCTTCAAACGATAATATCATTGCACACAATGTTAATGAAGAATTTGAATTCAAAGTTGGTATGGTGTTTGCTAATGAGAATGAAGCCTATAATACATATAATGCATATGCAATTTGTAAATGATTTGGAGTGCAAAAAGGACAAAAAGCGAACAATAGTAAAGGAGTACTGCGAAGATGCACATTTGTATGCAATTGTGAATGACACTCTCCACCAATCCAACCTCATGAACAAAGAAATATTTATAGGACAAAGTGAAAAGAATAGGATGTCAGTTTTGCATTAAATTTAAAATCGAAAATGGAGTCTGAGAAGTTACTAAGTTTGAAGATGTTCATAATCATCATTTCATTGAGAATAAGCAAAAACACCTTATGCACTCGTATCGACACATTACAGACACTAGTAAATGTATTTTGACTTCTATGACTGGGCCAGTATAATGGCCACAAAAGCATATTCTTATCTTTGTAATGAAGCGGGTGGGGCAAATAACATTGACTTTACATTATGTAATTGTCAAAATTTCTTACAATCGAAAAGAAGGAATCTGATTGATGCAGGTGATTGTCAAAGGCTCATCAACCATTTTAATTGCTTACAATCAAATTGAAGCAATTTTTCTTACACATTTCAATTGGATGAGGATTAAAGGCTAACCAATGTTTTTTGGTCTGATCTAAGTTAGACTATGATAGCTTTGGAGTTGTAGTAGTGTTTAATACTACTTATCATACAAATAAATACAATATGATATATGTGTCTTTTTCTTAACTTGAATCATCACTGGAAAAATATTCTGTTTGGTTGTGCATTTATGATGGATGAGACTATTGCTTCTTTTTGTTTGGGCATTTCAATCCTTTTTGGAGGCAATGGATAATAAAGCACCCAAAACCATATTCACTAATCAAGATCATGCTATGACAAATGCTATTAGAATTGTTTTCCCAAATTTTGATTATCGTTTATGTATATGGCATATTGGGAAAAATGCTACGCATTGTATTACACATCTTCTTGGAAAACTAGGTTTTCGTGATAAATATTGGCACAAGCTTCTATATCGTTGTGAATCTGAAATTGAAATGGAGACCACTTGAAAAGCTATGTGTCAAGAGTGGAATTTAAGTGAGAACAAGTGGTTGGATACTCTATGTCGTCTCGCGTCATAAATGGTGTCCTCGCATTTGGCCATTAATTTTTTTCTACAAGAATTAGATCTACACAAAGAAGTGAGAGCACAAATAATGTAGTTCGAGATGTGGCATGTAAGACGATGAATTTATCTGAATTTTTTAGTCATTATGAGAAGCAAGGTAAAAAAATGCGCAACACTGAAATTGTTTATGATTTTGAGTGTGCTCGAGGAAAGCTATATATTGTGGTTGAAAATAGTAGAATTTTGCAACATGCTGCACAAGTATATACTCATATTATTTACAGGAATTTTCAGGCTAAGTTCTTGCATGTTTTATCTGAACATGTTCTTCGATCAGAAACTGATGGGCCTTTACATACTTATATCGTGGGAACCGGAAGTAGTGAACGAAAGCATATTGTGCATTTTAGTCTAAGTGATTCTACCATTTTTTGTTGCTGCAAGTTATTTGAAATGCAAGGATGGTTATGTAGACATGCTCTTTACATCTTGACAAATGTTGCAAATATTACAAGCATTCTATCACAATATATTTTGAAGAGGTGGACAAAAGTTGCAAAACAAGGGATTTATTGTGAAGATGTTGCACAAAGCTCTCACGATGCAATTAAATCAAAGACACTACATTTGAAGAGGTTGATGCAGTTAGCTTTCGGTGTCATGAATGATAGTGCCAATCATGATATAACAAAGGAGCTTGCAACTACAGCCTTGTTGCATCTTCGTTCTCAAATTACAACTAAAATGCAATCTTTAATAGGTAAAGATCATGTTGATTTCTTGGGGGAAGGTGATGAATCTAAATATGTAGAAAATCATGGAATTCAAGTATTTGATCCCCTTAAGAGAAGGCCAAAAGTTGTACCAAATACTCGGATCAAGGGCGCCGCAGTAAAAGAGAAAGAGAAAAGCGTCTTCATGCATAGGCGGCACCTTGCATGAGGTATGACACTTGTTTAATGTGATCAAATAATTTTATCAATTATCTTATCTTGTTTTTGCATGAAGTAATTCTAATACTCTTATTATGTTTGTTTGCATAATTGACTTTAATGATGAAACATGGGCAAGATGAAGCATCGCTTTTTGACTTCGAAATGATAAAAAAATTATCTTGAAAGTGTAGATAGTTAACTAATGTCAATCAGTGTAGCTTTTGGATTTCTTTTTGGCTATAAGCATACACTTCTACATAGGGTAGAATCGATGTGCAGCTCTTTGATTTTTTTGCTATGAGCATGCACTTCTCCATAGGATAGGATCAATGTGAAGCTCCCACGTCCTTTTGCTATGAGCATGCACTTATAGATAGGATAGGATCAACGTGTAGCTCTTGGATTTTTTGGTATGAGCATGCATTTTTACATAGGGTTGGATCAATTTGTAACATTTTTTGGGACTTGTATAGTTTACTACTCCTACTACAATAAAGGATACCATATTATGATGTTGAATTATGAATCAATGCAACAATTAACTTTTGGTTGTAAGCATCTGAAAAAATCATCTTAATGATCAAGAATCCCTTGCCTCCTCCAATGCCTGCTCAAGTTTGGTTTGTACATTCTTCATGGAGTTTCTTTCCTAGTAATTTGGCTATTTGCAAATGCAATAGCGTGAAGAGCCTGTTTCAAGTACATTGTTCATTTAACATACTTGGCTTTTATTATAGGAGTTTATGGGAATTGTTGGGGTCATAATCTTTTATCCTTTGTTTTTGCAATAATAAAGGGAAAAGATTGGATGGGAGCCTACTGTATTTGAGAGACCTTATGATGCTGAAGTGGGCCTCAAGATAAGTTAATTGGCTCTAAAGAAGCAAGAAGAGGAGGGGGCTTATGGTCCTAAAGCGATAGCTCTTCGTGCCAATAGTATTCCCAGCACACACAATGCAGAAAATCAGAGTGTCGCGATTGGAGAATCACAGGAAGGCAGGGTTGTCATGACAGATATTGAAAGATTGTTTCAGGCCTCGAGGTTGATGAAGGTAGTGTGATTATTAGGGTGTCTGTATGCTAATCATTGTCACGTTAATGTAGATGCTTGGCTTCTTCTTTCAACATTTTTAATTTGCTCTTAATTTCCAATCTCTACACTTTTGATTGGTAAGCAGTTCTTTTATTGATCATTTGATGTAGTGGTCAGATCTCGAATTCTTTGTATTTAATTGAAGTGTACTTGGCAGTTCTTTGCAATTATAGGCACTGATTAGAGATTTAATGTCAAAGGCTAAGGTGCCTCCAAATGTTGGTGGAGAAACCCCAGCCCCACCGGTAGTCTAGATTCTACCTCTTGACGGGTTGATAAGGAGAAGAAAAGGCTCTTGGATTATGTAAATGATGATACATGCAAAGTGCCATTCTAGAGACATCTTTCCTAAGGCTGCTCAAGAAAGAAAAAATGGTGTCATCTTCTTCATTTGAGAGGACTTTGGCAAGGCAGCTCAGATTGGTTGGCAATGACCTCCTCAATGCCCCTACTTCTGTTGACAAGCTTCTCATTCTTCTCAATGAATGGTGCCCAATATGCCCATTCATGCATTTGCAAATGATGATCTGGTGTGCTGTGTTTCTTTGCCTTACTTACGGTATGCTGTGCTCCTTGGGATAAAAAAAAAAAGCTTGATGGTGTTTGATAGTTGTTTGGTGCTGTGTAGTATTTGTGCTAAATTACTCATCAGCATTCTTTGCCTTTGGAACTAATTTTCATTTCTGTCTTGAATTTTTTTCCATCATACCTCTTTATCAGATGTATCGTTTCTTCATATGGTTTTGTAGATTGTCATTTTCCTCCAAGATTTCTGCTTTAAGCTCATTTAATCACCTTTCTGGCTACATACGATATCTCTTGTCAAGCGACGTTGTTGCTCTACCTAAAAAAAACCAACAATTTGCTTTCACATACATGTTCCACTTTGCATTTCGGGAGGTGGAGGATTTCTGGCTAACATGGAGAAAGGAGCATCGTAACCTCCGCTGATTCCTTTCTTCCAGTCTTGAAGGCACTAATTTCTTATTCTCTTTTGAAACATTTTGTTGAGGGTATAAGAGTTTCTGTAACATGTTACCTTACTGAGCTTTTGAGGATAAGTGCACCTCAAGAAATGTTCAATGATGACCAGATGAAGGTGCAACATCTGTTATTCTAATTTATAATGGCTATTTTGATGTGGCCAACACTATTCATTCCAATAAAGATCAGCCTGTTGGTATTGAATGGTTTTCTCATCAATTCATTTCGTTGACGTTCAGGTGATTTTGGAGTTAATTGTGGAGGCATTTTTGAAGTTATCTCAGGCATCCAGGTAATTTTATGAAAAGGCCCTCTCCATACTTGAGATTGTTGCACAGGTCAAAGCATGCCTTCTTATGCTTGACCTTAAATGTGATGCACTAGTTGTCCAAATGTTTCAAACTTTCTGAGAAATCTTAGGTAAAAGGCTTACCAGTTGCATTTATTTTCTAACTTACATTCTTCTTTCAAAATAATATGTGGAATTGTTTTGAAAGACTGAAAGCTCTTCTATTAATGAGACTCTTATTTGATAGGACTTGTGCATTAAGTAGTGATCCTATTCATCTCGGAGAAAGATGTTGCTTTCTAGTGTCAATATCAACATTATTTGATAGGAGACTATTGTTGCTCCCATTTGATGGCTTCTTTGATAAAATTGTAGCTCTTGACGTTGTTCTATCTTTTCTCCTATTTCTTGTTGTTTGATTATTTCTTCTTGGTCAAGGTTGAATCCCTTAGATGACATGGGCGGTGGAGCAAATCATCACAGACATCCTCGGTGAAAGTGAGGATATCTCCTTGAGGCTTCTCAGTCCTCTCCTTGCTAGTGTTCTAAAAGAAAATAAGGTAATTGTGTTGTTCCTTTTGCCATTTCAGAGTGGTTTCTGTTTGCTTTAGTTTCTAATAAGGTGTATAATGTGATTTAGAAAGTTGCACCTTTGTGTTGGAAGCTTGGAGATAGGGTCATACCAGCTGTGCAACTAAGCTTGGACCTCTTCTTTGGGGAGCGGTACAATCCAATGGCACTACTGTGGATGATTACTCTCCAATCGTGGCTTCTGTATGTGAAAATGAGCCAACTATGGAGAATAATCATGCTAATGGTTCTTCACAACCAGTGGTGCATCTCTTGATTTTTATAGGACCCTATGCTTTCTTTTGTTTGCTGAACACGATGGTATTGCTTCTGATTTGCCATCTTCCATGGAATAAGTTTCTAGATGAAATGGACTTCAATGCCATCCATTTATTGTCATTTCTAATAAAGATTCTTCCATTGCCCATGATAAGTTGCTGAAATCTTCAAATTTTTTACTCTGGCTACTTCATCCCATTGTTGTTTCTCTTACATGGTGGATATACAATGCTTCCATACAAAAGCTGATTTTCATGGCTTGATTTGTTGGAGTTGTCATACTTCATGTCTAGCTTTGCTCATCTTTCATTGTTCATGTATCACTTACTAAACTAATGGGGATAACAGTGACTAGTGAGGTGAATCTTGCTTCAGTTCTTTGGCATGGTTCATGACGATTATATATGTTGTTAAATTAATTGCACTATTTGGATTTTGAGGTTTTGCTATGACATATTAAGTGGCTGTATGAGCTAAAAAAGACTTTGGACCCACCCAAAAAAAAAAAAAAAAAAAAAAAAACGAAGGTAAAAGACTTTAGACAAAATAAAATAGAAGGTCAACAGAGAAGTATTCCATAACGTCTCTTTCTCTAGCACATGTCTACCATCTTATGCCCCCTCCAAGGTTTGGCTGTTAACAAACAAATCCCTCATTTAATACAATTTTCCTTCTAGTTTTCCATTCCAAAGAGACTTTGTCTCTATCTCGTTAGTCCTTCTTTTGTTTTCTTTTCCCCTTGGCTGGACTGAACCTATTAAATAGCTGAACAGATCCATTATTCTCACATTCAAAAGCTTTCCCAGGTGGCTTATGGGGTCGTTTGTTCCCCCGGGAGAAGTTAACTAATGTCGATTTTGTTTTTTTTTTTTTTTGGTAAAATAATATCGATTTTGTCTGTATATCTACACACTCTCAAAAGCTGCAAAAATTCTTTAGATCCTCTTTCTTGGCATACCAGCTTGGTATTTATCTTCGAAATGTGAGGATACGAGATCCTTGAAGGAGTTCCTAATCATCCCCTTGATGACTCCAGTAGCAAGTTGTTGGGAATAACGGATCCCCGAAAAACTGGATTCGACACTAAATCGAACCCCTAAAAGCAATGCGGAAGCGAAGCCCGAAAAAATCACATATCACCGATCCTAAAGCACACCACGGATTCGAGCGTACCTTGTTAGCCACAGATTAAACACCGATGCCGAAGATCGAGGAAGAAATTCTGATCCGATGATGTCAATTGGCCTTGAAAAGGGAAACGGCGTCGCCTTAAGCGTTTTGGAAGAAAAAGAGAGCGTTGAAAGGAGAGGGAGACGTACGTACGTTAATACCAAGAGGTGTGTTCTCCCCTCTCTCCTCCCTTATATATGTCCTTCCAAAAATAATTAATCGTGCCCCTTCATCCATGGGCCCTACTCTTGTGGGCCGGGCTTTTAGGCCCAACATGGGCGGACGGGCCTTAAACCCATCACATTAATAAAACCATCATCTCCCACTCGCACATGGTGGGCCGAACAGAATTCTCTTTACCTCTCTTCAACATTCATACCGGTGAATAATCCGTGCGACCAGCATACTTTGAGAGCTCATTGCTATACATTTGTTAGGAATATATAGCAGCTCATAATGGGCATCACATCCTGAGTAGATTTAGTATGCAGTACCCTAGATCGATCGATCACATTTATATCTCTCTTGATCTCTTTCAAATAATGATATATATATATATATATATATATTGTATTCACAATTATGATTATCCCAAAGACAGTCATAATTGGTTAACTGGTGAATACAAAACTACAATGTGATTCTCCAAAATCAATCTTCCTCTTTCCTTCGACTCTCAATTTCAGTTCAGCTTGCTTTTCTAGAAATGTCCCATTAGATCGAATCAAACTCATGACCATTGGCAACATCCTAAGATAGCAAACACTAAATAAAAATCTTGAGAATAAGTAAGAGTCATGAGGGGACTAAAAATTGAGGAACTCTTTTCCTCAAGAGTCTCACACGACATAAAAAACTGATATCAAACTTTTGCCACTCTTATTGGTCGTCTCATGCATACATAGTATGAAATACGTATTACGGTATTAACTCATTTCCCATGGAGCGTATGTCTACACCTTCAATACCGTACAGATGATAGTTCAGACATACCCAATGTCTAACTTGAGTTCACGTATCTACTCATTCACAAAATTCATCAGAACTCACATCTGGCATCACAGATAGATAAAGTAAAATATGTGGGTTATTTTACTTTCGGACATAGTAAGTATTATATCTTCATCTTAACACCCAGTTAAGGCGACATACGTATTTTAAGTTTGAGCTCTCGATTATCACCTAGATAGTAAGCTTTAAAACAGTCTCATCTCTATTTATCACACAGTAAATAGAGGCGATTACCCGTGTGAGTGGGCTAATCTTATATCTGTCCGACATACTTTCTCAACTTAATGTAATGCACTGAGCATTAAGATGCATAAAAATCAAACAAAGATTCATAGGCATTAATGATGAAAATATAAATTCATCGAACACTTAGGGAAATAACAATATTCAGTACATCGCCTCTACGCAATCCTAGAGATTTCATATGGTCACAAAACACATTTCTAGGTATCGGCTTTGTCATAGGATCTGCTATCATTCTATGCGTAGATATGTACTGTAAGTTCACATCCTTTCGTGCAACCATATCTTTGACAAAATTATACTTGGTATCTATATGTTTGGTCTTGCCATGATATTTTGGATCTTTGGTGTACACTTTTGCTGCTTGGCTATCACAGTTAACCAACAATGAATCTGCAGCACTTCCAATAACACATAAATGATCCAAAAAATCTCTTAAGCCAAACACCTTCTTATACTGCTGCTGATAATGCCACGAACTCAACTTCCATCATGGACAAGACTATACACGTTTGTTTCTTACTGCTCCAACATATGGTGCCATTATTCGGTAAGAAAACAAACACAGAGGTAGATTTTCTTTCATCTAAATCTCATCCCCAATCAGCATTATAACAGCCTTAGAGTCGCAGATCCTTTCCATAATAACTCATCATATAATCAGCAGTTCCCTTTAGATACCTCAGTATTCTTTTAACAGCTTTTCAATGTGCTCGACCTGGATTGGATTGATAACTACTCACAATTCCAACTGCAAAACATATGTCATGTCTTGTACACATCATAGTGTACATAAAGCTTCCAACAACACTAGCATAAGGAACATGTTTCATTTGTTCCTTCTCTTGTGGAATCCTTGGACACAGTTTATGGCTCAATCATTCACCTTTTGCAATAGGAATGTCTATGGGTTTACAATCTTGAAATCTTAACTCCAAGAATGTATGCAACATCACCAATGTCTTTCATCTCAAAGTTGGAAGATAACCAATTCTTCACAGCATTAACATAACTCCATATTACTTCCGACAATTAGTATATCATCAACATATAATGATATGATCACAAATTGATCTTTGGATCTTTTGATATATATATAATGATCCTCATCTATCATTGTAAAGTCATATGACATTATGGCATTATGAAAACGTATATACCATTATATTGACTTTGCTTAAGGCCACATATTGACCTCCAAAGTCGACATACCTTTTCTTCTTGGCCTTTCACTATGAAACCAGCAGGTTGTTCCATATATATTTCTTCCTCTAATTCTCCATTGAGGAAAGCAATCTTTACATCCATTTGATGTAACTCAAGATCCATACTAACCACTATTGCCAGAATAATGCGAATCGAGGTAAATCTCACTACGGGAGAAAAATGTATCTTCATAATCAATTCCTTCCGTTGATTATACCCATTCGCCACAAGGCGAGCCTTATGCCTTTCTATCGAGCCATCAACCTTTCACTTTATTTTGAGAACCCATTTGTTCTTAATAGCTTTGCGTCCTTTAGGAAGATCAACCAGTTCTCAAACATGGTTTGACTTCACTGACTCCATCTCCTCTTTCATTGCATGAATCCATTTTTCCTTACTATGGCAATTTAGAGCCCCATTAATATTTCTTGGCTCATCCTCATCTTGCGGAGCAATCATAAAAGTTTCCCCTTCAATGTCAAAACGTCGATGGGGAATACTTTGGCGACTTGTTCGCCGTATGGGAGATTGTACACTTAGCACATCATTCTCTATTATTCTCCCACTTGGATTAGATAATGATGATGTCATCTCATCATGTGGTTGTAATTGAGAATGAGTTGAATTCAATTCATCACTTCTCACATTACTCCCACTTGGATGAACTCCACTAATATCATTATCTTGATCCAAGGTTTCAAATAGGGAGTAATTTTCTCCTATTTCGCCCTTCTTAGGAAATTCATCCTCTAAGAATGTGACATCCCGTGATTCAAATTCAGTTATACTCCCACTTTCCTGCTCACCTATGAACATATACCCTTTCGAGTGTTCAGAGTATCTCATTAAAATATTCTTCCTTCCTTTGGGACCCAATTTCTCAAACTTGTGAGAGGACTCATGAGTATAGGCAGCACAACCCCATGACTTAAGAAAACTTAAGTCCGGTTTTCTACCTGTCCATAACTTATATGGAGTGGAAGTAATTGATTTGGAAGGCACCCGATTAAGTATATAGGCAGCAGTTAACAATGCATCACTACAAAAAAATGATAAGTAAGTTAGCACGTGCCATTATGAACCTAACCATTTCCAGTAGGGTTCTGTTTCTTTTCTCCGCAACACCATTTTTTTTTAGGAGTATATGGAATAGACAACTATCTTTCTATTCATTTTTCATCGCATAATTTTCTGAACTCATCAGATAAATATTCTCGACCTCGATCAGATCTCAATGCTTTTATTTTCTTGTCTAATTGATTTTCTGCTAGGGTCATAAACCTTCTTAAACAACTTATGCTTCAGATTTATGATAAATCAAATAGACATATCCAAATCGAGTATAATCATCTATAAAAGTGATGAAATAAACAGCCCCATGCCTTCCTCTCACATTCATTGAACCACAGACGTCAGAATGGATTAAATGCAGAGGAAATTCAGCTCTTTTACCTTTTCCAAATGGTTTCCTTGTTGTTTTCCCTACTAGGCAATGCTCTCATATGGGCAAATCGACTTTTTCAATATTACCCAACAAGCCCTCTTTGGCTAGTCTATTCATACGTTGTTGGCCAATATGACCAAGTCTAGCATGCCACATAATCACATCATTATCATATGAAGTAGAAGACGTGAAACAATGGAATAACAAATATTGACATCACCACAGTCAACATTTAGTACAATAAAACCATCCAGAAAGTGACCACAATCATAGTAGTTTGTATCCAAATACAAATCTACACCTTTATTATGGAAGTTTACACTAAAAACAAGCTTAACCAACACCAAAACAGACACTTAAATTTCGACGAATCTCCGAAGCATATAGAACATCATGTAGGAACAAAATACGTCTACCACGCATGTTTGATTGGCAGGTGCCAATGCCTTTAACTTCATCTCTGGAGTTATAGCCCACATAGATCCACTTAGTTCCAGTTGGTACTCATCGAAATTCCACGAAGAATTCTCTATCCTTCGCTACATGGTCTGTTGTTTCTGAATCTTTAGTCCACAAAGGATTTGATTCAGCCAATAATATAGAACTTGACACATAAGCAAAGTTCTCAAATGTACAAGAGGTGTATACCTTCTTCTGCTCACTACAATTGCGAGCATAATGACCTTTCTTGTCACAATTGTAACACCTCACCCTTGACATTTTCTTCTCCTGAGGACGTTTTCCTCTCTTGTGTTGGTTAACTCTTGATTTCTTACAATAAAGACTTGATCCTTTGCATTCCCACATATTGAACGAATCAATATGTTTGCGCTTAGAGCTCAAAGCCCTTTCTGAGCTAGAACCAGCATTGCCAATGTCTATTTTTGACTCAAATGCCGTTAGGCGATCCTCTACTAGCTCAAGGTGGTGCACGGCATCCTCAAGATCTTCCATAATATGGTCAAGAGCTTCTAGTGCTTCTTGCTTTTTCAGCACATATTGAATCTTCATATTCAATATTTCACAATTATTGCCGTTCATATCAGCAATTACATTCTTAGTTGCTGAAACCATCGATTTGAACACATCAGACTTATATGCACGAATAATTAATGTCTATCATTTATGCATTCACTTTTTGCACAAACCCATCATATCAATGAATAATTTCAAGCAAGGTTTCAGAATCAAAAGGTCACTATGTTTCCAATCATCCTCCAAAAATCCTAACTTAAAACTATCATTAATATAATTGTCTTATGCAAAACAAATTCTATGAAGTTACAAAAACTTCTATCAACTACCCACAGCAGTCAACAATAACAGAAAGCAAATAATATCTAACATCTAATAGAGTAACAATGCTTTCACATAATACAATTATACATTACACTAAGCAATATATACAGAAAAAAAAATATCAACATGGAAAGAGATATTTACACCCATAAAACATCTCATAATTAATCTAAGAAATAAATAGGGAATGTCCCTTCTAATCTATTAGTCAAAATATCTGAGAAATTTGAAGGCACATTTGCCAACCATGGAAAAACTTTTGAAGAGCTTTCATGTCGCCTCCAAAGCACATTCGCTTTGCGATGTGGCGCTCAATCTAAGGGTTGAAGTTTTGGTTAACTCAATCCTATAGTACTCTCTTACAAAAGTTTCCACTAGCATCCTATAACCCGGGACCACGTTGACCTCCCATAACCGATCTAACACTGCTTTCCATTCAGGTGGAAGAGTGTTCATCAAAGCCGGCACCTTCTCAAAATCCGGCATAAGATAACAATTCCAGATGATTTCCTGTATCATCTGATTGACCCTGACCACATGTGATACTAAATCACCGTCATGCCACCGATAATCAGCTAACTCTGATATCAGCCTTTTAAGTCTTGCATTTCCCTCGTCCGTTCTCGGGATTGCGGTATCCGTGCATAACGCATCATAGTTCCCGCAACAAATGCGTAACTAAAAATGAATAACTTATAATCCATAATTTACATAAGGGAAAATACATAATTTTCCAAAATTCATGTAACAAATGCAGAATAAATAATAGATTACATATAACCCACATAGGCATAAATGAAAAAGAAACAAATTCTTTTTTTTTTTTCGGGTCAACGGTCAACGGTCAACGGCCGGACTGAACCCACATAGGCATACAAAGAAGTATTCCATAACGTCTCTTTCTCTAGCACATGTCCACCATCTTATGCGCCCTCCAAGGTTTGGCTGTTAACAAACAAATCCCTCATTTAATACAGTTTTCCTTATAGTTTTCCATTCTAGTAGACTTTGTCTCTATCTGTTAGTCCTTCTCTTTGTTTTCTTTTCCCCTTAGCTGGACTGAACCTATTAAATAGCTGAACAGATCCATTATTTTTCACATTCAAAAGCTTTCCCACAGGTGGCTTATGAGGTCATTTGTTCCCCTGGAGAAGTTAACTAATGTCGATTTTGTTTTTTTTTTTTTTTTTTTTTGGTAAAATAATATCGATTTTGTCTGTATATCTACACACTCTCAAAAGCTGCAAAAATTCTTTAGATCCTCTTTCTTGGCATACCAGCTTGGTATTTATCTTCGAAATGTGAGGATACGATCCTTGAAGGAGTTCCTAATCATCCCCTTGATGACTCCAGTAGCAAGTGATATATCTGCACAAACATTCGATTATTTATATGCATGTGCTGTCTCAAATGCCATTTACATATGCACCAATATGTCTTTAGTTGTTTAAATTGAATAGAATTTGGGAAACTAAAACCTTGAGGAGACTTCTTCTCATCAAAGAGCTGAGTGATAATGTAAATAATAGCTGCTACAATAGATACGGGGCTCCTCCTACAAAATTAGAGGATAAAAATAGAGGAGAATACGTTCAGCACTTGAAAAAGGAACAATAGTAAAGCATTTGAACTAAACCTGGTAAGTAATCTTTATACACAGCAGGTCTACATTGACGAACCTACTCAAAACACGTCTTTCAACCTTATTAGAAGAAAGATGAAATGTCGTCAACCAAGTTTTACAGTTTTCGACTCTTCCTCCAGCTTTACCATTAAAATTCCAGCCGATAAGAGAATAACCACTGAAAAACATTCAGATTGTGCAGTTTGATATCACTGTCAATGCTTATATCAGCTTGTCTGTCATCAGCAAGTCCACCCGTCTTGTCATGTCCTGAACCTCGAGCACGTGCACAACCCTCTATGGTCTATAAATTTGCAACGTCCCAGGGAATGTCACCGACTTATTCATTATTTTGCGCATGCGAAAACATAAAACAATCTCCATACAACATAACAGTGGGATAGAAACGTAGACTAATATTTTCACAAACCACACCTACAATACAGTAGTACTTATATACAGACCATTTTAACACCCCAAGGTCTAATACAAAAAGTGAAGCTGTTTGGCTACCTACGCGCTAAGCTTCCATTTACAAGACGAGGGTTTGCTACTACACTATCATGCTTCTCGACCTCTCTAAGGTGAACTGTCACCCATCATCCAACCTTGACGGAAGACCCGTCACCACCTGGGAGAAGATAGCGAGAAACCTACACTTCCCTTCCTATAGACCCCTGTACACAACATGGCTTTCCTCCATTTAGGGACCTAAAAATTTTAGCCCACTAAGGGGTGAGATCACATCTCAACGAGTTAATCCCCTAAATCCTGAGTAGGAGAATGGTACACTCGACATGCAATCTAATCACATTTCTTACAACTCTTTTCATAGCAGTCTTTCCCGCATGTTAGTGCCGATCAAATCATACATACAGTATCGAGCTTTCACATCATATGAATACCGTAACATGAGTATATGCAAGGACATAAACATCAATGTAAGCATACGAGCCATAGTCAATGCAACAGATAACAGTCTTCCAGCATAACCGGGTATCGTCTCGCACCGTCGAGCACGGCAACGTCTACACTCAGACGGCATTCCGATTAGGAGCATCGGCCTAGCATTCACTGTGACTGGCATCCGTTGACTTAGGGCATTCCCGAAGGAGCATCGTCCGGCCCCAAAAGCTCATGACGGAATTCCATGTCATGTATGTATTCACCCAATATCACAATTCAATGATCAATTACATATTTCATTCACAATATCAATTAAGCAAATTTACAGCCAAAACACCTTGAGAATAGTTACAAATAACCACTGACCAGAATTTACAGAAACTATCCATTTGCGAACTTCTCAGTTTAACATCAAAAATCATCTCAAACGAGTTTGGAAAATTCTCAAACCTGAACATGTGATAAGGAACACGTAAACAAACAGTTTTCATGAGACACCGAGACCCAGATCCCTCTAGATTCGGCCCAGTAATTCACTCAATCTAGCACTAAAATCGGGTCCGCTTCCAGCGGTTCTGTTTTCCAAAATCAGCTTGGTTCGGGGTACGAAACAAGTTCATTTTGTCTGAAATTCGAGTATGTTTAACTAAAAGATGTAACAAACAATTTTTGTGAATAACCCATTTTTAAAATCAAAACTGAAGGGTTAGTAACAACCCATAGAATCCTTACAGGTCGCAAATTCTAGTGCAGTTCGAGTTTCGTTTAAAGACAATGAAGCCAAAATCATTTTCCTTTAAATCCCCAAAAATCCTAAGAAAAATATATGTTATACTTGAAGATGTGTAAAACATTTAATCGAAAGAAATTTCTTCAAAATCGCAACAAATATCAGTCTACAAAAATAGCAAATCGCGCATGTCCAGAAAACAGTTTCAAGAAATTGCCCCGATCTTTGGCCGAATCATCCTCTACGGTTCTTATCTTGTCCTTTAAACCACAACTAAGCCTTTTTATGGCTAATCTAACATTTCTAACTAACACCCAACTATATGTAATATCATCTATACCTTTCTTACTTGGATGAATTCCTAAATAGAGAGGTACACAATCCATAATCCAGTTTTAGAAGACAACTCACCTAACAAAGAAAAACAAAAGGTGGTTCTTGCTGGATGAGCGACAGGGGCCCAGCTGTGACCTCCAGGGACACCGGAGAAACTCCGGTTGGTCTGGAACGGGGCTGAGAGACCCTCAGTTCACGATTGAGGGGGCTGACTCTTAACCGGTGGGAGCCTATCGGTGAAAGACTTGCAACCGCAAGGAAGTGGTTGCAACACAGCGGAGTTGGCTTGCTATTCGGTTCAACAAAAACTGGAGGACATGAAGCAGGGGTTCGAATGCTTAAAGAGGAAAATGACAGCAGCTTTTACGGATGGGAGAAAGAAGAAGGAAAAAAAAAAAAGAAAGGAAGGAAAAGAAGGGGAAGAAGCCAACGCATGCTGCAGCTAGCTGAGGTTCACGCACGGGAAAGAGGAAGAAAGAAATGAGGAAATTACTAGAAAGTTCCCTTTACACTTTCCACCAGCTTTTGGGTCCTTTTTTCTATGAAAATTTACCCTTCCATCACCATCAAGTGTCCCACTACTTTACACAAGTCTATCTCTTCCAAATGAGATTCAAATTGAGGTGAAATTCTAAGCCTTAGGCCTTCATACGAAATTACTTCATTTCTAGAAGCTTTTCGTCTTTTCATTTAACATTTTACCACTTTAGTTAATAGGGTCAAGTCCCCATTCAAGTTCTTATAGCTCCTTCTCCAAATGTCCCACAATAAAGGCCCAAAAACCTATTTAATAAATGGCCTTTCTCTTATTCTTTTAAATTTGCTGCTCTTGTATTTTTCTAAAATAATTCCCATCGTCAACAATTCTTGGAAAGTTGTAACAATATTCTTAAAATTAATTGTGACACCTTAAAGTTCTCAATTTCTGAAATTAGCATTATTTCCTCGGTTAACTTCAGACAAACGTGACTTCAACGCAACCTAAACTGTCGGGTAGTTTTTGAAAATTTTTAGTACAATGGACTCGTGGTCGATTATTATCGAACCACAACATGCATCTTCGACTCATTGGTGACTCTCGATTGTCGTGGAAATCTCTAGATTTCAATTACGAGCATAGGGTACCAAAACGACACAAAAATCGATTTAGTGCCGATCGATGAGAATTTTGTAATTAGATGGAATCACCCATGCCTAATTATATATCTCAATCGAATCAACTTATTTCCGGTCTTTGATAGATTTTTGACTGTGCCGCAATGACCATTGTAGACTAACACGGTTGAACAGTCAATTCCTGGTCGAATTCTCAACCCTATTGTATTAAAATCCCTTAATAACTTCCCCAACTAGTCTAGTTATCTCATGAGTGATTAGCCTAGAGAATAGCATTATAGGCACGTCGATGAAAAGCTCGATTTATTCAATTGAAAACAAAAGTAGAAAATCAGACTATCACATGTCTCCTGCATCTAAGTTGATTTTGCCGGAAGTACTATGTTGATGTCTGTCCTGCTTCTTTGGAACAAGTAAACTAACATAATTAAGGATGTCTACAATACATACAGAAACATAAAACAATGGACTTGCATCATTACCTCTAACACGACAGCCCAAAACCCGATCAACCTGAAAAGCAGAAAAGTGTTAAGTGAATTAAGATGGATTCTAAGATCGATCACCAGAATCAAACAACAAAGTTGGTCATAAGTAGATTTACCTACTGAAATTCACTCTGGCGATGCTGCTTATGCACACTGGTGTATCATTCACATGACGGTCTCTTTTCTTTGGCTTTACTGGTGGGCTTTTCAACTCTCCAAAAACCTTCTGTACCACAAAATCAATTTTGAATATATCATCAAGCCTCAATAAAAAGGACTTTCCCTGTGCCTTTGCACGTGGAAACCATCAACTTAGAACTAGCAACCAAAATATATCCAAGGCTTCTAGATAACTTTAGAAAACAAACACGCCGTGCAAGAGGACCAAACACCAAACTACGTCTACTCAATATATTGTAGAGGTTCATATCTCAAGAAGCAAAGGAAAAAAAAAATTGTAAGTCCCATAGATTTGCTAAATGTAACTGAATGCGAGGAAGTATCTTATATATGTCTATTCGTAATATGTCAGTAATGAAAAGACCAATGTAAAAGTATCTACCTTTTGTTTATTTGGACCATTTGAACCTTCTTTTGCTCCATTTCTTCCATGGCAAACCGTGAACCCTAGTTTACAATTGTTCTCTTTCTTAATTATGAATTACCTACTTCAGGTAATGCAACTTTCTTCTTCGACCCATGTCTCTTAAAAATAGCAATAATTTGCTTGCCATTATCATTCCTACTCTTAGAAGCAGCAATAATTTGCTTGCCATCATCATTCCTGCTCTTAGAAGTAGCAATAATTTGCTTTCCATTGTCAGTCATGCGTTTCTTCTGAATGTCATTTTTCTGCACAAGCTTTCTCTTCTTAGCTCTCTCTTTACTAGCACTAGGTCCCATGAATGGTTCAACTTCATCTATCACACCACCTTGCTATTGCTCCTCAAATTTTTCATGTGAAAAAGCAAAAAAATCAGTTACCTCACAGATTTTACTCTATGAGAACAACAAATGCTAGCTGTTAATTTTGTGATCCTGGCTAGATAGATAAAAGAACGACTTTGTTTTAAGAAATTGGAGTGTTGAAAGAAGACGTTCTACTCACGGCATCGTCTCCATTTCAGCGGCTGACAAAGCAACCTATCTAAACAGTGTCCAGATATTTTGCAAACCAAGAGCTCATTGGTAGGATCCATAACAGTTTCTCTGCATGTCTCATCACAAACTGAAAGAAAAGACAATGATGAAGGAAACCTCATTAGGAAAGACATTTCCTGCAAGTTTCTTCTCATTAAAAATGTTGAAAGAAATACAAAGTCTTGAACACTCAAATTTCATTTGCAAAATTATTCTGCATGTGTTAATGGGAGAAAATATTCTGTAAATCGTAATTCGTCGTGAAAAGCATTTTTGTTATTATTAAGCAATTCATTCATGTTTGTAAAATTCCATATGTGTCCAGTGGGAAAATCAATAGCGTTGGTTACCTCGGATGAGCTTTCCGCCACAATTATTGAACTGCTTGGCTTCTCGAAGGAATTCAAATCACAAATCTTCCGACAACCCTCAATTTTAATGTCTTTCAGCATCGTCAGGTTTGATAGATTGGGAAGTCCCTCAAGACTTTGACAGTTTGAAACATTTAACGACGCTAAAGAGATCAAATTCTCCAGCTCAGCCACTTGCTATAGGTTGCAGTGAGATATTTTGAAAACTCGCAAGGATTTGAACTTCCCGAGGCCGGAACTTTTGTTACCGCATAGTCGAAAAGCTCGAATTCTAACAGGAGCTCCAAATGCGAAAGATTTGGCAATCCTGTCTGCGATTTGTAATGGCGAAGTGATAGATTGGATAAACTTGGAGGAAGCCGTGGTAGCTCTGTCAAGTGAATGCAGCAAAGGGAGAGCTTCTTGAGATTAATAAGGCAATGCATATTGGGTGCAAATTGCGCAATCTCAAGATCTCCATAACTAGAACAAGAACATGCATAATTGAGTAGAAAGATTAACGCACCTATTTTGGGATCCATTATTCTTGAAGCGGAAGCGGAAACACAATGTTCCACGCGCAAGTCATTCTCCTCTATTGCCCTCCGTATCACTGGCTTAATGAGACGGCCCCCTCACGTGTAGTGTTAGGTAAACGCCCCTTAGGTGATGATACAGGTGAGAAATTAGGGTTAGAGGAGAGACTTGAGCACTATTTATAGAGTTTCTAGCTAGGCCCCCTCATTATGGCCAGGCTCAACTCGACCCACACTAGTCAGCCCCATATTAAACTAATTAAGAAACCCTTTATCTCACCTTAGACCAGCCCTATTTTTACAGTAGCCGTAAAAACAGGAAATTATAATTAATTAATTAATGTAGTCCACATTAGGAAAACTCTTACATTCTCCCACTTTGATTGAAATCGTACCTTATGTGCGCACATTGGTCCAGAGATAATTCTTAATAGTCAATCATATCCCATAAAATCTTAAACACCGAATCATGGCGGTAACTACATGTATACACACAAAGCCTTTCATGGTCACGAGTGCTCTCAACTTTATTGATATGGATTCAATATGGTAATGTGGCAAATTGATAACATCTCTCATAGAGAGACCCCATTTGTCAGTCACCATTCTCTTACCTTAGGCGACACAAAAACTTGTGCCACTAGATAATGTCTTATGGTTCCAATGAACCCACATATGTCTTGTCCTTACGGGTAACATTTCTTTATGTATCACAAGACATATGTACAAGGCTAATAACCGGATGCTTGGATGTCCCTAGCCTTCACTCAAGGTTTAAGCAATACCTTGAAACTTTTAACAATATATATTCAACATAATAACAATCCATTCAAAAATATTTTATTGAATACAAAAGTTGACATATATATATCTTCAAAGTGTTACTAAATTGCAATAAAACAGATGTAAATTTTATTCAAAGAAAAATAAAAATAGCTCTCACTAAATAACAGTATCCCAAGATGCTCCTAGGCCCATGCTAATGACATGTCGATTAAAAACACATGGGCGTAGGCCTTTAGTTAGTAGATCTGCAACCATATCATATGTATGAATATAATCTACTGCGATGTCACCATTCTGCACCGATTCTTTTATAGTAAAAAACTTGACCTCCATGTGTTTAGACCCCTTGAGACTTCTATTGTTATTAATAAACAACACTCCAGAGTTATTGTCACAGTATAATTATATGGGTCTATCCACAAAATCAAAAACTGATAACTCCCTTTCAATGTGGGTGGAAATTCCTTCACTGAGGGTACTTTCTCAAATCAAGCTCTTTGAAGATGAATGGGTTCAACAAAGATTTGAACAACTTAATATAATTGATGAAAAGAGAGTAAAAGCCTTATGCCATGGACAAAGCTATCAGAAGAGGGTAGCTAAATCATTCAACCGCAAGATTAGACCAAGACATTTTGAGATCAACGATCTTGTTTTGAGAAAAGTCTTACCTATCATTCCAAATCCTCGTGGGAAGTTTACTCCAAACTATGAAGATCCATATATTGTAAAGAAAGTTCTACCTGGTGAGGCACTAATCCTTGTAGAAATGGATGGTCAAGAATTGCCAAGACCTATAAATGCTTATGCTGTCAAGAAGTATTATCCATGAATAAAGTGAAAGGCCTTTGAGCCATTTTTGGATTGAATCTGAGCTACTTTAGGATGTTTGCATCATGCATTTTCATGCATACATATTGCATCTACATGTTTGTTCATTTTGCAGGATCTCTGATGAAGATTCTACTTGTCCACAAGAGGTTCATCATAAGAGTGCAAAACTTTCAAAAGTATCCATTCTTCTTTAGAACTTGGAAGTGACCCTATCCTTTAGAATGCCAAAAGAGTCGGTTAGAACTCTAGAAGTACAGTTAGAACTCTAGAAATGAACCCATGTGCTGAGCAAAGCCTGTTTTGTCTACAAATTTTTATCAAACCTTACTTTCAAAAATCTCTCTAGTAGGGTCAAGGAAACTTGTCCTTTCATACAAAATTTCATTATATTTTCATTTCCCCAGGGAATTGAATTTAACTAAATTGTGCTTTGGAAAACCTGAAAATGATTGTTTAAATATGCCAAGTGGTAGTGCCTAAAATGATGAGAGGCAACCCCTTTACCAAACACGTCCCCGAACCTAAATATCTAGTTACGTAGGAATCGAGGGAACCCTCCCGACCCTCAATTGGGTTTCTACCCGACCCCCAAAATGAGGCTAGTGGTGACTCTGGTATATTTTTTAGGTTATTAAATACCTAGATCGTATAAATAAACTCGTTGTCGCGCGAGATATGAGCTTGGGAGAGATCGCGATCTCGTGAGGGAACTCTCGTGATCAAAGTACCCTTAAATCCGACTTTTCCCACCTTTGACTTTTCGAGGGGCTGCGAGATCGGGTCGCGACACTTCCTAATGAGGTTCCGGAGACAAATAGCTTGAGTAGCAGCTAAAAAACATGCTACAAACTCCGCTTGCATGGTAGAAGAAAATATGGATTTCTGTTTTTCGCTCTTCCATGATACTGCACCTCCTGCCAACATAAATATGTATCATGTCGTTGACTTCTTATCATCTTCACAACTAGCAAAATCTGCATCCGAATACCTTGCTAATTGCAATTGCAAGTCTGGAACATGTTTATAAATTAGCATATAATCTTTTGTTTTCTTTAAGTACCTTAAAACCTTCTTGGCAGCAACCTAGTGATCGCGTCCTGGATTAAACTGATATCTGCCTAGAAGCCCTGTTGCAAAAGCAATATCTGGTCTAGTGCAAACTTAAGCATACATGATACTTCCAAGCACACTAACATAAGGTATATCCTTCATTTGAGCTTTCTCAAAATCTGAATTAGGGTATTATGAAAGACTCAATTTATCACCCTTAACAACAAGAGCAATTCCTGGTTTGCAATCTTGCATACTGAATCTTTCTAGAATGCAATCAATATATGCCCTCTGAGACAAACCCAATGAATGGCGTGAGCGATCCCTATGGATCTTAATGCCAAGAACAAAAGACACCTCACCAATGTCTTTCATGTCAAAAATTTTCGATAACATCCGCTTTATCCCATGCAGTAAACCAATGTCACTACTAGCAAGCAAGATATCATCTACATAAAGTATGAGAAAAATATATTTCCTCCAACTAACCTTGGTGTATATACATTGATCTACTTTGTTCTCAATAAATCCGAATGAAGTAACAATACGATGAAACTTGAAATACCACTGTCTAGAAGCTTGCTTAAGGCCATAAATAGACTTTTTCAATCTACAAACAAGCTTACCTGAGTCATCTGCTGCAAAACCTTCAGGCTGCACCATATAAACCTCCTCATCAAGGTCTCCATTTAAAAAAATAGTCTTAACATACATCCGATGTAATTCCATATCGAAATGAGCTACCAATGCCAAGATCACTCTAAAGGAATCTTTAGAAGAAACTGGAGAAAATGTTGCTTCATAATCTGTTCCTTCTCTTTGAGTGAAACCCTTAGCTACTAATCTAGCTTTAAACTTTTCAATCTTTCCTTTGGAATCCCTTTTAGTCTTGAATACCCATTTATAGCCAATAGGTTTACAACCTTCGGGCAATTCAATTCAACAAGCTCCCAAACACCATTGTGTTTCATAAATTGCATCTCATCTTTCATTGCATCCAGCCACAAATCTGATTAAGGACATGAGATGTCATCCGTATAAGTTATCGGATTAACAACACAACCAATATCATAATCATGTTCTCCTAGGTAGACAACATAGTCTGGTGGTATAGCTGAACGTCTTTCTCTAGTTGATCTTCTAAGCGGAGTTACTTCAACCTCATTTTGAATTTGAGGAGCTTGAGGAATTTCATCAGGAACTATCTCAACAATAGGATCCTGGGCCACAACAGGCTCAGTTTGTAGCGTAAGAGGCTCCATAATTGTCTGCACATGATGGGACAGGGATCCAGTAATCCCAACCATACTATCATCTTCGATAGCTTGTGAGCAGCTACCCTTTTCAACTATATCAAATTCCAGAAATTTTGCAGTCTGAGATTCCACAATTCTTATACCTCCATTAGGGTTATAAAACCGATACCCCTTTGAGTGATCTGGGTAAGACTCGAAGTAACATCGAGTAGTTTTGGAATCCAGCTTACTCAATGTTGGATTATATAACTTCACTTCTGCTGGACACCCCAAACTTTAAGATGATTCAAGCTAAGTTTACGTCCAGTCCACAACTCAAAAGGAGTCAATGGAACTACTTTAGTAGGAACGCGATTTAGAATATAAAGAGTTATTTTCAAAGCTTCACCACATAGAAAATTAGGTAAATTGGTCCTACTAATCATACTTCTCATCATGTCCATAAGAGAACGATTGCGCCTTTTAGTTACACCATTTTGTTCAAGACTTCCGAGCATAGTAAACTGACCTATTATCCCAAAATCCTCTAAGTATTTAGCAAACCGCCCTTTAAGTTGTCCAGCATCACCGTGCCTACCAAAATACTCACCACCACAATTAGATCTGACAATCTTTATAACTTTTCCCAACTGTTTCTCCACTTCAGTCCGAAAAATCTTCAATTTATCAAGAGACTCAGACTTTTCTTTAATCAAGTATAAGTATCCATATCGGGAATAATCATCAATAAATGTGCTGAAATAAAAATTTCTGCACAAAGTAGTCGTGTATGGTCCACTAATATCAGTGTGAATAACCTCCAATAAGTCTGAACTTCGTACAGCAAATTTCTTCTTCATCTTAGTCACCTTTAAGAGTAGGCAAGATATCAGCCTTTATAAGCCTTTCTACTCTTTCTTTAGAGATGTGACCAAGATGTTTATGCCCCAATGCATAAGACTGTTCCTTAGGTAGAGGCCTTTTAGAAACAATTTTTTCAACTGAATAAGTAACGTACATATCGTTGAGAGATAAACTCAATCAATATAATCCATCAGATAAATTGCAACACCCAATCTTTATTTGAATTATAAAACATGGAAATAGTAGTACTCTTTATTTCAAAAGAGTATCCACACATGTCCAAACAAGACACACAAACTAAATTCCGCCTAAAAGAAGGTATGTAAAATGTGTTTCTTAACACCATCCGAAAACCAATATCTAAAATCAAAATAATATCTGTCACGAACTCGACGTCAACTCCAATACTGTTTCCAACAGTGAGCTTTGATTCATCATGATTTGGCGTCCTTCGGTTTATGAACCCATGTATGGTAAACGCAACATGATTAGTCGCACCACTATCTAGCCACCAAGAATTGGTCGGAACTTCAGAAAGATTGGATTCATAAACAAATGCTAAAGAATCAATACCTTTAGGCTCACTTTTAGTCCTCTTAGACAACCAAGCCTTAAACTTGTTGCAGCGTCTCTTTACATGTCCTCTCTCCCTACAAAAGTAGCAATAAACACCATTCTTCTTGGTGAATGTTTTCTTGGGACCCAAACTGTTAGAAAGTCCAGCATCTTCAGAATTTCCTTTATTGTTAGAAGGCCTAACAACTTTAGAATTGCCCTTATGAGTAAAAGTTTTCACATTCTTTCCCTTATCATTGCCAGAGTTTGAAGCATAAAGGGCAACGTACCTTTTATCTTTCTTCAATTTTTCTTCCTCTGTCACCAACCTTGCAATTAGGTCATTAACTGACCAAGTTTCATCTTGGGAACTATAATTGGTCTTGATAATCCTAAAATCAAGAGGAAGATTGTTTAGTGCTTGATGCACAATACAAGCAATGGGAATAACAACATTGAGAGTCTCAAGTTTTGTCTACAAATCTACCATCCTCATAACATAATCTCTAACTCTACCAGAACCATCATACTTCATAGTAAATAGTGTTTGCAAGTGTGTTCCTATCTTAGCATTATGTGAGACACGGTTTCTAGCCATCAAAGCTTCCATCATCTACCTAACAGTGCAGTTTACAAGCAAACCACTTTTCAAATGTTACTGAATAGAACACTTCATCGACAATAAGCAAATTCTATTACTCTTTTCCCATGTAGTAAAATGAGCTTTCTGAGCTTCTGTACTCTCGATAGTAAGATCTGCTAGTCGATCGACAGTAAGAGTCATATGAACATCTGCCATCTCCATAGAAAACAGAAAATCTTCCGTCCATTTCTTAAAGTTTAAACCAACAAGAGTCTCAATAGTGACGGAGTTACCATTTACAGAAAATGTGACTGAAAAACAAACAGTGTATATAATTAGCATTATGTAAGCATTGTGTAACTTGACGTACAAGTACACATCCAGAGAATTACATGCAAAATCACATAATCACCTTTGGGCATAATACATGACGTGCAATTGTACACTCTCCACATGAAAGCGGTTATGAGAATATATTCCAATCTCCACGAATTCATCACCTTTGGGCATATGACCATTAGGATTTGTCACTCCTCATCCCTCCATGAACTAATACACAATCACCTTCTTTGGGAGTATGACTATGCATTAGACCAGGAGACATCTCAATCAATATACTAGATCAAAATTTCTCAAATCCAATCAAGTGTGCCACTTTGGCTATCACAACTCAATTGAATCCTTGAAACTCTCTCATACTAGTGATATAATCTTTACATCTCACATACACCATATACATGTCATTTTAATTTTAGTGATAGGGGCATCATATCACTCAAATCACATAACATACTAATTACACTGCCTTATTCATTAATAAAATACAATAAAATTTAATTTTTATTAATGAATCACAATTTTATAATGTTTATGTGATAACATACCAGTAATCCAACACATGTATTTCCAAAAACAAAGAAAATACAAGAAAAACACGCAAAAATACACTAAAAATACACGTATTCAGGGCTTTGCATGTATTTTCACATCCATAAAATTATCAAACATGTAAAATAAATATACCAAAATATAGAGGATGAACATACGAGTACATCGCCGCCCACCACGTGCCGAACGGAGGCTCCACGCGCCCACACGTGCCGCCTGAGTGCGCGGCGCGTGGAGCCCACGCACGGCGCGTGTTCGACGCCCAGGCAGCACGTGGCTGCACGTGGGGGTGCGTGCAGCCTCCTCCGATGACGCACAGCCTATGGGTCTTCTCGTCTCGTCGAGCCCAGTCCGAATATATAATTTAATTGAATTTTTATTGAACGAAAAATCTCGAAAATCTCAAATTATGGCAAAATACTATGCGTTCAAGTTTTAGGATTATGGAGGTTCTGATACCACATGTTGGGCGCAAATTGCGCAACCCCAAGATCTTCACAACTAGAATAAGAACATGCATAATTGAGTAGAAAGATTAACGTACCTGTTTTGGGATCAATTGTTCTTGTAGCGGAAGCGGAAACACAATGTTCCAAGCGCAAGTCTTTCTCCTCTATTGCCCTCCGTATCGCTGGCTCAATGAGGCGGCCCCCTCACGTGCAGCGTTAGGTAAACGACCCTTAGGTAGGGATACAAGTGAGAAATTAGGGCTAGAGGAGAGACTTGATGTGGCATCCCAGAAATTCAAAGCCAAGCCTTAAGGTGTGTTAAATGTCTTTAATTAGGTGGTAGAATTTTTATGGCTTATGTTTTAGCCATTAGTCTTTTTAATTTAATGAATTATGCTTGTGATTGTGGAAATTTAAATTTAATAGATTTATGTTTGGCCATATGATTTAAATTTCAATAATTAAAAAAAAATCCCAAGACTTTGGCCAAGATGAAAAATTTGAATTCAAAAATATTATGGAAGGAATTTCAAAAAAAAAAATGAAAAAGGAGGTTAAATTCGAAATGGGCCTTGGGCCCATTAGCCTAAAGCTTGGTGGGCCAAGCTAGTCGGCCCATTAGGGCCCAAGAAGGGAATTTGACCAGCCCAAAGGGAGTGGCCGGATGGGCCTAAGCCCAAGCCCAATCAATTCAAAAATAAAAATGACAAGTGGCAAAGAGGATGGGCATGCATTGGTTGGTTTTGAGGCAAAGTAATCATTGCATATGATGAGCTTTAGGGGATATAAAAAGAGAGAGAGAAGAGGAGTGGCCGGTTCTTCTTGATCATTCGGCCGAGAGAGGTGAGAGAGAGAGAGAGTGCTCAAGAGAAAGGGAGAGGAGCCGAGAGGGAAGGAGGCAGAGCCGAGGGGTGCCGCCGTTCGATCGCCGTCCGATCGCCGTGTCCCGCCGTCGTTCGTCGCCGTTTGTTCATCTTAGATGCAAGTGGAGTCCTTAACTTCTCTTGCATGTTTGTTTTGTTGGTTGCATGTTTGATTTTAGGTGTGATTTGTGTGAAAAACCAAGGTAAGAGTTGGTTATTTCCAAAACCGTGTGACTGTTCTTGCTCGGTTTGTGGAAGTCAGTAGCTTGTTCGAGCTTGCATGTGTGTTTGGAATTCGATTTTGGCTTCGGTGTCTTCATGAAAGTTGAAGCTAACATCTTTTAGTATGACATACTGAAATTTCGTAGAAAAAGATGAAGATTTGAGGGGTCAAAAGTTCTGTTATACGGAGACCCTAGATCTGCGAAATCTTCACTGACCTCTTGTTGATTTCTTGGTTGCATGTTGATTTCTGTTGGAGATCTCACTTTGTTGTCTTCATGGAAGTTGTAGGTAACATCCTAAACTACAACATACTCAAATTTTAAGAGAAATGAACGAGTATAGCCTAGTGAATCGGCTAGATCTTTGAGACGATTGATTCTGTTGAAGTGTACCGAGACACCCGAGACTTCAAGGACTTAAAAGATGATCATAATTTGGTTATTTAACCTATATCTCTTCATGAAACTTGTAAAGGACACCTTGATACATAACATACTCAAATTTCAGAGGAAACGAAAGAGAATAGATGGGTGAAACCTTAATTTTTCGGAGATATGCATTCTGGACGAAACGGTAGAGGTTCCAGAATCTTCGTGGAGTTGTATAAATTAATCTATAAATAATTTGGCTTAGAGTTCTGGATGAAAAATGCACGAAAATGTGTTGGCTATCACCCTGTAAATTTTCGTAATTTTTGGAGGCCATATGAGTATTTTAATCGAATTTATTTGGAAACTGTGCAATCTGGCCATTATCCGAATGTTATGTGCTATTTTGTGGAAAATTGGGAAATTATGTGAAATGCAAATTGGCCATGAATTTTGTATGAAATTGTGATTCTAATTGTTTGTTTAATGATTATTTGAATATTATGATTTTGGGAAAATCATAAATATTGAATGAAATATTTATTTATGAAAATATAATAATAAATTAATAATATAATAATATAATAATATAATAATATAAATGGATTATTTTATTGGCCATGAACTCCATTGAATTTATGATGCATTGTTATATGACATTGGTGTATGTATGATCATGAATTGTGATGCATGTGTGTGAATCATATGCCATGTAATAATAAGATTAAAAGGATGGTGAATGTGGAAAATGGTATGTGAGTAAGAGGTTATGGTGGCGGATGATGTCTGGTGGCCAAGTGGCATAATTCCAGAGGTTCCCTGGGAGTTTCAGGATGCCTGGAATGTGGGGGGCCGGAAGCCCTGTCGGAGGTCTTTGCCCGAAGGGAATGCCTCGCGACACCAGGATTTGGGTGCGGGATGCCTGGCTAGAAGGGTAAAGGCCGGAAGCCCTGTCGGAGGTTTCTGCCCGAAGGGAATGCCTCGTGATGCTAGTTGAGATGCAAGATGCCCGGAATGTGGGGGGCTGGAAGCCCGGTGGCCATGAGATGGCTGGAATGCTGAGAACCCTGTCGGAGGTCTCTGCCCGAAGGGATGATGAAATTGATAATTGAGAATGGGTGATGTGGTGATCGAATTTAAAGATAAAGATGATAATTAAATGATGTGATATGATGATCACCTATGATATTATATGCATGATGATGCATGATGATGATGAGATGTGATGTGATATGATGATCACCTATGATATTATATGCATGATGATGCATGATGATGATGAGATGTGATGTGATATGATGATCAACCATGATATATGCATGATGATGCATGATGATGATGAAATGTGATGTGATATGATGATCACCTATGATATGATATATGCATGATGATATGCATGATGATGATGATGATGATGATGTGATGAGATATGATGATTATCCATGGTATGTTATGCATGATGAAATGCATGCTGATGATAATGATATATGAGATGCCATGATGATGATATGTATGCTATGATGATGCATGAATATGTGTGACATCAAAAAGGTAAGCAATGCCTGAAATGTATGATGGTATGCATGGTGCAGTGAGTTGTTATTGGATTTCCCTATCTGCTGAGTGGTTGTACTCACCCCTTTTGGGGATAACATTTCAGATTAGCAGTATGCCACTTCCTGCCGTCTCGCGTGGGGTATACTATGGTCTCGCCGTCATCGATGTAGAGGTAGAGTGTACGGAGATAGATTGTCCTCTCGTTCCCGAACTGACGTTTATCCGAGTGCGATGTCTAGTGATGTATGATATCGGCCTGGTTGGGGGCCCTGTCATACAAGAGTTCATTTCTGTGCACGTTCGACGGGATGGAGCTATGCGAGGGATGCTGCCACCGCCACCACCTGATGCATCGGGTTGGGTGTGAGACCTGCGCGCGATGAGTAGGAGCTGGATCTCTTTTTGATGTAGATAGTCGACGCTTCGATGGGAGGGTTTTGTGCACGTATGATGTTAGGGGTCGAGGTTTCTTTTTGAGATTTTAGGTAGGACATGGCAGAGTCCTAACCTTTCTTGTTTTTGTACCGACCCGAAGGGAACCCCATCTTGCTATATGTGTATGTAAGCAAAGCGTCGAAGTTGTTTATAAAAATCCTGATGTTTAGCTGGTGTGTATTTGTATCATGGATTGGTAGGGGGATAGATGGCGATGTCTAATTTGCTTCCGCTATGAGTCGCGCTGGGACCGCTTTAAAAAAAGAAAAGAAATGCCTGTGATTAATGACGCTTGTTTTAAGTACGAAATAGAAGAGGTAATAAGATGTAACATCGGCACTGGTAACGACCTGCGAAGGGTTCGGGGTGTTACACTTGAGCACTATTTATAGAGTTTCTAGCCAGGCTCAACTCGGCCCACACTAGCCAGCCTAATATTAGACTAATTAAGAAACCTTCTATCTCACCTTAGACCAGCTCTACCGTAAAAACAGTAAATTACAATATCAATTAATGTAGTTCACATTAGGAAAATTCTTACATTCTCCCACTTGAACTATATTAATTGAAATCGTACCTTATGTGCGCATATTGGTCCAGAGATAATTCTTTAGCTTTAACAAACTCCCAAGCTTCAAATCAGTGCATCCTTTTGCCTCAATTTGATCTTAGACTGGTGACACCAGTTCCTGGGGTCCATCAGCCAAGAGTAACTCTCCCAAATTAACCAAATTACTGATGTCTGGGATTGTATCCATCAATATAGAACCGACGAGATAGGCTCATTAAACCGGAAGGAAGCTTGGGCACTTCACGGAGCTGGTCACAATGAAGCAGATCAAGTGTTTAGAGATTGGGAAGTCTAGAAATGCTATCCGGTAGACCACAAATCCAAGAGTTTCCAAGTTTCAAGACCCTTAATAAGGAAAGCGTTTGAATATCTCTAGGAATTTTCCCGTCCAAACTCGGACATCCTCCTACGTGAAGCTCTTCAAGCCTCTTCAATGTCCATATAGCGTGAGGCAACTCTCTTACAAAAGTAGAATCAATTTTGAGCACTCTTAAAAGACTTAACTCATTGACAGTATTAGGTAATTCATCAATCCCAGTGCTTGATAGGTCAAGTTCAATCAATGAAGCCAAAGTCCCCAAGGACGCTGGTAAGTTCAACATCAAACTACAATTCCTTATTGACAGGTATTGTAGCACTCCTAACTCTTTAGACAGGGGAAGTTTAGTTATTTTGGTATCATTCAGTGCGAGGACTTCTAGAGATTTTACATGGCTAATTGATTCGGGCAGTTGGCTTAATGAAAGACGGTTGCAGGCACTAACTCTTTTAAGCTTTTCCAAATGACCGATGGAGGCAGGAATCTCTTGAACGGTGGATTCATCTATAAGAATCTCTTCCAAGGATACAAGGGAACCCAGCACATGGGGCAACATTTTGAGTTTATTGCAAAACCTTAAGTTCAATGAAATCAAGTGCTGCAGGCTTTTACGGATGGACCAATTTCTTCCAACCACATGTATCTTTCAAGAATCAACCTGTCTAAACATGTGAAATGAGATAAGTCTAGAGTTCTGCTCAAGTCAACACAACCGGTGAGGTTCAAAACTTTCAATTTCCTGGATTTCTGTCATAAAATAGAATAATAAAAGTTATTTTTCCGCAACAATTTGAGGAATGAAATTAAAAATAATATACTTCTCTACCTGGATTTGAATCCAACCATTCCAATTCTCATGGACCTTGCTCCGGGAAAGATCTAGAATAACCAACTCCTTCAAATCCAAATTTTTAGCATGAAGATTCGGAGGACAACCTTGCCAACGGAGCCATATTAAACTTGACAGATGCCGCTCAAAATTTCCTTCAAGGTTTGCCTAATCCAATCGAAGGTATCTTATGTTCGATGTACTAGCAAAATGTGCCGGTCCAAAATTGCATTGTGACCGACCATCAAATTTGAGAAGAGCACCTTCAACACGTACTGTTCCCTACACGTGTAACATAGGATTACCAAGGGACTCAGATTCCCCTACAAAAATATGTGAAGATGAGAAATGCTTAGAGACTTCAAATCAAAGAAATCATTTTATTAAGGGTCTATTTATTTCGTGGAAAATAAATAATTTGATAAAAAATTTCTTGAAAATGATCACTTGCATCTGTTGAAAGAACAAATGAATAAAAAATATTTTTATTATCCACGAAAATATATAGACATAAATTATTATCAAAAATGAAAAAATCTTCATTGACTAATTATTTCAAAACATATAAGTGATCTTTTTTAAGAAATTTTTTTCCAAGTCATTCATTTTCCTTAAAACAAATATACCCTAAACATCTTTCTTCTATGAAAAAAGGAAAACAAGTTGTATGGCAGACAATCATAAGGTAAAAACAGCAATAAAATTGTATCTTACAATTTTTTTCTTCAGCACATCCAAGGCTTCCTTGTGAATCCACAATCTGCTGCAGTTTCTAAGTTCACAATCTTCCTTCCTTACGATATTCCTACCTAGGTCTCGAAGTTGATCATGCATCCATAATTGATCATTTTCAGTCTTAACAATAGACAAGAGGATGAGCAGTTCTAATTCCGATATGCTTGCGGAATCCCCATCAGACCATAGGTAGCATGCAACACTTTTGTTTTCTCCAATTAAAAAACAAGCAATGTCCAAAAATATATGTTTTTGCTTATTAGGTAATGCTTTGATGATTACCATCAAATTCTGTTGAACTTGTAGCTTAGGTACTTTTTTCAACTCGTGTAAGGTTTTCTCCCACACTTCCTTGCTTTTAGAAAATAGATACCACCCGACAACCTCAAAAGTTAGAGGAAGGCATTCAATAGTCGATAATATTTCTTTGGACAGAGTAGCAAAGTCATCTGGAGCAAGTTTCTCCTTGACGGCATGGACGTGGAAAAGTTCAAGGGCTTCCCCTGGTTGCATGTCCCCGACCTTATATTTAAGGAACACTACTCCAAGCTCATCGAAAGCTTGTTTGTCTTTGGTGGTAATTATGATCTTGCTTCCTGGGCCTGAATGACGAAGGTTTTCTATAATTTTTGCAAGTCCAAAGCTAGGTTCAATATCATTGAGAATGATGAGAACTTTCTTGTGCAACAGTCCGCTCCTAATGGGCTTACTCCCATCATTAAAAGAAGGAATATGTCCATGCATTGCACCTACAAGGTCAGACATTACCTTGCAAATCAACTAAACCTCCTGGTTTTCTCTGCATTTTCTCTAACGTTTGCTAGAAAGCTAAAGCCATCAAAGAGATATATTCTTTTGTAGATGAGCTTTGCAATCGTTGTCTTCCCGCTGCCTCCTATGCCATGTATTCCAACTACACGAACCTCACTAGATTCCACGTGTAGTAATTCCATAACTCCCTCCACATGACGCTCGATTCCAACAAAGTTTCTCTTCAATACGCTCAACACGTTAGCGACAATTTTTTTGACGATTGATCCTTGGCGGCGTGACCTGTATCAATGCGCGCACATGTGCGCATGCACAAAGATTAACGTAAGTTGAAAACTGTCTGAATTCTGAAGCAGCTTGCTTTAGAAAGTTCACGCTCTCCTTTCGAAAACTATCACATAGCAATCAGCTTTATAAACAAACAGGCCACGCAAGTACTGGCACACATTTTTACTAAGTCGACACAGACAAAGCACGGTATGATGAGATGCAAAGGTTTGTACTTAAATTTCATGGTCTCCTGTATGACGGCGTTCATCAAGGGTGGAAGATAATTAGGTACCAGTTAGCTGTGAGGTTGAATTCCTGCAAACTTCCAACCTCGTGGAGAGCAGCTCTCCACTTGTGGATGGTCTCATCGGTGTGTCGCCGCTTATTTTGGTGAGAAAGAAAGGCCTCACCATAACATCTGGTTTGGTATCGAACCTCGGATGGTTCGACATCGTAGAAGATGGGCATGATTATCTGTCCCTTCTTTTCCCTACACTCCAGCATTCAGGTCAACTCCATAAGACACCATCCACTGGAAGAATAACCTTTAGAAAGGATGGATATAGAGATCTTTGATTGCTCAACGCTAGGAGCAGGTTCGAGCCGATTGTTTCACCTATACAGAGTTCGCTGTCGTCCCTCAATACATGGACTCCTGCATCTACGAGGTGGGTATAGAGAAAATCGGCGAAGCCTTCATGCGTGTCCCATCCTCTGAAGCTCAAGAACACTTCATAGTCACCCCCTTGCATCGCGACCAATCGCAGAGAAAATGAAGCACAAGAGTCGCACCAATTCAGCAAAAGCAGATCTCTTGAGCTCCATGAAGCCAAAAGTTACTGGACCGGTAGAACTCTTACTCCAAATCAAAGCCGGTAGGACTGGTTATAATTTATCTCGTTGATCTCAACACAAAGTTTCTCAGGACCTCCAATCTCAAGGAAGCAAGTTCGGAGAACTTCACCCTCTGTCTGGGAAGGCAGGGCTCAGGGCACATGAGATGCTCTCCCCCCTCCTTTTGTGACGCTGTTTGTCTGGAAAGGCACAGCACATAGCACGTGCTCTGTGCTTTTGCAACGCTTTTTTTGATTCTTTTCTTTTCTTTTCTTTTCATCCATGCATAGGGACCTTTTTAGTTTTTAACCAGCCGAACATTGATAAACGGGTATATATATATATAATGATCCTCAACATGACCTTAAACTGCAACGCTCCGGGGGGACAACCCCAATAACAAGGCCCCCGCACACGGGTCGGTGCGTGCCCCCCGCGATTGAGGACCATAAAAGCGTACTGGCAGCTCCCACACCAGGAAAAATATAGTGGCTGGGAAAACTTCCCCGTAAGACTGTTAAAAGGCTTCGTCTCAAACAGGGGTCCTCCGGACGAAAAAATGGAGGTATCCCCCCACAGGCCCTTTCGGGGGGTTCGGAACCCACCCTAATCCCCGCGATGCCTTCCTCGGTAACCAATCCCAAGCATGGTACGAGGAAATGATGGGGTCTTCCCCCTACGAGAGAAGACGCAGCCGGACATCCGAACACCAGTAAACTTGAAACTTCCGCAAAATGTACGCTGGGATCCTTAAACTTTTCCTTGCAAATTAAATTCTTCTTCTTCTTTTTCGAATTGATCTAGAGACGCACAATGCACGCATGGTTTTTAATATGTGGCATCCTACAAACAAACCAAATGGATATCCATGTAAAAGTTTCAAAGTTCGAAGCCTAAGCCACACCAATCAGCCATAGCCTATTCAATTTCCACTATAGGGTCCATTCGTTTCGCGGAAAATAGACTATTTCCGGAAAATATTTTCCCGGAAGTCATTTTCTAGGAAAATGACAATATTTTCTAGTGTTCGGCTAAAACCTGAAAATGTTTCGGAAAATATTTTCTGGTGTTCAATAAGAAAAATATTTTCCACTCACCAGATTAGACAGCGCGAGCGTCAATCAAGGCTCGCCAGATCGACGAGCGCGAGTTTGAGATCGCCGAGCTTGAGATTCACCTAGTCTAACGACTAGCCAAGAAAGAAGAAAATGAGAAAAAAAGAAAAGAAAAAGAAAAATTATAAAAATAATAAAAAATAAAGAGAAAAAGATAAAGAAAAGATAAAGATAAAGGAAATTAAAAATAATTCGAATTAAAAAATAAAATTAAAAATAAAAATAATTCGAATAAAAAAGAAAAGAAAAAGAAGAAATGAGAGGAGGAAGTGAGGATTTGTAGAGGTGTGAAATAAGATAGATCAAGTGAAGAAAATGTTTTCCACTTTTCGAAAGTGGAAAACATTTTCTATACTTTAGAAGACTTTTTTCTTTAATGGAAAATATTGTCCCCAAGGAATTCATTTTCCGTGAAACGAATACCGGAAAATAGAAAACGTTTTCCCGGAAATTATTTTCCGCGAAACAAATGGAGCCTAAATTTGTGTTTGGTACAATGAAAACGGAATGAAATAACTTTCTATTTATTAAGTTTACACGATAGTCGCCCAAAAAAAAAAAAAAATTACACGATAGATACAATGAAGGTTCTTTTGCTTTGTTATGAGAAATGTATCGTGAAAATAGAATGGGATATTGATTCTAATGAATTTAATACAATATACAAATACACATTATAATTCATTTAGAAAAAAATTATCCTAAAATCACAGTTAACTTATCAAAATTCGTGATAATAATTAAAAAAACCATCAATTATGCCGTTAAAAACCACTATTTTATTATAGAATGATTGTTATTGTCATACTTTTAGATTGATGAACAATAAGCATAATTGTAAAACATTTTTAATTGAGGTTTAATACTACAAAAAACCCTAAACTAATATACCTATGATAAATTTACCCAAAAATAATTTTTTTATTATTAGAAATCCCAAATTGATAAGTATATGTGACAAATTTATTCTAAACTAACTTTTTACCACTAAAAATCTCAAACTGATACATTTGTGACATATTTACTCTCCGTTAATTTTTGTTAAATTGGATTAATTTTATGAAAAAACTATAAACTAGTAGAGATGTAACAAACGAAGGGTAAAATCTCAAATTGGTACACCTGTCAACTACCATATCATATGTCATCCAGCTTAGCAATATGATAGTAAAATTTAACGTAAACTAATGGAAGGTAAATCAGTTATAGATATACTAGTTTGAAATTTTTTATGGTGAAAATGTTAGTTTGAGGTAAATTTGTCATAGATGTATCAATTTAGGATTTTTCATGATATTAACCCTTAATTGTATAACTAGCTTTAGATTTAACTACCATACCCTAACCCCTCTCCCCCGCACGCTTTGAAAACACTCCTTTAGTCTATTTTTTGGAAGATAGAGGGAGATTCTTATTGGAGGATGTGGCCAAATGATAAAATTGGATGGTAGACAACATCCAAGGAAGGCAATGACCCACCACGAGCTTACTGCTCTCACTTGGAGTTCATTACAGATGAGCATCAAAATTAAAACGTAATTTGTCTTCCTTTTCTATTAATGTTTTAGTCAACGGATATCATTACGGTTTTCCGCACATTATGATCTCACTAGTAAATATACATGCGGATGCTGCGTGACAAAAAATAACCAAAAGGACCAGATAGACAAATGACATTTGATGTTTAATTGTAATATTAACTTTTTTTTGGTAATTTTGACAATTTTTTAAATAGTAAGCAGCGTTGCCTAATTATCATTTATTTTTGCTAACAAAATGCGACAATAAAATATGTGATGTCTTGTGAAGTTTTCATCATATAAAGATTGATGACTGATTCAGAGATATCAGCACTATAACATTTGATGACAACATCGAAGTGGTGACCTCGTCTTCTAAGGTTCACCGATTTAAATATATTCTTAAATCTGATGTCAAGCAAATATTTAAGGATTAATTTGAATGAAATTCAAAGTGGAAAAGGAATTTTAAGCCTTAAAAAAGGGACACCTAAATGGATCGATGAGGAAAAATAAAATAACATCCGATAATAATGTCTAGATATTACCTTTTTATCTAACACAAGAACATGTGACAATTTGATTGCTCTTGAATTTTATTAGAAAAAGGATTCATTGAGGTAAATTTAAGTTAAGCTAATAAATGGACACAAAAATGGATCAAAAAGAAAGAAAGAAAATAAATAAAATAAAAAATTTCTATAAAAATCAATGAGAATTAAAAGTATGCAAAAGATAACAAATACAATAATTTAAGAAAAAGTTAGAGAAATCTTGGAAAAAAAAAAAAAAAAAAAAAAAAAACCAATTTGGTGGGGTGGCGGATTCGATTCCTAGTGCCCCCATCCCCACAGACCGGGTGCTTTTATCACCGTGTCATGCATTAATTGCCTTACAATATGTGACGTCTATATAGTCTGTTTGTAGAAATGTGAACATTGTGCAACCAATTGTTTAGTGACACATGGGGAATCAAGGTAGTTGAACTGCACAGCCTTGTGAAATTTTGTAATTAGGAACTTCAACTTTTATGTTTGACGCTCAGCTTTGCGTAGTGAATATGATAAGAAATTATAGTATGCTCTATAATCACGATTACGTGATGACTAGGGTCAAAAAATAAAATGTAAGAAAGCTTTTTAAATTGTTGGAAAATTATAAGGTGTTAGTGATTATCGTCCCATATTAGAATTTTTTCTATTTTGAACTTTATTAGAACTTCTCACACGCAACAATTTCAAAAGTAACTTAATTATTGATGATTGTTTTGGATGGGTCGGTTGCAAATAAATGTTGTAGTCATAGTATCAAAAGTGCATGATTTGTCTGATAATAATATTATTTATGTCCTCCACCTTTTTCTTGGACTCGAGACATTCTCGCCCATTACATGTAGTAAGAATAAAACAAAATAAAATAATATACTTGACATCTAAAGCAATGAGAGAGAGAGAGATTAACCTTTTTCTTGGACTCGAGATATTCTCACCCATTATGTGATAAGAATAAGACAAAATAAAATAATATACTTGCAACATCTAAAGCAGAGAGAGAGAGGAGGGGGGGGCAAGGGGCAAGAGCCAAATATTATTTTACAAAAAGTTTTACTTTTGGTTCCTATACTCTTATTTTTACTTTGTTTTCTAATCAAGCTCTTATACTTTTAATTATCTAATGAGATCATCCTATCGCAATGTTTTTAATTAAATCCCTTGGACACCAAATGTGGCCAAATCTAGCTGACATGATATCATAATGAGTGTGTGATTAAAAAATTTCCAATATAGACATCCACATGAGTGTCACAATGGGTAATGAGTCATACTTCAATACTATCTATATTGGCTATTTTTTTCACACACGCATCCATGTATGCATCCATATATTTTTTCACATCATACTTTGGGGTCATTTGATTTTGTGTCAAATAGACTTGATTTGAAAATTTGTGAAACTAGAACTGCTTCATTGGACAAACTAGATGTACGCAAACTTGTTTAGAGAAAGCATGGAGTATGTAGACGATAGATAAGATTTTTCGTTCACTTTATGTGAGGTTTAGAACTGTTAATGCATTTTATTGCCATTTATTTCTTTTTGAGGTTTTGAAATACATGAATGTTATTTTTTATATTCTAATTACATGTAGATTCAACTTTTAATTCCCTTGATTGAGAAAATTATAAACTATACAAGATATGTTAGAAATCACACACAAAAAATCGTTAACCATGTGGGTAAATACTTCAAAATAATAGAGTGATATTTCATTGGTAAATACTTGTAAGTTGAGTGACATTTCTTTTATAACTGAGAACGCCACCCACTTCATTTAGATTTTCTTAACGTAAATATTTTTCTTTAGGTATTTGGGTTGCATATGGAAAAAAAATACAAGCTTGGTGAAGAAGTTGCTAACCTAATAAGGGGGTGATGGTACTTTTTGTTGATGAAAGGGTCTACGAGGGCTGACCACCGGGCCATGTCGGCCCAAGCGTGTGCCTGGGCCCCTTTTTTTACTCTAAATTAAAAAATTTGAAAAAAAGTACGAGTTAAATTTAAAAATTGCGATATTGAAAAAAAAAATTGCATGACATTGAAATACAATATTTGTTTATGCAATATCAATAACAATACATTAAACATTTAAAGTATGCGGCAATAGTATACTATAGAATTATTTAAAATTTGATATTAGGAACAATCCGAACAGCCTGACGTTCGTCCAGCTTGATCCACGTAACCAAGACAATAGACACAACAAAAAAGACAGGTGGCATGTCCTGTAATATTCATGGTCAACCCTGCTGGCTTGAAGAGGGAGTCACTGTCGGAAGCAGCCGAAGGGTCAAAAGCACGTTACTTAGAAAGTACTCCCGCAAGCAATTTCTCCTTTTTGCAGCTTTGGGACACCAGTTTGTATGACTCAATCAAGACTTTGGGGAATCGTGCAGCGAAGTAAGCATCCAAACCATAAGAATCCGATGCGCCCTGCCAGAATCATCAAAGCAACAACAGATATTAGCCTTGCATGCGTGCAGCTGTAGATATCACCATTGTTCCACAGAGACAGCGAGAGTACCTCAACTTGTTCTAGAGCAATCTTGAGGTGGTTGATCGTATTTCGTATGACTCTCGATAAGTCTTCAACACTACTACCGCCATAGGACTTGCGTCTACTGTGTCGACGTAGTTTGTCCATAACATCTTTATCTATTTTCTCCATCCAATTCTTGGCCAATGCTTTGAGAAGATCTGAATTGCCTTCTCCCGATTCTACTTCATTGATGACGTCATGAAGAAAGGTCAGTTTCATTTTTGAACTCCAAAATAATGGATGGTCCAGCACCTCCAATGCCGTTGGCCTGCTAGTCATAAAAAGTATTTACTATTGGCCCAACATTTCCAAGAAATCAATTACATGAACAATACTGAAAAGACCGACGTCTTGAGTTTAAAAGCATCGCAAGTTTGGGATTCGCGCAATCTTTAAAACAATTGAATTTGCATTAGCTCAATAAAGAGTAATCAAAATGTCTGAAAATTTGCAAGCACTTCACAACTCACAAGTCCAGGACGAAGGCAGTAGTTGTTTGACTACAACAAGAACCTACGAATTATTTACTCCAAGTACCTTAAACTAGCAATCTAATCATCCTGTCCCTAGGATTCTTATTTCATAGTGAGCGCCATATGCTAAAACCCCGGAATCTTCATACGAAATTCTCTTCGGTGCACCTATAGCAAATCTAATACTGCACTAGGAATGACTGGAATTATTTGTTCATGGGTGGGTGACAAACTTATAACCCTAATAACTGGGCTTCCAACAATGATCATCCTTCATTGGAATATCACAGTTGTCAAAGACATTTAGGTTTTCACATGGTCAACCTTTTCTTGGGCTTCTATTGTCAATTGACAAAAGAAATGAGTGGTTTCTACACATTTTTTGCTCATCAAGTGGAGCCCCACAGCAGGACAGATATAAGCCATGTTCGACAAATTTGAGGCCACTAATACTCATGAGATTAAATGATCCAGTAAAATGGGAATTAGTCAACCAACAATGGTTATAAAATCTATCAAATGGCTGAATGTAAATGGTACTGATGCAAATTAAGGATGCCAATACACTCACCTCAAATCAGGATCTTGGTCTAGTAAACGCGAAATAAGATCATGAGCTTCCGGCATGAATTCCACCCAAGAAAGGTCCTTTATGTAGGGATCAATGTTGAAGTCACGTTCTATAGGTTTACCAAATGGATGTTTTCCACGAGCGACACAGAAGAACAAGACACAACCTAAACTAAACATATCCACTTTTTGCGTTTTGCGCCCACCTGGAGAAAGCTGTTCAGGTGCTTGCCATCCTGTGGTTCCACAAACAGCAAGACAAACATCGAAGATCAATCAAAGGGCCCTCATCACTTGGACCATGTATAGATGGATATGATAGATTCACCAATCAAAGAACAGACTATTAAATCTCCACAAACTTTACCACAACATATGAAGCAACACAAAGCAGCCTAACTTTCAGCATGACAGTCTTCTTTAAAAGTAGAGATTGCTCTAATGAGTGAAATTATAGGTTTGAAATTTTTGGCCAGGAATCTGAAGATGATTTATCACTGTATAGATTCAGATTATGCACGGATCATTCTCTAAGAAAAGAAGATCAAAGGTCTGGATAAAGCTACTATGAGTACTTACCAGTAGCATGATTTCCCAAGGAAGATTTATCTTTCGAAAGGCATTTGCTAATGCCCATATCAGATAGCTTAGCACCAAACGATGGATTCTTAGTAATCAAGACATTTTGAGGCTTTATGTCCCCATGGATCATTCCCAAGTTATGCAAATGGCTGAGTCCTGATACCACATCGCTGTATCATAATATAGAGAAGACATCATGACTTAAATCAACAATGTATCTGGAACCAAATAGTAACCTCACCACATGAACGCATTAGATACATATACTAAGCCATATCCTTTTGGAAATTAAGGAATTTCTCTAACACACTAAGACCTAGTAAGGATGCCAGAAGTACACTCGAGGTTAAAGAAAAACCTGTTGCAGGTTCTTTACATAAACTTTACAATGAAAAATTCAGTACAAAATTTGATCACCGTATCAATCACACCAGTATTTACCGATTTGAGTGCATGAGGATTCTGCAGCATTCACGAATCAAAAAGAAAGAAGGTTTACTGATATTATCAATATAGAAAAATCAATGGATTTATCACTACGTAATTGATGACACCTAAATGATTTCAATGAGAAGAAAACTGAGAGTTTAGCCTTGATAGTGGCATTGAACTTATCCTATAACTCTAGAAAGGAAGGTACAAGGTTCAAAACTCAGCCCATGATGTTGATCGCATTAGGATCACCACAGTCAAGGTAGGGGCCTAATAATTCCCTGTATCATGCATCACTTTTAAGTTTTTGCAAGAGAGCTATTGAGTCCTTCCACTAGCACCCGATACCCAACTGAGCTAGTAAAGAAGAGTACATGAAGGTAGTGATCTCTATGAGATGCTTCTGAGTCAGGTAAAACAACTGTAAGCAAGCTAACAAAATATATATATATATATCTATCGATTGTAGGTGTGGCTATAAGCAAGATACTGCAATTATCTCTCTAACCATATCTTTTGGCATGTCGAAACATAAAAAATTACCTCATTAGTTCCAGTAACTGAGGTGAGGGATAACCATCTGCCAACCACAAGTTAAAATCCTGCATCTTATCCCTAACAGAACCCAATTTGATTTTATAAGCATTCATTGATGCTGAATCATCAGGGAACACAGAGTTATCAGAAGAATCTGAATGTGCTTTAATTAAATCATCTAAGCTGCAAATACAGTGCTCTAGTGCAAGATAGACGAATTTCGGGTCTTCCTCCATCCCATAATATCGAACAATATTTTCATGTTGGTCAGATATCAAATTCTGAATCTCTACCATGGCAACATCATGATGACCCTTGAGAAGGCATTTCACTGCAGCACGTCGATCTTCATACATGCCCTCATAGACAATGGTCCCATTACTTCCCTTACCAATTTCTTTATCTGACATGAGGATTTTTTTACCAATTTTACTCCATTTAATGCCACCATCAGGATGGCTATTGAGCTCCTTCAATTGGTCATCGTTGCTCTTGATATTGTCAATCCCGCCTTCATTTCCTGAAAAGATATATTCCACCTTTCTGTCAAAAATTCTATAATTAATTTTCTCGACGTGATCTATTGAGAAACTGCCTACATATATCCCGAAAAGCAAAACTGTGAGTTCTGATATGAGATGTGCTAAATGCCTTAAGTGAGTTAATTATGGGGCAATGTGGTAACAAAGCAAAAACCCCTTTGGGAGGTGTTCAGAATTCTAACACGCGATTCCAATGAACTAGAACAATTTCAAAAAATTTCAATAAATAGAAGGTTAAAATTTATATATGTAAATAAATAAAAAATAATAAAAACACTTATCAAATCTTTCCGCAATTTAATTCATAGATGATTTATTCGTACTGTCAATTCTTTATTATTTTAGTTAACATTTGTAGTTTGTCCCATATTTATCGTTTTCTGTCCGAATCGCCACAAAATATAATTTACTTTAAAAAGCAAAAAATCTAACCTCTGGTTAAAAGTCTTTTATCGACAACCACTTTTGGCGAAAAAGAATAAATGGGGTTTATGATGTTTGTCGGTGCTTGTGGACTATATTCTTAAGGATTGTATGTGCTTACTATGACTTACTATGGCCCAAAAAAATTTGTAAAAAATTTAACCAGTTCCAATAACAACAGCATAGCTTGAAATAATTCCTTAACCACCTATCCTTGTGGTCTGGCAGATTTCTAGCAATGACCTCTTTCAGTGTTCTACATTTCAAGTTTGAACTCATACTTAATCTTATAGAACAACTCAGATAGAGCATACCTTCGTATATGGGTTCGATGCCCTTAAAGGAAGAACGTTTGGTTTTAGCTAGTTTGCGATACTCCACCTGTGACAAAACTTGTGTAAGCATGAATTTAATGCATCAAATAAGATTTCTACCATGTCTCAAATGTTTATAAAGATAGATGCTTAGATTCAAACAGACTGAATATGAAAAAAGACCAAACGAGTTTTGAGATCTCATTGACATTATTGATCAGACTATGTACTTGGAAGAGTAGCTCGTCAAACAAGTCTAAATTACAAGAGAACAGTTTGGAGAATGGAATACCTTTTATAAGCCACTCCTCCCAATTTATTCACAGCACTTTGGATTTAGAATTAACTTGAACATAACAGAAGCACCACATAAAAATTTAAGATACCAGTACAGCGGTCAGCGCTTTCCGCACCTCAACAAGGTCTAAGATGCCAATACACCGTTCAATGTTCTGGATTGAGTACGTAACAACACCGCCAGAAAGCATGATTATACTAACTGGCACAAATAGAACTCTTTGGTTGTGTATCGCAAAAAAATAAAAAAAAAAAAAAAAAATGCCCTTTTAAAGAAGAAAAAGAAGTAGAGTCCTTACATGTTTCTTCCCATTAAAGAAGTTGAAAGAAATATAAAGTCTTGAAGACTCAAATTTCATTTGACAAAATTATTCCACATGTGTTAATGGGAGAAAATATCCTGTAAATCGTATTCATCGTGACATGCATTTTTGTTTTTTTTAAGCAATTCATTCATGTTTGTAAAAATTCCAGACATGTCCAGTGGGAAAATCAATAGCGTTGGTTACCTCGGATGGGCTGTCCACCTCAATTAGTGAACTGCTTTGCTCCTCAGAGAGATTCAGGTGTGAATCCACATAATAAAAATCATCAGGAATCATCAGACAGCCCTCAATTTTAATGTCTTTCAGCATCTTCAGGTTTGATAGATCGGGAAGTCTCTCAAGACTTCGACAGTATGAAACATTTAATGATGCTAAAAGATCAAATTCTCCAGTTCATCCACCTGCTGCAGGTCGCAGTGAGATGCTCTGAAAACTCGCAAGGATTTGAACTCCCCGAGGCCTGGAACTTCTGTTACTGCACAGTTGAAAAGCTGGAATTCTGACAGGAGCACCAAATACGAAAGATCTGGCATTGTCTGCGATTTGCAATGGTGAAGTGATAGAGTGAATAAACCTGGAGGAAGCCGTGGTAGCTTTTTTAAGTGAATGCAGCAAAGGGATAGCTTCCTGAGCTTATAAAGGTAATGCAACCCAACAGGTAGTAGTTGGATCTTTAACATGGATAGCTGCAATATCTTCAGCTCTAACAAACTCCCAAGCTGCAAAGTGCATTCTTTCTTCTCAATTTTATCTCGAACTGGTAAGGATCCTTCACCCAAGAATAACTCCCCCAACTTAACCAGACTACTGATGTCTGGGATCCTGTCCATCAATTTAGAACTAACAGATAGGCTTATTAAACTGGAAGGAAGTTCAGGCACTTCACGGAGCTGGTCACAATGAAGCAAATCAAGTGTTTGGAGATTGGGAAGTCCAGAAATGCTATCTGGTAGACCACAAATCCGAGAGTATCCAAGTTTCAATACCCTTAATGCAGAAAGCATCTTAATTTGTTTAGGAATTTTCCCCTCCAAACTCCGACATCCTGAAGCGTGAAGCTCTTCAAGCCTCTTCAATTTCCATATAGCGGCAGGCAGCTTTCTTACAAAAGTAGAATCAATTTTGAGCACTCTTAAAAGACTTGACTCAATGACAGTATCAGGTAATTCATTAATCCCAGTGCTTGATAGGTCTAGTTCACTCAACGAAGCCAAAGTCCCTATGGACGTTGGCAAGCTCAATATTGACCTACAATTACTTATTGACAAGTATTGCAGCACTCTTAACTCTTCAGACAGGGGAAGTTTAGTTATTTTTGTACCATTCAGTGCAAGGACTTCTAGAGATTCTACATGGCTAATTGATTCGGGCAGCTGGGTCAATGAAAGACAGTTGCAGGCACTGAATCTTTTAAGCTTTTGCAAATCACCGATGGAAGCAGGAATCTCTTGAATGGCAGTTTCATCTATAAGAATATCTTCCAAGGATGTGAGGGAACCCAGCTCACGGGGCAACTTTTTGAGTTCAGTGCAAAACCTTAAGTTCAGTGAAACCAAGCACCGCAGACTTTTTACCGATGGACCAATTTCATCCAACCGCATGCATCTTTCAAGAATCAATCTCTCTAAACATTTGAAATGAGATAAGTCTGGGGTTTTGATCAAGTGAACACAACCGGTGAGGTTCAAAACTTTCAATTTCTTGGCTTTCTGTCATAAAGTAAAATAAGAAAAGAGTTAACTTTTCAGCAACAATTTGACAAATGAAATTAAAAATAATATACTTCTCTACCTGGATTTGAATCCAGCCGTTCCATTTTTCATGGACCATGCTCCGGGAAAGATCTAGAATAACCAACTCCTCCAAATCCAAATTCTTAGCACGAAGATTCCAAGGACAACCTTGCCAGTGGAGCCATCTTAAACTTGACAGACACCCCTTAAAATTTCCAGTGAGGTCCGCCTGATCCAGTTGAAGGAATCTTATGCTCGACATCCCCGCAAAATGTGCTGGTCCAAAACTGTGATGTGACTGACTACCAAATTCAAGAAGAACTCCCTTAAGTATTTCCGTTCCCTGCACGTGGAATATAGGATTTGGGTTACCAAGGGATTTCAAACTAAAGAAATCATTTTATTTAGGAATTTCACATAAAAAAAAATGTTTTAAAAAAATTTCTTGAAAATGCTTGCTTTCATCTCTCACAAAAACGAATGAACAATAAATATTTTTTATTGTCTATGAAAATATATATATAAATTATTATCAACAATGAAAGATTTTCATTGACTAATTATTTCAAAAAATGTTAATGATCATTTTTAGGAAAATTTTTTTCAAATTTTACCTTTTGTGGAACATATGCACCATAAGTATTTTTCCTCTATCAAAAGAGGAACATGAGTTGTAAGGCATACAATCATAAGGTAAAAACAGTGATGAATTTGTGTCTTACTTTTTTATTCTCAAGCACATCCAAGGCTCTCTGGTGACTCCACAATCTACTGCACTTTTCAGGTTCAAGATTTTTCGGTAGGGCAATATCCCTACCTAGATCTTGAAGTTCATCGTGCATCCATAGCTTACCATTCTCAATCTTAACAATAGACAAGTCCTCGAGCACCTTTAATACTGATCCGCTTGCAGGACCACGGTCAGACCACAAGTAGCATGCAACACTTTTGTCTTCTCCAGTGAAGAAACAAGCAATGTCCAGAAATATCTGTCTTTGCTTCTTAGGTAATGCATCAATGATTACCTTCAATTTCTGTTGAACTCGTGGCCGAGGCACTTCTTTCAACTCGTCTACTTTTGCAACTTATTTAATGTCTGCTCCCACTTGCCCTTGGTTTTAGAATATAGATATGACCCGACAACGTCAATTGTCGAAGGACGCCAGTCAATAGTTGATACTATTTCTTTGGACAGAGTATCAAATTCATTTGGAACAGGCCTCTCCCTGAAGGCTTGGGTGTGAAAAAGTTTAAGGGCATCACCTTTTTGCATGCCCACGACCTCATGAATTCGGGACCCTTCAAGCTTAGCTAAAGCTTGTACTTTTCTGGTGGTAATTATGATCCTGCTTCCAGAGCCTAACCAATCAGGATTTCTTAGAATTTGTTCAAGTTGAAAGCTTGCTCCAACATCATCGAGAACAATAAGAAATTTCATGCAGACGAATTGATCTTTGAGAAGCTTGATCCTCTCTTCAAAAGAACTAATTTGTCCATGTGTTTCACCGAGAAGGTCAGAAAACAACTGACGTTGCAAAAATTTTAAACCTAGTTGTCTTTCTTCATATTCTCTGACGCTTTCCAGAAAACTCCAGCCATCAAATTGACAAAACATTCTTGTGCAGATGAGCTTTGCAATTGTGGTCTTCCCGATGCCCCTTATGCCATGTATTCCTACTACACGAACATCGCTAGATTTCTCATCTAGTAATTCCATAACTCTTTCCACATCATGCTCGATGTCAACAAGGTATCTGTTCAGCACCCTCAACACATTTACGACAAGTTCATCGATGAGTGAAGCAACTGTGCCGGAGCTGTATCATGCGTGATGGGCCCAAGTCACACGCACAAAGATTAATGTAAGTCCAACAATGTCTGAACTCTGAAGCAGTTAGCAAGAAAAAGTCCACGCTTTCATTTAAAAAACTATCATACATCAATCAGCTTTAAACAAACAGGCCATGCAATTAGTGGCACGTGTTTTTGCTATATCAACACAGACAAAGCACGGTATGATGAGATGCAAAGGTTGTCAGTTGCATCCACAGAAATTAAGCAAATCGGTATCACTCTACACTGGCATTTTCTTGCAAGAGTTAGATTTCCTGTGGATGCAGATTCCAAGAGGAAGAACATTCTCCTGGACCATATTGACATAAAATCAAAACTATAACCGCTGCCTCCCATTTAATGCAGTGATCCAACATGGAAAAACTGAGTTATGAGATACGTGTAATGCTAGAACGCTGAAATTTGTCAACAAAACCGAAACATTAAGTAATGTGGCAAGCGGGGAGTAAGAATGTAGACAAGCGGATCATATTCAGTACCAGATCAGAGAGAGCTACATCAGGTATTGATACACCTAGCAGCATTAGTCTAATTAGATTAACTTAAATCAAAGTAAGCGCTAGCTTGGGATTTGGATGCTAGGTTACTCTCAATCGAACTTACTCAATTACACTCACCGATTACTCGTCCCCCCTGAGATGGATCCCAAATGGATGAGAGCTTTCTTCCATTCCTGGAGGGTCTTTGGGTCTTCCTGTCTATGCCTGGCGATAGCCTTTTCGTAATCGGGGGATCCTTTTTTTACGACCGTTGGCGAGATGTTGAAGAAGACCGGCATGATGATCTGGCCCGTCGTCTTGTGGCACTTGTGGCACTTCACGATCTGAGCCAGCTTTGCGCGGCACGACATGCTCGACAGATAGTACTCTGACAGGATCGGAATGGCGATCTTGGAATGCCTGATCGCTTGGGTAAGCGACGGCCCTTTCTCCTCTCCCACGGCAAGTTGGTCATCATCCCTTAACACGCTGATCTCCGCTTGGCGGAGGCTACGGTAAAGATGATCCACAAAGTCATTGCAATCATCCTGTCCGCTGAAGCTCAAAAACACATCGTTTTCTCTTGTTTCGGAGGAACCTTCTCCACAGTTGCGAGAATCCTGGATGTCCATCTTCTTTCAAAACGAAATCAGTTTTCGTCCCTCTTCCCACTCTATTTCAAAGATCCATCTCCCAGTTTCATACCCAGGGGAGTAGGCGTACGAAGCAGCGAGGAGGACAAGGAGGAGAAGGGAGCGTTAGGCTAGGGTTTTGGAAACTAATCAAGGAAAGGAAGGAATCGGGAGAGACGATGAAAATCCGCCATCGAAATCAGAGAATGAAGTTGGGGAGCAGTACCTGTCCGTTTGCTGTAGCTGGTGGGGGGATTTTTGGAAACCGCTCGGAGAAAGTCCGCGAGAAAGCGAGAAAAGGAGGGAGGGAGGGAGGAAGAGGAGAGGCAGGGGCGGCGAGCGGCGAGGAGACGGAGGAGAAGGGGCTTTAGGCTAGGGTTTTGGAAACTAATCAAGGAAAGGAAGGAATCGGGAGAGACGATGAAAATCCGCGAGAATGCGAGGAAAAGGAGGGAGGGAGGAGGGAGACGAGAGGCGCTTCTTCGTTGGCTCCCACCCAAGAAAAAGAAACTTCGGAATCGGTCCCCTCGGATTCCTCTTATTTGCTATGCAGCCCCTCCTCCGGTCGGCGAACTCCAACTTAGGATTCGGTCCCTCGTTTTCCTCTTATTTACGAACGGGGGTCCCGTGACTCTTTATTAGTTAAGCATGACTCTTTGTTTGGGTTTGATTATGATATTGAATCCTACAAAAGATAGGTAACTAAACAAACCATCTCTGAATACTATGAAAATTAGAGCAATCATTTGAATGCTCAACTTATTATTCTAACCTGATGTACAAAAGATGAAAACAATGTAAAAATGAAAACTGATTCCTTGAAAGTTTAAAGAAAGGGAAATGAACACACTACACAAGCGCAGCGCAATAATATAAAAAAAGACTGCCCCTTCGTAGCCAACAACCGCCAACTTGCCTACTCTTGCTGGTGGCCCTCATCACACTTTGCTTGGCTGTGACGAGGGCCGCCATATCAACCACAAGGGTGCGCAACCCTAGCTGGCAACAATGGTAAAAGGGACCTCTCTCTTTCTCTAGTTTTTATTTCTTTGTATTTTTTTTTTTTTTGGTGAAATTATTTCTTTGTATTTTAGTCTTTCTATTTGTAGCAATTTTTTCCCCTAATATGGCACAACATTTGCTAATGCAGGTGCATTAAAATTGGGTTAAGTATGATGAAAGTCTTAAAATTCGTCATGAAAATACAATTAAGTTTTGAAATATTCAAGTTTTGAAATATTCAAAAGTACAGTTAAGTTTCAAAACTCATCATAAAAGTGTATTCGAATCATAAAACTTTCAAAAAGTACAATTAAGTCATAAAACTTATCATAAATGTGTAATCGAGTTATAAAACCGGTCACACAAGTGAACAATCGAGTCCTAAAACATTCAAAAAAATGAATTCAACAAAAGGACTTGATTGGACCAATTTGATAAGTTTTAAGAATTAATTACACTTTTGAAAGTTTTATAATTCAATTGCTCTTTTATAACAAGTTCTATGACTTAATTGTACTTTTATGACAAGTTTTAGAATTTCCAATACACTTATCCCATTAAAATCCATATCTTGTTGGGCTTTGCTATTCTAAACCCATAACAACCAACCAATTCTTTAAATTTAATGTGCGATTCAATCTGTTAAAAATGAATTAAAAAATAGGTCTTTGACACCTCTTCTTAAACTCAATAACCCTTATCACAAGAAACACTAGAACAGTGAAAAACCTCAAATTGGTATACTTTTAAGAAATTTACATCAAACTAATCTTTTAATCCCAAAAAACTCCATTAGTTTCTGTTAAATTTGCTTATCAAATTACTGAATTGAATGATACGTGACAATTAATAGATATACTAGTCTATGAAGCACCGACACCCTCCAAGAGCTTTCCTATAGTGTCGGACACTTCGACACGTGTCCAACACTCTCAGACACTCTCCGACACTCGATCAACACGTGTGAGAAATTCGACACTTGGTCAACTTTCTCATCACTCTTCGATACTTGAGTCGGAATTCTGACATACGAGTTTCCAACATGTGATTCCGATATCGATGTCAATTTCATAAATTAAATAAATTAGAAGTCAAAATAAATATATATATATATACATATGAAAAAATAAAACACAATAATAAAAATAACAAATGGAGAAAGAAGAAAAACCTAGTATTCTCTTCTCTTTTGACTCCCACTTCCCGTTATACGTAGTTCACCCCTTAAGTTTTTTTTTTCTCCTCTTTCAACATATCTAACATGCGAGTTCATAATATGGATCACTTGTTTTTTCTTCAAGTTTTATAAATTATTGAAATAAAGTTGAATTTGTTAAATTGAAATAATGAATGATACTAATAAATGGCGAATTAATGTTTTTAGTGTATATTTATTCTAGGCTTATTTATTTATTTATGAATTTGATTCAAATTAATTTGATTGAAATAATTAAAAAATGATAATTTATTATGTATATATAAAAATATATATTTAATAGGCAAAGTGTCCTAATGTGTCGGAAATCTCTGTTTTTTGAGAAACGACGTGTTGACGTATCGTATGATGTCATGTCATGTGTCGCGTGTCAATATCGGTGCTACTTAGATACCAATTTAGGGTTTTACCCTCCGTTTGTCAAAACTGTGGCAGTTTTTGATTTTTCGTGGTATTAATTCAATTTAACAGAAGTTAATAGAGGGTAAATTTATCAAAAATGTATAAGTTTGGGGTTCTTGGTGGTTAAAAAATTAGTCTGGAATAAATTTATCACATTCCTATCAATTTGGGACTTTTGGTTGTCAAAAAATTAGTTTATGCCAAATTTTTCATAAGTATAGTGGTTTGAGGTATTTCGTGATATTAACTTTTGAAACAGTCATACAAGTAAAAACCAGTAACTCACTTACTATCGAGCACACCGGTCCTCAATTATGGCTTCAAAGCAGCCTTGGTTGAGCAAGACATAGATGATTTTAACCTCATTAGGAGCTGCTCCCTTCAAAACTAATGACTAAAACATAGTTTTTATTAAGAATTTCAGCAGCAGCAACCCCATTCATTTGGGGGTTAACTTGCTCATGTATCGCCTCATTCGCTTCCTTTCAGATATTGTATATTGTAGCATTCCACCCAAGTTGCAACTGAACAACTTTCGAGCTTTTTCCTTTCATCATCTGCAGGGCTCATGGAACTCTTGATCCCATTCTTCAGCTTGTCTTTTTACTTTCAGCAGACTTAAAATTTATAGGATATTGAAAGAATTGTAACTTAAAAGTTCTCTTCATATTATTCCCAGACAACTTTTAATTCCTTGGTGGGGTTTCTCTGTGTCAAATTGAACCAGTAGAAGAATATTGAGTCAGTTTTATCTGTTTCAGACAGATGTGTTCTTTTTTGTCATGATTATCCAAGCATGGCAATTCCATGCTAGACAATGTGGATTTGTTCCATTGGTTAGCAAATTGTTATCTCCTGTTATACTTAATGATACTTTAATCCTCTTGATCAACTAAACATAGCCCAAAGGCCAAAAATAAAATTATCATTGGAGAACCATATTTGGAGGTGATTGAGGTGTGAGCTGACTATAAAATCACTGTGCAGATGGAACATCCTGTTGAGAAGACATTCCGCAGCATACATTTCCTCTAAGGTGAGAATATCTTGACCGACCATTGTATTCCACACAATTTACTGTTCTAATCATCTTATTCATGTGGCTTAGTTGTGGGCATGTCAAATAAGAACCCAAGCAGATACACAATTGAAAAGTTACTCAGATCAATCAAGACCTGCAACTATCTTGGTTCACCTTATGGAATTGTGAAATCCTACCATAAGAAGCTGCAGGAAATAAGCACTTATGTGTTGTGACTGGAGATGGCGTGAATGAAGCCCCTGCTTTGACGAAGGCGAACATTGGGATTGCAGTTGCTGATGTCACTGATGCTGCTAGAAGTGCGTGGACATTGTCCTCACTGAAACGGGCTTGAGTGTCATTATAACCACTGTGCTGAGCAGCTAGGCTATATTTCAAAGAAGGATTACACTGTTAGTGATTTGGATTGTGTTTCCAATGGATAATGCACCAAGGCTCTGCATATTGTTAATTGTGTTCCCAGCTTACTATGAGTTGACTAACATTTTGCAGATTTATGCCATCTCCATTATGATTGGTATTGCAGTAAGTGTCCTACCTTAATGTAGACTCAAGATAATAAAGTATTCCCTCATGAAAGTTCATGCATCCAGTCTTTGGCAGTTTGGCTTTATGTTGATTGCTTTGATCTGAAGTTTGACTTTGCGCCCTTTATGGTTTTGATCGTTGCCATATTAAACAATGATAAGATGATAGGTTTGTGTATTCTTGTACTCCTGGTTTTCAACATAGCAGATTAAGAAAGACCAGTTTAAATAGTTTTGTGTACCAATCTCAGGAATGATCGTGACAATCTCCAGAGATTGAGTGAAGCCATTTCCCTAGCAAGAAAGCTGGAAGTTGAAAAGAATTTTGCTACCGGAATTGGTCATGGAGGTTACCTAGCACTAATAACTGTATTCTCTTGGGCCATGAAAGATGTGGACTTCTCAGTAAGAACCCGTTTCTTGTGTGGTTTTCTAGTTCTGTCTCTCTTGTATATGTTTTGTTTAATTATTGGAACCAGAAGTAATAAAATATCGCTACCCTATTCTATGGTGCAGGACAAGTTTGGTGTAAAAAATCAATCAGAATTAGCCTGATGAATGATATCAGCCCTATATTTGCGAGTGTAGTTAGCCTCTAATCTGTCACCAGATCGCACAGCTGGTCCTTTATTGAACGCCCGGGACTTCTCTTGGTCAGCGCATTTGTAGCTGCTCAGCCGGTAAGAATTTCTGAGTCATAGTCTGTTCACCTTCTACTGGGAGCATAAGTTTGCTATGGTACTTTCTACTGACTAATTTCATTGGAATCCGGTTGAAATGAGAACTACAGATTCATTAGCTTTAACTGATGGTCAATGGTTAAAAGTCCTCAGAAAAGTTTGGACAACCGATATCTTAATCACCATTCACCAATATGCTTCCCTGATGCAAAAATTTTCATGGACAGGTTGCGACACTTAGTGGTTTATGCAAACAGGGGCTTCGCGAGGATAAAAGGAACTGGATGGGGGTGGGCCGGTGTCATCTGGCTTTACAGCTTGGTGACATATGTTCCGCTCGATATTCTTAAGTTTGTGATCCGCTACATTCTGAGCAGGAGAGCATGGAATTCCCTTTTGGAGAACAAGGTATTTCCACTAAGAAAGAGGCACCACCACGGATTAAGTATTATGAAAACCCCACATTGCATTAATTTTGGCTAATTTTATCACGCAGACTGCCTTCACTTCTAAAAAAGACTATGGCAAAGAAGAGCGAGAAGCTCAGTGGGCAACTGCACAGAGGACTCTGCATGGCCTTCAGCCTCCTGAAACCAGCAACCTATTTTCTGACAAGAGTAGCTACAGGGAGCTTTCAGAGATTGCAGAGCAAGCCAAGTGACGAGCTGAGGTTGCGAGGTGAGCGCCTTGATTCTTATACTTCAACACTCTTAAGGAAAATGGTGTTATTTACTGAAAAACATAGTTCCACCTTCTTCGGTTCCGTACCTGTTTGCTTGCCTAATAACTAAAGTTCAAAGGCCGTGCTGTATTTAACTGAGTTTAGGTGCCTTACTCTCTTGAAACAGAGTTTAAACCATTCAATGCTGGCAATTCCTTTTCACCGTTTAGGTCCTACATGCGATGGTAAGACAAAGTGAATCTGCTGTTGCAGGCTTCGCGAGCTACACACTCTGAAGGGCCATGTTGAATCCGTGGTCAAGCTTGAAGGCCTGGACATCGATTCCATTCAGCAGCATTTCACATTCTGAAGGGCTTTTCATTCGAAGCAGAGGAGATCATATCGTGAGAAACGGAAAGTGGTCTTAAGGATTATGATGACGAAGAAGCCTATGAAGCTTTTATTAGTCTATAGGACGACAGAAACCGATGTCGCTAGTAGTCAGGGTAGATTTTTGCTGTGACCAGTTTAATGCATGAGGGCTGCTTTGTCTTTGATAGAACGAGATTTAACTTTTCGTTTCAAAGTAGCCATGTTCAAGTCGGCTGGAGAATCCTACTTGGATCTTAATGATTATGTTTAGCATGAAGCATGATCTTGTCAACAATTCTCAAATGATCTGCCTGGTAAAATGAGAGATATGGAAAAACAAAAGTTTTTGGCGTTTAGTAAGGGCGGGTTTGGTAACGTTTTGTTCCAGAGAAGAGAAATAGTTTTTTTCTATTTTTGTTCAGGGGAACAATTTTTGATTAGAAAGACGCGTTTGGTAAACTTGTTTCGGGAATAAAAAATGAATAGAAACACGTTTGGTAAATTTATATTCTTTTTTTGTTTCTTTTAATTTTTTAATATATTTATTTTATTTTATTTTTTTCTTTATTTTTTCTTTATTTATTATTTTGGCCGGCAGCCTCACCCACCCACGGCGAGGCTCGGCCTCGCCCTCGCCTTGGCTGGGCGAGCTTGGCCTCGCCCATATTTGGTGAGGCCGAGCGTCACCGGCCCCTGGCGAGGCTCGGCCTCGCCGGATCTAGACGAGCCCGAGCTCGCCCGGCCAAGGCAAGGCCGAGCCTCGCCCACGCCGGTGACGCTCGGCCTTGCCAAGGGCTCATGACGCTTGACCTCGCCGGGGGCCGGCGATGCTCCGCAAGGTCGTTGGCCCTCGTCGGCCGGTCGTTGGCCATGGCCGATGCCGGCGACCGGCCAAAGAAAAAAGAAGAAAAAAAGAAGAAGAAAAAAAAAGAGAAGAAAAGAGAGGAGAGATAAAATTTGTTCTTCAGAAGTGTTTCCGGAATAAAAAAAATAACTTTTTTTTGTTTCTTATTTCCATTCCAATTTTGTTCTGGAAACAAAAAAATAGATTTTGAACAAAAATGCAAATAAACGCGTTTTTATTCTTTTTTTTTTTTTTTTTTTTTTGTTCCCAGGAACAAAAAAACAGAAAATCTGTTCATGAACAACAAAAAAAGAACACAAATATGCAGGGTCTAAGTCTTTTTGGTCAAATAAGTGATTACCAGAAAGGTCTCCCGTGAGTTCCCCGCGTTTCTCTTTTTCCTTTTGTGCGCAGCCGAAGGATTGATGAGTTTTAACGAGAAAAGACGTGCCTTTTAAAGATTTATGAAATTTTTGTTTCTAGTTAACAAATAACAAAGATGAAATATTTGCTCACCTTAACCCTTTAAAATTAGATGGAAAGACGCATTATTTTTATGAACTGTAATGATGAGGAGTGGTTGCGACGGTCAAAGAGTTTGTAAAATGGTGAAAGAGGTAGAAATGAATCGAACTATACACCTAATAAGTAGAGAATGATTTTGGAATATATATGTAAAAATTGAAATTAATTCACCAAGGCGCATAGCAATGCTTTAGATTTTGAACTCTAAAGTCAAGTATACTCAGGTGGAAGCACTATCCACCCGTAAGGCAAGATTGTATGGCTTAGTTATGGATGGGTCAAAGCGGATAATACTATAGAGAGTTAATCAAGCAACGTTACAATACGATATCAGCGTAGGACCCCCTCTTGTAGTTATGTGGTTTGGGAATGAATTACGTGAAAGTTGATAGGCTTGTAACGACTGAGTTCGACGAGAGTGGGGAGTGGTCACTAGAGCTAGAGGGCGTGGACAATAAATGGTTTCTAGTAGGCTTTTAAAATAATGAAAGGAGCAAGAATAAACTAAAGTATGCACTAAATAAGGGAAGAGATGTTCTAGAATATATATATAACTGAAATTAATTCATGGATGCACCTTTTGAGGTAACAACAATGGTTAGTTTTCAAACTCCATAGTTAAGGGGGCCCAAATGGGAGCACTACCAACATGGATGACCTCTTGAAAAGACATTCGCAAGGAAAAAATCGGAAGCTTTGTATGAAATAAGCTAAAATGGACAAATACCTCAATGAGTTAATCTATGGAAGCCACACGAATAGTGATGTATTATAAATAGATATAACTCTAATATGACTTAACACGCTAGAAACTTAATGATTGCAACTTTCAACCGAAAGACACTATTTACTAATTAATTTTAGAGTACTGTTATTTATGATATAAAATAGACAACAATAAATTGAGCAATAAAACTTAAAGTGCTTGACATGTTGTGGCTTATGATTATGAGATCTATATGATAGTAAGAATAGATAAAATTATGTTAAAAACACATTATATTTTTATAGGTCGTAGATATTATGCACATTCAAATAAGCTCTTTTAAATTCTTTCGAACGTATGATGGTGACAAAGTATGAGAAAATACGAGAAATTTTCATTTCAAAACAGAAAGAAAAACAATTTCTAGTTTCCAAAAGAACAATATCACAAATAGAGCAATCTTCAAGAAAATATAATAAAGTTTATAGGGAAATATCTAGTTCCATTATAATTAGCAAGAAAATTACCAATAAGTGTAATAAGTTTATAGAAGAATCTTTAAAGAATTATAATTACTTAAACTGTTAAAAGGGTAAGAAAATAAACTTTTACTATTGTAAGCCACGGAAATGGTATCGAAGATCTCCACAGCTAGAATCAAGAATACATATAATCAGGTAAAAGAAATTTACACACCCAATTTGGAATCCATTGTTTTTTATGCAATAGTGATGATCTAAAACTCAAGCGCTTTTTTTTCTATTGTCCTCTTACTGGCTCAATGAGACTGCTCCTCACTATTAGCATTCAGTAAATGCTCCTTATAGTTTTAAATCACATGTTCAATTAAAGGGGCGAGCTTTACTTGGCTCACACTAACCACTCTCATATTAGACTAATTAAGAATTCTTATACCTCACCTTATTAGACTAATCCCATGAAATGGTAATAATATTAATTAATGTAGCTCACAACAGAAAAACTTTTATGGTTATTAACACAACCCCATATAACATATGTTTATATTAGCATGGTGTTGTATTAACATATGTGCAAGCCATTGAGAAAATATAAATTTATTAGCAAGATAGTGGCTGTCGATGAAATTGCATATTAATCACGACCATATATAATACATCTAAGAAATTATATATTTTAAGAAAAACATGTTCCATTCTTTTAATTGGGAGTAGTATGCAATTTAAATAGGAAATTAGATTAACTACAGAGTTTAACCGTAGCATCACAAAAAGATTATTGGACTTAGTCATGCATAATTGCATGTATAATTATATATCCAACCATGTATTTCCTCAAACAGATTTTGAATTTTTAATGTCAAAGCAACATAATAAACAACCAAATAGTTAGTTAATACTGTGTGTATAAAGTAGCATATTTTCAAGAACATATTCATGATATTCTACATAAGAAAATCATCGATCTTATTGTATCATAAAAATCAAGGGGAATACTTCTTATTAATAAGATGAAAGCTAACTCTATGAACAGGGTGAAACATTAACAATAAACACATAATCATACTATGATGGAATCTTTCAAGCAAGGCCAATAAAAATGTGAGATTTATTTTGTCGAAATGAGGTAAAACTCTATGTTCATAATGTATACCATCATTATGCTTGGAATTAAACAATGCACAAAATAATAACATCTATGATCAGACATGAATCATTTAGATAAAATCTAGTATGTACTAAGTGGGGAACAAGTTGATTAAAAATGGCAAGATACTAAATTGATGAAAAAATTCGAGTATCTTGCCAATGTAATGGAATCAAAGAGTTTTTCATCAAACAGAATGTAAGATTTACGGGAATGCAAAAAATTAAACAAAGAACAAGGCGAAGATAATTTTGAAATATTAAAAAGTTGAAAGATTCTTTCATGCTAAAAATAGTCATGACACAGAGTATATGTTGTGTATAAAAGTTAAGTCCAAATGCATCATTTTAGAAATTCAATGATATGAAATCCAAATTCTCCTACAACTAACATTTATCATGCATGTTAAAAGTTGTATATTTGAGAGGAAAGCTCGTACAAATTTAATTAGGAAGTTAAAAGAATACTATCTGATAATTTTTTCATTTTCATGTTTATTTTCCTTTTTGCATGCAATGTGAGTTTAACTTTTCTAATTTACTACCGTGAGAACAGATACCGCTACTTATTTTTTTTCAGAAAAAAAGAGGTCTATTAAACTTCCATAAATGTTCACTAAATAGATGAGAGAAGGATAAAAAAAAAAGTTCTGATATTTCATGATGGTTTTCAAATAGACTATCTTCATATATTCGGGACAAGTACATTAACAGGTATTATACTTTTAGTATTGGTCAATTAAGAACCTAAGTTCTATAATTGAGGACTGAAATAGAAGAGAGGTCTTCTATTAAGATCTCAAAGGAAGCAATTTTGGGGGTATAAAATGATGCAACTGGTGAAGGGCATAATGGGAAGAGGAATAGTTCAGACACTGTTGATTTCGTATTCTTGTCTGGTGTCTAGATTTAGATTTAAAAGAAGTTACTTGATGGAGCATTACTTGCTTTAGCAGACGTAAGACGACCAGCCAGTCCTCTCAATATAAATTCGCTGGGTCACAAATCATTGGTACTTTTCTAGCCAATTCATGGCTTTCTTTATTGTTGTTGATCATGAAAACATTGTGGAGCTTCATGTTCGAATGCCACTGACTTGTGGTGGTCAATTCTTAGAAACCTGTCTGTATAATTTCCTCTTTTTGCTCTTTTGTCCAAAAGGGTCTACTTAAGTCGACAGTTGACACAACATAAACATATTATGCTACATTACCGGAAATTTGGGAGGTAAGAGATCACATAGTCAATTGAACGTGATGGAGTAGGTACCGAGATTTTCCAAATTTCAGCAAAACGAGTAGCAAAAAGAGCCAGTAGAAATAGGAGGGAAACACTTCAGTGGGATGTATCCTAAAGAAAAAACAATCTAGACATGTTAGATTCCTTGGCTTGGAATATCCAATGAAGCAAAGCGTAAATATCCAATGCAGATGCCTGAATCATGCAGAGAGACCCAAGTAAAGGTCCACTATGTTAAAAAAAAAAGTGCTTTACTGAAGTTGTGCCTCGCTCCTTAAACCACTACCAATGTCAAATAAGATTTCACGGGGAGGTCTTTAGTACCGTGATGCATGAAAGTGTCCACAGCTTCTGAATCTTCTGTTTGATCCGGCCTGGCAACGAAAAGATGCATTTTATTTGATCGTCAAAGGCAGGACTATCTTGCAATGTGCAATAATAATCCCGGTAAGTCATGATGCGGCATTTTTACCTGCTGCTCAGCCTCAGTTGGCTGCTTAGCCCGAGACATTAGGTTACAGTGAGATTTCAGAGTACCCAAAAAACACTTCAGCTGGTCAAATGTTATGCATTCGAGTAGATAACCTGCTTAACATACAAAGGGAAAACAGAAAGACCAAGTAATGCCAGATGCTGTTCAGTAAAATCAATTCATCCTTCTTTTTGCAATTTTTCCATCCTATAATCAGATAGATCATCAGCATTACCATGCAATAATGAATTTTTTTTTCCCAGTATGCTCTATGTATGGTTGTTCGAGCATAAATCTGGCTTTTCTGCATCCCATTCAGGGATGGCTGTTCTATTAATCATCAATGGACAATAAAATTGAACAGACATCATTGCACATCCAGTTATTTCTTCCGTTACAATAATTCCGATAGCAAATACTCCATATATCTTGAGCAAATGGGCATATTATCTCATCAATAATAATGAGTCAGTTACATGGAAGAAATTTAGAACAACAATGACCAATATGATATGTGTTGGAGGTAATAGGTTTGAGAGAGAAGAAGTAGTTGCTTGAACTATTACACCAAGAGACGTCAAGTTTGGAACGCTCAACAGTATTACCTCCAACGTAGGGAAACCCTAGAGTTTTTATATGAAAGTTATTGGGCTCTGGCCCATATAGACCCAGATAACCATGGCTTTACCTTTGGGCTTGTATGTGAACATATTATTTTGGACTATATTAATAATATATCCAACAATCTCCTCCTATGTTCACCATACAACACAATCCAATAAGGTAGTCAGTGTAATGTTCATACAAACATGAATCATCCACATTCAGTCCAAGACAATCAACTCGGATCGGTCAAAGAGTATTCCAACAGGAAAGTATTAAACTAAATCACCATGTGCAAACTAAATAAGTGAATCATTATTATCATGAATCTGTACTGAGATTAAAAATCCAAATCCCAAAATAAATCTCAGATTCAGTTCACAATCACTATATGCATATTAATCAAGTATAAGTAGGCTAGTCAAAATAGTCTAAGGCCTTACAAATATAAGAAACAAGCATAATAATGTTCACAAAATAGAAATAGTAAAATGTAAGTCTCAAGTAAATGGACTTTATCAAAATAGGCAATAGCAGGTAAATTGTCAAGTCCCCACACGCTTTAAGTGATATATATTCATTCATCAAGTAGGTCATCCTGGTCAGGATCCCACTCATTAAGCTCTCCTCCATCTTTGCCATCCCCTGTAGAATGTCAAATATGAATTCCATATTATCATGAATTCAATCAATTGAATAAAAACTTAGCACCATTCCATCAGGCGGAGAAGAACATATATTGATGTCATAAAGCATCATAATATCATGTCATAAGCATCAAGCCGTTTCATAAATTATGAACAAGACCTAAACAATGTGATTTACAAAGAGCCATCAACTTAAGTTTATTTGTAGGAGAATAACTATTGTCTAGTTTCAAAGAACAAGACCAATAGTCAAGTCACTTACAATAACCTAGTTATGTAATATCAAGTTTCAATTAAGAACAAGACAAATAGGCTTCTTATGTAAACAATTGTTTCTATGTTTCAATTTGGAATGTCACAATTACTGATTCCTTAAAGTCAAATAATCTAGCATCAAGTTTGGAATGAGATCATTTAACCAAAAGGATAGTCCATTCTAGTTGAATTGTATCATCAAGTTTGGAATGACACAATTTTTCCAAATAGAACATTTGAATTAGGTTAAAGTCATCTTCATCAAATTTGGAATGAGACAACTCACCCTCTTCAAATTAGTTAGCAATTGTGAACATCGATGAAACATATAAACTGTGCTTATCATTGTAGCCAATAAAGAAAGATTTGATAATTCAAAACACACAATTAGAAGGTAAGTAAATGGTAGTTAAGACTTGCCTATATAGTCTTTAACCCCAGTTCCCCCACTATTTTGAATAATCGATCCTTAGGCATACCTTTGGTGAGAGTATCGGCTATGTTATCCTTCGATCTCACATCGATCAAGGTGATAACCCCTTGTTCTCTCAGATAATTCAACAACGCATGTCTCAGTCTCACATGTCTTCTTTTTGAATTAAAGAGAGTATTCTTGACGACTTGGACAACTGCTCGATTATCACAGAATAGGCTTAAAGAATTAATCTTTAGCCGAGTCAAAGGAATATCCATAATCAGATTCTTTATCCACTCTGCCTCTTCACCGGTTGAGGCTAAAGCAAAAAGTTCTGATTCCATAGACGACAATGCAATACAAGTCTGTCGTTTGGATTTCCAAGTAATAGCAGCTCCACCCAAAGTGAAAACATACCCACTAGTGGACTTACTATTTCCAATATCTGAGCACCATGAGGCATCAGAATATCCATCCACAATTGGAGGATAACCAGAATAATAAAGCGCATAATCTTTAGTACCTTTAAGGTATCTCATTAGCCTATTAAGAGCATCCCAATGCTCTTTACTAGGATTACTAATAAAACGACTTAGCATACCAATTGTAAAGGCTATGTCGGGTCTAGTGCAACTCATAGCATACATGAGACTACCAATCAGTTTCGAGTACTTTAACTGATCCACGCTGGTCCCTTCATTAGGACTCAGTCTATTATTATAATCACATGGTGTCTCCCTCGGTTTACACTTATCGTATCCCCAAGTAGAAAGTAGCTGCTCAATATAATGAGTCTGGCTAAGGGAGATGACTTGCCGTTCAAAGCTTACTTTCATACCAAGAATGGTATTAGCAATACCAAGATCTTTCATGTCAAATTCTTTAGCTAAAGTAGCTTTCACGTCACTCACTACAGAATGATCGGAACCAAGAATTAACATGTCGTCAACATACAAGCAAATGATGACTATCTTATTTGACATAGAACGATGGTAAAGGCATTTATCTGAATAACTAGACTGAAAGCCATTACTCTTTACTACTTTATCAAATTTAAGATGCCACATCTTAGGTGCTTGTTTAAGACCATATAGGGATTTATTTAATTTACAAACTTTGTCCTCAAGACCTTTCATAACATATCCTTCCGGTTGTTCCATGTAAATTTCCTCATTTAAATCCCCATTTAAGAAAGCTGTTTTTACATCCATTTGATGCACTACAAAGTATTCAATAGATGCCAAAACAAGAAGAATTCTTATAGTTGATAGATGATACACAGGTGAATAGACATCAAAATAGTCTATTACACTCTGTTGTTTATAGCCTTTAGCTACTAAGCGTGCTTTGTATCTGGCTATTGATCCATCACTATTTAGTTTCTTCTTCAACACCCATTTACAGCCTATAGCTTTAGCCCCTTTTGGCAAATTTACTAGCTGCCAAGTGTGATTCTGCAGCAAAGAGCTCATTTCATCATCTATGGCTTCACGCCCACGGTAGAGATTCCCTAGATCTCATTGCTTCCTGATAAGAGAATGGATCATCCTCAAGATGGTAAGCAACAAAGTCCTCACCAAAACTTTTGGGAATTCTCTCTCTTGTAGATACTCTAACTGGAATTGGTTCAATAGCCAACTGTGTGGAATTAGTGTCAGAAGGGCCTGCTTCAAATTCTATAGGAGATTCTCAAATCATATCTGTAGATCCATAAACATTCAAGCCTTGATCTCTGATAAACTTGTTTTCAAAGAACACTGCATCTCTAGATTCTATCACTATGTTAGTAGATAGATCTAAAAACCTATTTGCAGCGCTATCTTCTGCACTACCTAGATATACACAAGTAATAGTTCTAGATCCCACCTTAGGTTTTTTAGGATCTAGTATACTTACATAAGCAATACAGCCCCAAGTCTTAAGAGTATTATATCTACAAGGGCGCTTATGCCTTATCTCATAAGGTGTCATGGACAACTTAGAGTGCGGCAATCTGTTCAAGATGTGATTAGCAGTTAGTACTGCTTCTCCCTAGTAGGAGGAAGGCATGCCAGTTGTAAGTAACATAGAGTTTAACATTTCAATTAACGTTCTATTCTTACGCTCTGCAACACCATTTGATTGGAGTGAATAAGGAGCAGTGGTTTCAAGTATTATACCTTCTGAAGCACAAAATTCCTTGAACCTTGACATAGTATATTCTCCTCCTCTATCACTCATAAACCTCTTAATTTTCAAGTTGAGTTGATTTTCTACTCTAGACTTGAAAATCTTAAATTTTTCAAAAGCCTCATCTTTCGATTTCAACAAATAGACATGACAATATCTAGAAAAATCGTCTAAGAATGCTATTAGATACTTCCGACCACCTTTAGTAGTGTAATTTCTAAAATCACAAATGTCAGAATGTATTAGCTCAAGAAGTTTTGTGCTTTTAGAAATCAATTTAAAGGGTTTTCTAGTAATTTTAGCCTATGCACACACTTCACACTTATCAAATCGAATAGAAGTATCTAATGGAATGTTATGAGTTTTAGCTAAATGTTGCATTTTCCTGTAATTCACATGTCCAAGTCTATTGTGTAGAAACTTTGGATCAATCAAAGTAGAATTCACATGGTTTATGATATCAGCATTTAAACTCAACCTATACATACCATTAACCATGAATGCACAACCAAAATAATATGAGTTAACATGTAAAGTTACTTTACCATTCATAGTTGAAAAAGACATACCGGCTTTATCAAGTAAACTCATAGATATCAAATTCTTCTTAAGTAAAGGTACTACTCTAACATGTTTCAGAGTTAGTAATTTACTTGAAGAAAGCACCAAATTTGCAATTCCAGCATGAGTCACCTTTGCCTCACCACCATTGCAATTTTCCACAGTGTCTTTCACTTCTGTGACCTCAGTGAGTAAATTCTTGTCATTTGTAGCATGACAAGTAGCGCCACTGTCCAACCACCACTCTGAAGAGATGCTGGCCTTTCCATTCTTCATCATTCCAATAAAGGCTCGAGGCTCAGATCCTCTAATTAGCATATTGGCCTCATTATGTGGTGTGTCGTTATTTGGCTTCCTTGGCAACTTACACTCTGGTGCCCAGTGACCCCACTTTCCACAGTTATGGCACTTGCCCTTCTTCTTCTTTTTGAAGATAGTCTTTTTGGCCTCTAATTGTAAAGAGGATTCACCTTTTGGTAACTTGGACTTTTTTTAGGTTTATTGGAGTGTGAAACTAAGTTAGCAACTGACTTTTGTTGTCCCACTTGTTCGAAACTCTTCCTAGTGATATTTTGATCCTCAATGTGAATATACCTCTTTAATTCATCCAGTCCCACATGTACCTTGATCTGTGCATTTCAGTCTTGAAAGAACTCCATTCGGTTGGCGTTTGCTCAACACAAGACCGACAAAGAGATTATCGGACATATCGAATTATCATCTTTCAGCTTGTTCCTCATGTTCTCAAATTCAACTAACTGAGAGGTGATGCTTGTATTCATAGTGAATTTAAAGTCAAAGAATTTCTCCGCTAGGAGAGTTTTAGATAGCCCCTCTTGTTTTTGGAACTGAGCGTTCAAGTGATCCCATATCTCTTTCGCCGTCTTATACTCACTATAAATCATAGCCATATTAGGATTTAGAGAATTCAACAAGTAATCTCTACAAAAATCCTCATCTTTGTTCCATTGATATTCATTCACATCTTCAGTGGTAGATGCAAAATCGCTCAATACAGTATAGAATATGTCACATTCTTTCATGCCAAATTGAACATGTAATTTCCAGCCATGAAATTCAGTAACATCAAAAGATTGCAACTTTATAATATCATAGGAACTACGCTTTGCCATTTTAATCAAAGCAAAGTGTTAGAAAGAGTGCACCTTGAAGTCCTCAGAGCAACAAAGTTGAATAACTCCCCTAACCTTGATAAAACCGCTCTGTAGAGATGGAATTTGCCAAAACAAACCTCAAAAACGAATCTGGAGCGCCCAAAAACCTTAAGATGGACTGCCCTTGTCGCTAAAACTCGCCGAAAAATTTCGCCCCCAAAATTCGCTAGAAATTTCGCCCCTGAAATTCGCTAGAAATTCAGATGGAAACTTCCGGGTGCCGTAACTTCTCCGTCCGACCTCCGATTGATGTTTTGGGTTTTTGAAACAAAGATTTTAGTCACCCGAATCTTCAAACTCAGATCCCGGCCAATATCACCGTCGAAATCGAAAGTAAATTATAGCCGCGAGTTCGTCTTGACAAAATCTTCAAGAAGACACTTTACTCGCTCAAATTCGACACACGAACTTAATACTTCAAGATTGTTGGAGGTAATAGGTTTGAGAGAGAAGAAGTAGTTGCTTGAAGTATTACACCAAGAGACGTCAAGTTTGGAACGCTTAACAGTATTACCTCCAGCGTAGGGAAACCCTAGAGTTTTTATATGAAAGTTATTAGGCTCCGGCCCATATTGACCCAGATAACCATGGCTTTACCTTTGGGCTTGTATGTGAACATATTATTTTGGACTATATTAATAATATATCCAACAATATGGAAATTCAGTCATGCTGATTCATGCACCTATTTGAATATTTGAGAAAAATGAGATATGGAGTTGAACTGTTTAAGTAGTATAGATTGCATCCTAAGTCATCAGAAACAGTACAAATTCTCTTCATGGCTAAGCAAGTAATCAAGCAATTGCAGGGCCTTGTTGAGAATAACTTTGTAGAGGAAATATATCGCATTCTCTTTTGAAAGGAAAAGTCAAAAGAAACCTAGAAGAAGAAAGCATTCTTGTTACAAGGAGGACAAAAACAACGGAAGTGGAGCTCATGGACCATTGTTATATTGTAAAGATGCACAAACTTTAGAATGTACCTTTGCTTCAGAAACTTCAACCTAGCTCAAGGAAGCATGAAATGGATCTGTCCCAAGTCTTGATTTAGATCAGTTGGCTGCCATGAACTTCGCAAATCTCAGGCCTTTCCAGGGAGCTCAACCACTAGCGGCTGTCCTGTTAAGGTATGTTCTTGCGATGTTGGATTTTACGTTCTCTCAGCTGCTTCAAGTTTGACAGATCTGGCAGTCCTTGAAGGGAATCACAGTATGAGATGGTCAATATTCTCAGGGATGGCAAGCATTCGAGACCGTCTAGCTTTCAAGCTTGCAGTGAGAAATAAACAATGCTTCCAAGGAGGAGAGACTTCCAAGTCCTTGGATTTCCGTTAGTGCACATGAGAAAAGCTCCAATCTTGATAAAGACTTGAGATACCTGAGATCCGGCAATGCCTCTGTTGGTATTTGTGGAAGCGTGTGATTAATGTGTGTGCAAGTGTGTTTTGTATATGAACTTTCAAGAGGGCTAAGGAAAGAACAATATGTGCAAGAAAATAATTTGCAGCAAGGGAACACAAGGGAACAACAAAAGAAAGCTTTTTTTTTTTTATTCAGTTGTAGTACAAAGTACAAAGGAAGGGGAGGAGCTTACCTTTTGCTTTGCCTTTCTACGCTCCCCCCTCCTTCCCTATTTATAGGAACACTCCACCAACTTAGCCCATCTTCTAGGAGTTTCTTTTACAATTTTTTTTCTAGAAAAATAGGCTTTTTTAAGGCAAATATCTTTGCCATTTTCAGAGATAATTCCATAGATTCTTCTAGGATTTTCTTGTATTTTCTAGCTCAAATCTTTCAAGAAATTTCTAGAAATTGGCTCAATAATTTAACACTCCTCCTTGATCCAATTTTGTGTTACTCCAAGCATTTCTCGTAATGTCTCAAACTTGGCTCGCGATAGTGCTTTAGTGAAAATGTCGGCTACTTGTTCCTCAGTTTTGCAATATTTTAGCTCGATCTCTTTGTTATTCTGCGCCTCTCGTATGAAGTGATATTTGATGTTGATATGTTTGGTTCTTCCATGGAATACTGGATTCTTTGATATAGCGATTGCGGACTTATTGTCGCAAAGTATCGGAGTTGATTCCATTTGTGCTTCTCCAATGTCTTCTAGAATTCTTCGAAGCCATATCGCTTGACTGGCGGTCACTGTAGCTGCGATGTATTCAGCTTCAGCAGTAGACTGTGCCACTGAGTCTTGTTTTTTGGATATCCATGAGAATATTCCAGAACCTAGAGTGAATGCATAACGTACTTTTCCTATCATCAACTGAACCAGCCCAGTCGCTATCAGTGTAGCCAATGAGCTTGGCGTTAGCACTTGGGCGATACCAAATACCATAATCTATAGTTTCTCGTAAATATCTGAGAATTCTCTTAGCAGCTCCAAAGTGAATTTGACTCGGACTCTACATGAATCTTGATAGTAAACTTGTCGCATACATAATATCCAGTCGTGTAGCAGTGAGATATAGTAGATTGCCAATCAGACTTCTATAGAGGGAGGCATCGGCTTTTTTTGCTTCATCTTCCTTCAATAGTTTTCATTTGTCATGAGCGGGGTTGAAACTGCTTTACAATAGTTCATCTTGAATTTCTTTAGGAGGTTTTCGGTATATTTCTTTTGTGAGATGAAAATTCCTTCATCTTGATTGACTTCAATACCGAGGAAATAGTTCATCAAGCCCAAGTCCGTCATTTCAAATGTTCTCATCATTTCTTCTTTGAATTCTTGGATCATTGTCTCATTGTTTCCTGTATATATGAGATCATCTACATATAGAGAGACAATGAGAGTGTTGGACTTACCTTGGGTCTTGATGTAGAGTGTCGGCTCACTCATACTCCTCATGAATCCTTGTTTGATGAAATACTCATCGATTCTACTATACCACGCACGTGGTGCTTGTTTTAACCCATATAAGGCTTTCTTGAGTTTGAGAACTTTTTCTTCTTGGCCTATTACAGTAAAGCCTTGTGGTTGTTCCACATATATTTCTTCTTAAAGATATCCATTTAAAAATGCCGACTTCACATCTAGTTGATGGATCTTCCATTCCTTTTGTGCCACTAAGGCTATAAGTGCTCGAGTAGTATCAAGGCGAGCGACGGGAGCAAAAGTTTCAGTATAGTTGATACCTCGTTGTTGCAAGTATCCTTTCGCCACAAGCCTTGCTTTATGCTTCTGGATTGATCCATCCGCGTTGAGCTTCGTCTTGTAGACCCAATTGACTCCAGTGATCTCTTTATCTTCGGGTCGATCGACAAGCTCCCAAGTTTCATTTTTCTCGATCATCTTGATCTCTTCCTCCATGGCTTTTCTCTAGACTTCATCTTTGGATGCTTGTTCGTAGTTTTCTAGTTCCAAAATAGCAAAGTTGCATGTGTCGTAAATTCTTCTAAGGGCTTTTACCCTTAGTAGAAAAGAGACTCTGGAGTAGATTCTTCTTGCGTCACCCTTGGAGAGCTTGGTGGAGTTACGTCGTGAATGGTGGAATCCGGTACTTCTCCTTCTTCTTGTGACGTTGACTCCTCTTGAGCAGTTGGTATGTCTGGCAAGGTGATGTACTTCTTCTCAATCTTCTCATCCTCCCAATTCCAAGCAGCATTTTCGTCGAACTCGATGTCTCGACTAATCATAAGCTTCTTAGTTCTTAGGTTGTAAACCCGATAACCTTTTGATTGGTCACTGTAGCCAAGGAATATTCCTTTTTTTGTCTTTTCATCTAGCTTATTCCTTTTTTGAGCAGGGATGTGGACGTAGCAAATGCATCCAAACACTTTGAGATGCTTTGCTGAAGGCTTCCGTCCACTCCATGCTTCAACTAGAGCTTATTTTGAACTGCTTTAGTTGGACACCTGTTTAGTAGGTATACAGCAGTATAAACTGCTTTAGCCCAGAAAGTGTTGGGAAGGCCTTTCTCCTTTAGCATGGACCTTGCCATCTCCATGATAGTTCTATTTTTTCTTTCAGCTACTCCATTTTGTTCTGGGGCGTAGCCAACAGTTAGTTGATGATGGACTCCTTCATCTTCACAAAATTTATTAAACTCCTTTGAATTGTATTACGTGCCTTTGTCACTTCTTAGGACTTTGATTCTTTGGCCACTTTGATTCTCGATGTGGTTCTTGAATTTTCTGAAGATAGAGAAAACCTTAGATCTTTCTCGAAGAAAGTATACCCACGTCATTCTTGTATAATCATCGATGAATAGGATGAAATATTTATTTTGACTGGGTGTAGGTGTCCTCATCGGACCGCAGACGTCCGTGTGGACAAGTTTTAATGGCTTCTTAGCTTTCCATGCACCTCCAGATGGGAAGAACTGTCTATGTTGTTTTCCAAGAAGACAGCCTTCACAAATATCTGAAATTTCTGTGATGGCTGGAAAATCTCTCATCATATTTTTCTGATGGAGAATTTTTAGCCCAGCAAAATTAAAGTGGCCAAATCTTCGATGCTATAGCCATGAATCATCAAGTTGAGCTTTCATGGCTATATCTTTGACATATTTCCATTGAATAGGAAAATTGTTATTTTTCATCTTAACAGAGGCAATGATATTTTTATATTTATCATAGATAATGCAGGTATCTCTATTAAAATATAGAGAATATCCACTTTGTATCATTTGGCCCACACTTAAGAGATTTTGTGCAAGACAATGGACTAGATATACATTAGGTATATATTTTGGCCTTTATTCGTTTCCACGGTGATGGTGCCTTTTCCTTTGACATATACTAATGCACCATTGCCCAACTTTACTTGGGATTTCACCGACTTATCAATATTAGTGAATATAGATTCGTCCCCTGTCATGTGATTGCTACACCCACTATCGATGTACCGTGTTTCACTTTTATTGTCATTTGCCGCTTGGCCTACGTAGAATGTATTTTCTTCACTTTCTTTTTTTTTTCTACATAGTTTGCTCGATTATTTGTTTTTGAGTGACGATCTTTTTCTATGTGGCCATATCTTTTACAAAAGCGGCATTGTTTTTTATTTTTAAACCAACAATCCTTCTCCAAATGATTTGTTTTCTTGCAAATACCAAAAGGTGGATAATTTTCCTTTTTTATAATTTCTCCTCCTCTTTTGTTTTTCCATGAGCTCCTTCCACCATTTTTAGATTGATGAGACCGTATATTTACTTTAGACTGAAAGGCACTTTCAACTGAATCTTCATCTTGTGCCATTAGTCTTTTCTCATATGCTTCTAGAGAGCCAATTAATTCACTTATTGATAGGGTCGTCAAGTCTTTAGTTCCTTCTATAGTTGTAATTATAGAGTTGTATTTTTTTGTAAGTGAAACCAATATTTTCTCAACAACCCTTTGATCAGTTATCCCATCTCCATAGGCTCTCATTTGATTAACGAGTTCCTTTAATTTTCCACAATATTCTTGTACGGTCTCATAATTTTTCATTTTAGAATTTTCAAAATCCCTTCTCAGAGTTTGAAGGCTAATAGTGCGTACCTTTTCCGATCCTTGAAATTCTTCTCATAGTATATCCCAAGCCTCTTTTGCAGTCCTCGCTCCAATAATTCTTGGAAATACGGTTTCCGAGAGCGCTTGTTGGATAAAATATAGCACCCTTGCATCCTTTTGTAGTTGATCCTTCGAAACACTTGCACCTTTTGGCGGAGCCTTGCAACCTTTTGCCACGATGTCCCATAAGTCTTGGGCCATCAAGAATGTAGTCATTTTTATGCTCCAAAAGTCATAGTTGTTCCCATCAAAAATGGGAATGGGAAATGAGGATGAGGTTGGGTTGGCCATGGTTTAGTTAGTGGGTATTTGGAAAGGGTAGTTTTAGGAATGGGTAGGTAGGACAAACGCCCAATACCAACCAAAGACGTGGCTTTGATACCACTATTGGTATTTGCGGAAGCGTGTGATTAATGTGTGTGCAAGTGTGTTTTGTGTATGAACTTTCAAGAGGGTTAAGGAAAGAACAATATGGGTAAGAAAATAATTTGCAACAAGGGAACACAAGGGAACAACAAAAGAAAGCTTTTTTTATTTAGTTGTAACACCAAGTACAAAGGAAGGGGAGGAGCTTACCTTTTGCTCTGCCTTTCTACGCTCCCCCCTCCTCCTTCCCTATTTATAGGGACACTCCACCGACTTAGCCCATCTTCTAGGAGTTTCTTTTACAATTTTTTTTCTAGAAAAATAGGCTTTTTAAAGGAAAATATCTCTGCCATTTTCAGAGATAATTCCATAGATTCTTCTAGGTTTTTTTTGTATTTTCTAGCTCAAAGCTTTCAAGAAATTTATAGAAATTGGCTCAATAATTTAACAGCGTCCAAGGATTTGCAGTGTTGGAGGGTCAGTTTTTTCAGACTTTTGGGTAGTTTTGGAGGACATCGCAGGTCTGGACATCGAAGATCAAGATTCCTTAGCTGTGAAAAGGCATCCATTTCTTCCGGCAGTGGAGTGAGGCCTGTGAGGCACCATTCCAAGGTCTCGACCTGTCACTTTGCCAATCCTCGAAAGGCTGACCGGCTCCACCGTCACACCTGGGTCTGCACTGGGAGATGCCTCCTCCAAATAATTGGCAAGGTAAAACTCTTTAAGACTGGTCAGATTTGAAATATCCGAAGACTTCAATTTACTTATGTCATTAGTAAGACGCAAAGCGGCTAAACTAGAGAGAAGCGGGCAACATCATGAACATCGTCGCAGCCATATAAATAGAGGTTTTGGAGATGGGATAGACTACAGATGCTCTCTGGTAGTCTGGGAATATTGTTATGTGCCAACACCAAAATTCTCAAACTAGACTAGCCTTTCATCTCCTCAGGAATTTTTTTCCAAACTCCTTCAGCGTGATGCATGAATCTCCTCAAGCCGCTTCAGCATTCCAGTAGTTCGAGGGAACTTTCTACTGAAACTTCCATCCATTTTCATCACCCTCAAATTTTGCATATTACCACTGGCATATGGTAATTTTTCAATTCCTGTAATTGAGAGATCCCGATTCTCTAATGATGTCAATTTGCCAATGGCGTCTGGAAGTTCCACATCAACCGACAATCCCTCAAAGGCAGTTGTTTCGACTTTTCTAGCCTTTTCATGACCCCAAAAAAAAAAAAAAGAACTTTCTAGCCTTTCAATTGAATCTGGGAAAGCGTGGTAAGTTCAGAGCATCCATCGAAAGGGATTCTAGCGATTTTATATCACCAATTTCGCTGTATTCTTGTGCCAAAGATTTACAGTTAGAGGCGCCAAGAGTTTTGAGATGCTTCATATCTTTGGAGACCGGAATACCTTCTATACAAGTTCCATCAAGATGGAGCTCTCTCAAAGCTTTCAGAGAATCAAGTTCTCTGGGCAGGTTACTGAGGTCAGTGCAGAATTTCAGATCTAAAATTTGCAAATGTTGCAACTGACCAATTGATGGGTCAATTTGAACCAAATGAGAGCAATATTCTAAAATCAGCATCTCCAAAGCCTTGGAATTAGAGAAGTTTGGAGTTTGTATCTAGGCAACACAGCCTCTGAGAATTGACACTTTCAACTTCCTTGACCACTCCAAGCAATAAAAGTAGACAAACTGTTTATGTTGCAGCAAGTGTTCAAGTGAAAAGGGAAATGCAAAGTATTTGAGTTACCTTTATACTATTGCACCCCTCCCGGCCTTCAAATACCTTGCCCCACGATAAATCAAAACCAAGTCCCCCAAATTCAAATTGATTGCAATTAACACTCTGGGACAACCATGCCAACGGAGCCAAAGTAATTTCGGAAGAAGATTCCTGAAATCATCCTCAATACTAAAGTGATCCAAAATGAGGAGACGGAGATTTGGCAATCTTTAAAATTCGTCAGCGGTCAAACAGGTCTGTGATCGATCATCCATGTCTTTTTGTTCAGCGTTATCCATGTCAAGATACAGAGCTTCGACCTTCGTTTGGCTCTGCTGGTCAACAGAAGCCATTGTAACCTCAATATAGAAGTGAACTGAGGACCATTCCTTGAAAATACGTCTCGAGTGGGAGCCCATGAATAAATACTTAATCTAAAATTTAATTAGACTGACTGTTTTTCATGGATTTTGTGAGATTTTATTTTCTGCACATGGGATATGTTGTCTCTTCATTTATGTTCATCCCCGCGTGGCTTTAATTTAAGGCGGTGAAGACAAATGGAATGTGCATGCATACCCATAGAAGATTGTTTGCGCCGAACGTCTCCTCTCCTTTTGGTCATCTATTGTGGGCTTCGTTTGTCCTCTTTCATGGAAGCCTCGTTAATTCTGCCGCAAGAGGAATTGATATGGAAGAAAGAAAAGGAAGAGAAAAGAAGGCACTAGGCCATTTTCTTCCATCCTTTCAGGCATGCACATGCATGCATACCCATAAATTATGGTGGGCCTCCTTTGTCTTTTCTTTAGCCTAAAGAAGGCTTCCTCATTTTGCAATAAATGATGGAGACTCTCTTTTTTATTATAAAAGAGAGACGTCCAACAAAAGGAGTGCGCCAAGTTCTTCGGCGGGCCGAGAGGGTTGACTATTGCCCTATTACACTCTGGGCTCTTCATCGAGAGTGGGATTTGAGAAGACGCTGAGTGGTGGAGCTGAATTAAATTCTTGTGATTGAAATTTGCGTAATTGTTGAGAGATTTTACTAAAAATTATGAAGGGTTACGTATTGTCTGAAATATTGAGTATAATTGGGACGGATTGAGTATTTGAATGATTGTAGTATCTATTGTATCGCTTGTTTCTATAGTAAAAAGTCGTGCTGCTATTCCCGTCGACGTAAGTTTCGATATTTGAATTGAACCATATAAATTTGATGTCCAATTTCTTTTCCTTCCTACTGACTAATTTTACCGATTCACTTTGCCCTGCAAATTCGCAACATCATTTATGTGTGGCTCTTTCCAGAGGGGATCAAAACAAGGAGAGTTAAGTATTCAATAGACAGACTAAAAAGGAAATGTCAAATCTTACCTCATCTTTTTAAAAAATCTTCCGAGCTTCAGTGGCCCATAGTCTCTTCCCATGTTTCGTGCGATCGTCTTTAACAATTTGCCTGCCGAGCTTCCTTAGCTGATCATGCATCCACATCCTCGTCATCTCTAATCTTTACCATGGACATGAGACAGAGCTTCTCGAGATCGAGAGAAGGGAAAAAGTCGAGTTTCTTCCACTCCTACAAGAAAACAAGCTATGACAAGGAAAATGTGCCGTTGGGAACTGCTTAATAGTTCATAATGAATCTTCAACTTCTTCTGGACATCATCGTCAGGTAGTTTTTCTAACTTTTGCAGCAGAGCTTCCCATACTTCCTTTTGTTCCCGAAACATAGACAAGTGTGAACCTGCAAGCTCAAGAACTAGTGGAAGTCTTCCGATAGCGGACGCAATTCTTTCAGAGAGATCAACATAGTCATGTTCTGGACAATCCTTTCTAAAGGTGCGTCTACAGAAAAGTTTTAGAGCATCACCCTGATTCATCTCTGACCCACAGGTCTGGGTCGTGCCAAGAGGCTCACCTCTTTGCAAAATCCTCGGTGGTGGAGGAGAGATAACCTGTCTAACGGTACCAAAAGTGATTTGAGCAGCAGCAGGGGATGAACATACCCAGTAGACACGGCAGCAACTGGGCTGGCCTGTGTTTGAGTCGGATTGTTCCATGTCCCATGTTGTCCTTGTAGGCACTCACGGTAAATGTTGATGACCAGCGGTTTCATCACCTCAGAAAGGTGTTGTGTCAAATTATTCGTCGTTTCATTTCGATGCTCTTCCAGCATCCTTGTAGCAACCATTATGTCTAGGCTCGATTCCAATTGCCTTGTTTGCTCTTCATTAAGTTGCCTCGAAACATCAACATCCCCATCTGGAGCTTGATCGAGTGCTGGAGGTGCCGTCGACAGACAACTCAGCGCGTCCTACCCATTCGTCAGCGGGCTGTGGGTGAATTATTCCCACCAGTATCAATGGTATCGGGTTGACTCCTTGTACCACGTGTCATTGTATTTCCTCAAATCAATAACATTGGTTTGCCAAAAAAGATGCTTCATCATCCAAAGTCATTTTTCAGTTTTTATTTGAGAAAATCAGGTTCTGTGCCAGTTCTGGACAGGAATTATCATAGACAAACAAAAATCAGCTTCTTGAATCCAAACTGCATTGTACAATCTCTAACCAAGTCGGAATTTAATCGATGACAGGGCTTGAAAATTATAAACTTGATAACATGACAAATTGTGCAAACAAATTATGACGGAATTTAATTAACACTGTAACCTGAGAACATAAAAACACTACATTGGAATATAATCGATGACGCAATACCAATGATAAAGATATATGCTGGAATTTAATCAATAGTGCGGATTTAAAAGCTACAACTAAAAAAGATAAAGTGCAAGTAAATAAATATAAAGAGTAAATTTACCTGATTTGCGCACGCGCCCGGGGTTGTCTCCAATGGACAACTAAGGGTGTGCTTGTTTGTATTTTTTTTTTTTTTGGAAAAAAAAAGAACAAAAACATGTTTGTTTGCGTTTTTGTTCCAAATTTGTCTTTTTGATCCCGGGAACAAAATTGGAACAGAAACAATAAATAAATAAATAAATAAATAACGTGTTTCTTGTTTCTAGAATAATTTGGAGAAATAAATTTTCTCTCTCTTATTTCTTTTCTTTTTCTTTTCTTCTTCTTTTTTCTTTGGCTGGTCGCCAGCCTTGGCCATGACCGGCGACCGACCGTCGAGGGTTGGCGACCTCGTCGCCTTGGCTGGGCCAGCTCAAGCTCGCCCAGATTCAGCGAGGCCGAGCTCACCCAGCCTTTGGCGAGGCTCGGCCTCGCCAAGCCACCACTAAGCAACAGGTGGCTGGGCGAGCTCAGCCTCGCCAAGCCACCGCCAAGCGTTCGGTGGCTGGGCGAGCTCAACCTCGCCGAATTTGGGGGAGCCCGAGCTTGCCCAGCCAAGGCGAGGCCGAGCCTCGCCGGGGGTTGGCGAGCCTCGCCATGGCTAGGCGAGGCCGCCGGCCCTCGTTGGCCGATTGCCGGCCATGGCCAAGGTGCCGACCGGCCAAAAGAAGAAAAAAGAAAAAAGAAAAAAGAAGAAAGAAGAAAGAAAAAAGAAAAAAAGAAAGAAAAAAAGGAAAAATAAAATAAAATATTAAAAAATTAAAAGAAACAAAAAAAGAACATAACTTAGAACATGAGCGTCCCATAATTGAATTTTTATCAAAGTTCATAAGTTAATTAAAGGAAAAAGCTACAGAAAACCCCAAAACTTTGTTGACTACAATATATATACCTCAAACTTTTTTTACGACACTAAAAACTCTAAACTTATACTTGTGTGATGCATTTACCCCAATTTTTTTTTCCTATGACCTAAAAATCCTCAAACTTTTTTGAGACACCAAATTTTTGGAGTAAACATATGTGTCACATATGTATAAATTTGGAGTTTTGGTATTACAAAAAAATTGTTTAAAATAAATGTGTCATAGTTGGTAGAATTTGGGGCTTTTTATGGCTTTTTCCCTTAATTACAAGCAATTTTTTGATGTGCTTGATCAAAGAAAGAAAACATAATTTCTTAGAGCTTAGAGTTAAACTTGTAAAATCAAATGTCACATTATCGTTCTAAATCAAGTGTACTAAATCTATCTTATTTGAAGAAACATAGCTATCACGTCCTTTTCCTTCTTTCTTTTTTCCCTTACTTTTTGGTACATTATTGAGGTCGTGTCCAAAGAGTCAAATGATCCTTCCCTGCATAGCACAGGCTAACCAAGTTGCTAGTGCATGATGACAATAAAATCGACTCATGTCGGTCTACTCCATTCAGCACCGAAATAGAAGCGCCACCGGATAATTCCTAAAAGGCAAAGACAACGCCCGCGCAGAGGAAGACTTCTCCTAGAAGTGAAAAGGAAAGGCCCTCTAGGAGCTGTGAAAGGAAGGAACATTCACCGGATAATGCCTAGAGCTAGAAGGCAACGGCTCAGCACTTTTCTAAGTCAACGTCAATTAAATAGTCTATTATATTACATCAATTATATGAGTTCGCTTTCATTACTTCTTTATACGTCAATTATATAGTCTATTATATTACATCAATTATATGAGTTTGCTTTGATTACTTCTTTATACTTCTCAACAAAGAAGTAATGGTGGGTAAGTTGTCAAGGCCACCGGGGTGCATATGTTAAGGACCACAACAAGGCGACAACTCAGCGTTTGTTTTTAGTCAATTAGCTATCGATTTTTTAGTAAAATATTTTAGGCATCTCTAAATTCCCCATATAAACATATGAAATATATGAAATGACAGCATTGGACGGAGCACGGTTACAAATTCGTTTGGTCACAATGACCTTGATTATTTGGATGGAATGAATGCTCCATCGAAATTTAAAAATAAAAACATGATAATCTCTTTGAAGTTTGAGATCTTGACAGATCTAAGTACTTGGAAGAGTTGAGCATCGACGACGTGTTCAATTCCATTGAATCGATGGGTCTTTCCCCAATTGAATCATTTCAATAAATTAAATGCCAGCCATTGCAAAAATAGAGTTGAGATTCACAGTCTTCATAAGTCAAAGTTCTTGAAAGAGTCAGATATCTCCTAGTGCAAATCGATTAAAAGGCTACCTTTCACAATTAAATCATCTAATGCAGTGGAAGGCTTCTTGCGAAAATCTAGCCCAAATCTAAGGCCATGATAAGTCTGAGTTTTTGGAAGAGTTGGAAATTTTCTTGCACATCCATCAAAATGCTAGAGATCCCACAGATCAATGGTCTGAGGAGATTGACTACTGCAGATTGCGAAAATGCGGTTGAAATTGAAGAATTGTTAGACTGAAGTTGTTAAGAATGTGAAAATTTAGTTTAAATTCAGGGCCTTCATATATTGGAGTTCTTGGAAATTTTGGATATCTCTTAGTGCAAGTCCCCAGGAAGGTTGGACCTTTCTCAATCAAAATGTCTAAGTAAGCGATGGTTCAAGAAAGCAAAAGCCCATATAAAACTTAAGGACTTGGAAATTTTGCATATCTCTTGGTGCAAGTCCCTGAGAAGGCTGGACCTTCCGCAATCAACTCATTTGAAGCTATTTGGTGATCAACTAGTTGAAATTTGAGGCCGTAGTAATCATATGAAGCTGTTGAATGCTGCAGGTTGTCATTATCTAGTCGCAATTTGATTCTGGTTCTTAGTAGAGTTAGATATCTCTTGGGGCGCATTCTGTGATGTGCATAGTCCATGCTGTCCGAGACGTGCAAGATACGAGTGAATTTGTAAGTTAGGCCTGACAACAGCCCAAACTGCATCAGCGAGCCCAAACAAGATGAGGCATTGTTTGGTGGGTTCCACGTGGATTTAGTCCAGACCAATTAAAACCCATATCTAGTTGGGCTTGCTACTCTAATTGGCTTTCGGTGAATTCATATACGATTCAGTCCACTGAATATGAGTTTTTTTTTTTTTTTGGTTTCCCGGCCCATGTCACAACAAATATTAGAATAGAAACAATTATGCAATCATATTTGCTTCCACTCCTGGAAACAACAGATTTTGTTCTTTTGCTCCTGGAAACAAAAAAATAAAAAGAGCCCGTTTAGTAAATATTTTATTCTCGGGAACAAAAGCCTATTTTTTTGTTCCCAAGTATAGATTTGGAATAAAATCAAGAAATAGAAAAAATAGTTTCCTATTCTCAAAAATAATTTCTATAATCTAATTTTTTTCTTCTTTTTCCTTTTCTTCTTCCTTTTCACTAGTCGACCCGAGGGGGTGGCACTAGCATGGTGGTGGTTAGTGGCTCGAGTAGTAGGGGACACCAGTGTAGGCGAGAGCGAAGAATGTGGCTGCGGTGGGCGAGCGGCCGACTTGGGGGAACGGCGGTGAGGAAACCAGTGGCACAAAGGATCGGTCACAGCAGCGAGAGAACTCGCGAGGAAGAAGATGAACAGCAGCTCCTGTTTTTCCTTTTTTTTTTTTTTTTTTTGCCTCGACCATGGTTGGCGATTGACTAGATGAGGGCTGCTGACCTCGCTAGAGTGTTGTCGGCTCGAGCCTCACATAGCCACGGTGAGACTCAGCCTCCCCAGCCGACGCAAGGTTGGGCCTTGCTAGGCTAGGGCGAGGCCAACCTTGCATCGCTAGGTGAGGTCAAGGCTTGCCATGGCCAGGCGAGGAAGGAGAATAGAAAAAGAAAAAGAAAAAAGAGAGAAAAAAAAGAAAATATAATAAAGTGTTAAAAAATTAAAAGAAACAAAAAAAATTTAAAAATCCTACCGAATGCATTTTTATCCCGAGAATAGAAATTTTGTTGAGTTATTAAACGCATTCTTTTGCTCAAAAATTGTTCTTGAGAATAGAATAAAAAAAATTATTTATGATAAAAAATTATTTTTTGGAACAGAATCGTTACTAGACGTGCCTTAACTCACTCACTATCAGCTTCAAAGCGATCTTAGTCAAACAAGAACATACAGCAAGTAATCCTCCATTTGTTACAGATGTTTTTAACCTCATTAGGAACTACTTTTTTCCCTTCAGAATTAATGACTCAAACATAGTCTTCACTAAGAATTACAGCAGCAGCAACCCTTTTCATCTGGGGTTTAAGTTGCTCATGTATCGCCTTATTCCTTTCCTTTCAGATATTGCATATTGGTCGCATTCCACCAAGTTTCAACCGAACAATTTCAAGCTTTTTCCCTTTCATCATCTGCAGGGCTCATGGAAACTCTTGATCCCAGTCTTCAGCTTGTCTTTGTATTTTCAGCAGATTTAGACAGTTGTTTTGAGAAAGGATATTAAAAGAATTATAACTCAAATTTCTCTTCGCATTATTCACTGACAACTTTTAATTCCTTAGTGGGGTTTTCTTGTGTCAAATTGGACCAGTAGAGAATATTGATTCAGTTTTACCTGTTTCAGATAATGATGTTCTTTTTTGCAGTGATTATTCAAGCATGGCATTTTATGCTAGGCAAGGTAGACGTGTTCCATTGGTTAGCACGTTATTATCTCATGTATACTTAATAATACTTTGGTCCTCTTGATCAACAAAAAAAAGACCGAAGGCCAAATATAAAATTATTAATGGAGATTCATATTTGAAGGTGGTAGAGCCGCGAGCTTAAATATGTAAATAACTGTGTAGATGGAACATCCTGTGGAGAAGACATTCCTCAGTGTAGATTTCCCCTGAGGCGAGAATTCCTTGACCGACCAGCGTATTCCACACAATTTACTGTTCCAGAATCGTCTTCTTCATGTGGCAAAGTTGTGAGTGAATCGAGAAAGAACCCATGCAGAGACACAATTGTAAAGTTACTCAGATCAATTAAGAACTGCAACTATCCTGGCTCACCTTACGGAATTGTGAAATCCTACTTTAGGAGATCCACATGATTTTTATTCACTGACATTGTGAGTGGCACATCATAACACAACTACGAAATTGCAAAGAAGCTGCAGTGGAAGAAGCACTAACGTGGTATGGCTGGAGATGGCGTGAATGAAGCCTCTGCTCTGAAGAAGGCAGACATTGGATTGCAGTTGCTGATGCCACCAATGCTGCTAGTAGTGCTTGAACTGTCCTCACTGAAACGGGCTTTAGTGTCATTATAAGCACTGTGCTGACCAGCTGGGGTATATTTGAAAGAAAGAAGGATTAAACTGTTAAGTGATTTGGATTGTGTTTCCAATGGATTATGCACCAAGGCTCTGCATATTGCTAATTGCATTTCTAGCTTACTATAAGTTGACTAAAATTTTGCAGATTTATGCTGTATTCATTACGATTTGTATTGTGGTAAGAGTCCTACCTTTAATGTAGACTTAAGATAATGAAAACATTCCTTCATGAAAGTTCTTGCATCCAGTCTTTTGCAGTTTGGCTTTATGTTCACCGCTTAATCTGCAAGTCTGACTTTGTGCCCTTTATGGTCTTGATCATTGCCATATTAAACAGTGATAAGATGACAGTTTCGTACTCTTGTACTCCTGGTTTTCAACATAGCAAATTAAGAAAGACCAGTTTGACTAGTTTTTTGTACCAATCTCAGGAACCATCGTGATAATCTTCAAAGATTGAGTGAAGCCATCTCCCTAGCAAGATAGCTGAAAGTAGAAAGAAAATTTTGCTACCGGAAATGTTCTTGGATACCTGGCACTCATAACTGTAATATTCTTCTGGGCAGATGCGAACTTCTCAGTAAGAATCTGTTTCTTGTGTGGTTTTCTACTTCTTTTCTCGTGTATATCTTTCATTGAATTATTGGAACAAGAAGTAATAAAATATCGCTGCCTTGTTCTATGGTGCAGGACAAGTTTGGTGTAAAATCAATTAGACATAGACCTGATGAAATGATGCCAACCCTATACTTGCAAGTGAGCATAGTTAACCAGACTCTAATCTTTGTCACCAGGTCGCGCAGCTGGTCCTTTGTCGAACACCCTGGACTTCTCTTGGTCAGCATTTGTAGTTGCTCAGCTGGTAAGAATTTCTCGGTCATATTCTGTTCACTTTCTACTGGAAGCATAAGTTTGCTATGGTACCTTCTGCTGACTAGTTTCACTGGAGTCCAATTGAAGTGAGAAATACATTTTATGAGTTTTAACTGATGGCCAATAGTTAGAAGTCCTCAGAATAGTTTGGAAAATCGATAACTTAATCAACATTCACCAATATTCTTCCCTGATGCAAAATTTTTCATGGTCAGGTTGCGACATATAGTGATTTTGCGAGGATAGAAGGAACTGGATGGGGGTGGGCTGGTGTCATCTGGCTTTACAGCTTGGTGACATATGTTCCACTTGATATTCTTAAGTTCACGATCTGCTACATTCTGAGCGGGAGAGCATGGAATTCCCTTTTGGAGAACAAGGAATTTCCACTACGAAAGAGGCACCGCCACTGATTATGTAGTATTAAAACCCCTACATTCTGTTAATTTTGGACAATTTTATCACACAGACCGCCTTCACTTCCAAGAAAGACTCTGGGAAAGAAGAGCGAGAAGCTCAGTGGGCAACTGCACAGAGGACTCTGCACAGCCTTCAGCCTCCTGAAACCAGCAACCCTTTCTCTGACGAGAGTAGCTACAGGGAGCTTTCAGATATTGCCAAGCAAGCCTAGCGACAAGCTGAGGTCGCAAGGTGAGCATGTTAATCCTCATAATTCAATGCTTCTTAGAAAATGGAATTCTTAACTAAAAAAACATAGTTCCACTTTGCTTCAGTACCCGTTTGCTTGCCTGATAATTAAAGTTTAAAGGCCATACTGTGTTTAACGGAGTTTAGGAGCCTTGATTTCTCGATACAGAGTTTAAACCATTCACCACTAGCAGTTCCTTTTCACCATATAAGTCCTACATGTAATGGTAAGGCAAACTGAATCTGTTGTTGCAGGCTTCGTGAGCTACAAACTCTGAAGGGCCATGTTGAATCCATGGTCAAGCTGAAAGGCTTGGACATCGATTCCATTCAGCCGCCTACACATTCTGAGGGGTTTTCATTCGAAGCAGAGGAGATCATATTGTGAGAAATGGAAAATGGTCATGAGGATTATGACAATGAAGAAGCGTATGAAGTTTCTATTAGTCTATAGGACAACAAAAACCGACGTCGCTAGCGGTCAGGCTCTTGGATTTTTGCTGTGACTGGTTTAATGCATGGGGGCTGCTTTCTCTTTGACAGATCGAGATTTAACTTTTCTTCTCAAAGTAGCCATGTTCAAGTCGATTGGTGAATCTCATATGGATCTTAATGATTATAGTTTGCTTAAAGCATGATCTTGTCAACAATTCTCAACAGTGATCTGCCTGGCCAAAAGAAGAGAAAAGGAAATACAAAAGCATTTGGCGTTTAGTAAGTTATTTCTATTATTTCGAAAAAAAAGTTATTTCTATTAAATAAGCACATGGCAGTAGAGGTTACGCGAGCATTGCATGTCAGAGGCAATTCTCTTTTTCCTTTTGTGCGCAGCCAAAGAGTTGATGAGTTAAAATGAGAAATGATATGCCTTTTAAGGATTTTATGATATTTTCATCACAAGTTAACAAATAAAAAAGATGAAATTAATTGCTTAAAAGTAGATTGGGGTAAGAAGTAATGCCAGATGAGTTACAAGTTTTGGACAAATCTCATACTCGAGATTTAGTTTATTTGCCTCTTGGTAAGTCCATTGTTGGCTATAAATAGGTGTACAGGATTAAGACAAAAGCATATTCTAGACCCTATAAAGCCCACCTCGTTGCAAAAGGCTTTATTTAGGAATATCACATTGACTATGAAGAGACTTTTGCTTGAGTTGCGTCTTACTTCTGTTCGCAGTCTTTTTGCTATTTCCACTACTAGACCCTAGTCCCTTTTTAATGTATATGTTAAAAAAAAAATTCTTAAATGACAATCTTATTGAGAAACCTCCTCCTAGCTTCACTCATCCTTCTCATTAAGTGTGTCGATTAGGTCACACATTATATTAATTGAAACAAACTCATGTTGCATGGTATTACAAATTTAGCTTCACAGTGGAATCATTGGCTTACATCTAGTCCCTACGACTATGCTCTTTTTACTCGACACACTTTTTGTGGGTCTATTCTGCTACTTTTTTATGTGGACAACATCCTTATTACTAGAGATAATCGTATAGGAATTTTTAAACTCTAGCAATATCTTATTCAATAGTTTAAGATAACAAATCTTGGAAAACTCAGTTACTTTTTAGGCTTTAAGGTTATCTCAAATTCATTTGGCTGTTATTTTTCTCAAGCCAAATATGTCACTAATCTTCTTTCTCGAGCAAAACTCACTTACAATAAGTTGCCATGACTCTTCTTGAGACCAATGCCAAATTTGATGCTTGTGATGGGACCCATCTTCCGAATCCTACATTCTTTTGGCAACCTTATATATCTTATTGTTACTTAACCTGACACCACTTATGCTGTTCACGTTGTCAATCAGTATATAATTGCATCTTGAACGATTTACTTGCTACAGTCTTTCGCATTCTTTGCTATGCTTAGGGCATGATATTTTTTGCCATCACTTCTCCGCTCATTCTACAATAAAGTTGAAAACTTATTCAAATGTTGACTAGGCCAATGACCCTCGCGATGGTCGCTTCACTAAGGGTTGCTCTTTCTTTTTCGGCACCTCACTTATCTCATGGCACCATTGTTGCCCACTCTAGTAGAGAAGCTAAATATCAAATTTTTACTGATGCGAGATCAGAGTTATTATGATTGCGATGGCTATATCATCATAATGGGATAGTCTTTTATTGTGACAATCGCGGTGCTATCCAAATTGCACATAATAATATTTTCCATGAACACATCAAGCACATTAAGATAGACTATCATTTCATTCGATATCACGTTCTTCGTGACACTATTTGACTTATTTTCACTCCATCCACTAAACTGATTGCCGATGTCTTCACCAAGAAAAATCCTTTTCGGCTCTTCCTGGACCTTTTCTCTCAATTCCGTTGACTTCTTCATTTGGAGTTTCAAGGGATGTTAGATTTATATATTTGAGATTCGGCTAATTGTAGCTTATTTTAATTGTAATTAAACCTAATTGTCTTCTCACCTTTTATATAAGAGAGGCCTTGTACTCTTCTTTGGTAACGTGAATATATTACACTTTTCTCTCTTTTACCACAAACCGCAAATTTCAACTGAGACGATGACAGTTGAGAGTTTGACATTTACCGACAGCCAAAAACAGACCGCTATTGCCCATAGCTGCTCACGTTGGGAACGTCAAAGCCGTAAAATTGCACGTTAATGAAATTGCGGCCTTGCCTCTTAGGCGCGATGGGGACAATGTCTTGCCACTCCATAAAGCAGCTCAATTTGGGCAGAAGGAGACTTTCTTATACTTGCTACTGAGTCACAAGAGATAATGTGGATCCAAGTCCATTCGAGGATGAATCTGGTGTTCTGATTATTCATCACGTTATATGCTCCAAATTCTACTGTGATTATTGATTCTTGATGGAGCCTTTCCTTTCTTGGTGCAATGCTTTGAGCTCTTATCCTCAGAACAGTTCGCGTGGTGCTGACAGGATTGGTCATGGATCTGGTTCTGCGTTCCCTGGGCTTGGCTGATGGAATGGCCACATTTTTTCACTCTCCTTTGAGTTAAATAGCTGTTATAACATCAGCATTCCCTAGTGGAAGTGACTTCAACATGGCGCAGCACTGATATATTCATGTTAATTTGTAATCAACAGATAACAGTAAGCTCTGGTAATTTGGGGAATCAGTATATTCTTTGTATATGTTACTCCTTGTGGGCTGGATGTTGCGTTTAATCCCCTGTGCAATGTTAGATTCTCTCTTCTTCCTTTTTGAAGTGAAATTGAACCACATATCCCTTGATTTGTCTCAAGCCTTGGATTGTCTGTCACTCAAACTTTCCCAAAACTAACCTGATATAATCTTTGGGCGAAAAGTATAACTAGTGATCCAGTATTTGGGAAAGACTTTTCTATGGAATCTTTGGTAGGGATGATATGTGAAAGAAAAAGATATTTCGAAATAGGTTAGGGTAATAGGTTAGAGTGCTTCAATATTATTTGAAGAGTAGATAAGTTACGAAGCAACAAAAAATCTGCTACATGACTGATAAAGAACAATGTTGATCCTTCAAGATGTTTCCAACATGCAGTGCCCCATGCGCAGCCCATACCCAAGACAAAATGAAAACGTCAGCAAGGCGAAATAGAAGTAGTGGTTATTGCTACTGCTGTACATACTATCTTTGGCAAAGCTGCACATCTGGTGGACAGCACCAATCAGGTCTGTCACTTCCAAAAAGTACTCACTGCGATTGGAAACTTCTGCATATGCTCGATTGCCATCGGGATAATAATAGAGATCATAGTCATGTACCCGATACAACACCGCAAATACAGGGACGGGATTGACAACTTGCTCGTTCTTTTGATTGGAGGGATTCCGATTGCAATGCCTATAGTTTTTTCTGTTACTATGGTTATTGGATCCCAGAGGCTCTCTCAGCAGGGTGCCATTACCAAGAGAATGACCGCCATTGAAAAAATGGTGGGGATGGATGTACTTTGCAGTGACAAAACTGGAACCCTCACCCTGAATAAGCTAACCGTTGATAGGACCTTGATCAAGGTGTTTGCAAAGGGCATCAAAAAGGAGCATGTCATTCTTCTCGCAGCCAGGGCATCTAGGGCTGAAAATCAAGATGCAATTGACGCTGCGATTGTTGGAGTGCTTGCAGATCCAAAGGAGGTATGACTCATATCAGTTCGAATCTATCAGCTTTGGAATGTGCATGACTTACTAAAATTATTGGACCATGAAGAGTATGGATTGTTAGTCATGTTTCTCCTTCTGGGCAGGCCCGAGCTGGTATCCGTGAGGTCCATTTCCTTCCATTTAACCCTGTGGATAAGAGGACTGCTCTGACATACATTGACTAGGATGGGAAATGGCATTGTGCAAGCAAAGGCGCTCCGGAGCAGGTACTTGAGATCACTTTCCTTGATAGTTGCAGCTACAGTAGATTCTTGAATGCCATGAATGATATGTCTAATTCTCATGCCATGGAGAGCTATTAAACCTCTGCAATTGCAAGGAAGATGTTAGGAGGAAGGCTCATGCAGTGATTGACAAGTTTGCTGAGCGTGGACTTAGATCTTTAGCTGTTACAAGACAGGTGTGCTAATATGGGGATCCACATATCTAATTGCTAAGACCATGGAACAGTTCATTTACTTGCCTCTACATGCAATTTGCAGGAAATTCCTGAGAGAACAAAAGATAGCCCAGGTGCTCCTTGGCAGTTTGTAGGTTTTTTGCCTCTTTTCGATCCTCCCAGGCACAATAGTGCAGAAACAATCTGAAGGGCCCTCAATCTTGGTTTCAATGTGAAAATGATTACTGGTAAGAACTGGCATCACAGAGCTCCATCAGTCACTAAGTAATGCTTTCTCTTATGGTTGTAATTTTTGTCCTCCTTTAATTTTAGGTGATCAAATTGCTATTGCCAAGGAAACTGGCAGGAGGCTTGGAATGGGGACAAATATGTATCCTTCTTCATCATTGCTTGGCCAAAACAAAGATGCTTCGATTGCCACACTTCCTGTGGAGGAATTGATTGAGAAGGCGGATGGATTTGCTGGAGTATTTCCTGGTAAGCTTTGTTTATTTCCATGATTCTCCGCCTTAACTCGATTCTAAAAAGCACTCAACCCGCATCCACCACGACCAATTAGCTTTTAACCTTACGAGATTGTGATATCCTCTTTTAATAGTTACTGTGTAATTTCTATGCTCTGACATCCTGATTGGTGCATGTCAGAACACAAGTACGAAATCGTAAAGAAGCTGCAGGAGAGGAAGCACATATGTGGTATGACTGGAGATGGTGTGAATGATGCCCCAGCTTTGAAGAAGGCAGACGTCGGGATCGCAGTTGCTGATGCCACTGATGCTGCCAGAAGTGCCTCGGATATTGTCCTCACTGAACCGGGATTGAATGTCATAATAAGTGCTGTGCTGACCAGCTGGGCTATATTCCAAAGAATGAAGAACTGCACGGTTAGTGATTTCAATCGCATTACCCGATTATTATGCACCAAAACTTTTCATATGCTGAACTGCATTCCGAGTTTACTCCAAGGTGGCTGATCTTTGCAGATTTATGCAGTCTCCATTACAATCCGTATTGTGGTAAGTGCTTCATCTCAAAATGTGGATTCGAGATAGATAGACTTTTCCTTCATGAAATTTCATGCAACAAGTCTCATCATTTTGCTTCTGCAGTTTGGCTTTATGTTCATTGCTTTGATCTGGAAGTTCGACTTTGTGCCCTTTAAGGTTTTGATCATTGCTATCTTAAACGATGGTAAGACCATAGTTTTTCATTCTTTTACTCCAGTTCTCATCATAAATGCTGATCAAGAAGAACCAGTTTGATTAATTATCTATACCAATCTCAGGAACGATCATGACGATCTCCAAAGATCGAGTGAAGCCATCTCCACAGCCAGATAGCTGGACGTTGAAAGAAATTTTCGCTACTGGAATTGTTCTGGGAGGTTACCTGGCATTAATGACCGTAATTTTCTTTCGGGCCATGAGAGATACCGACTTTTTCTCAGTAAGTATCTGTTTCTTGTTGGGTTTTCTACTTCTATTTCTTGTGTATACCTTTCGTTGAACTATTGGAACCACAGATACTAAAATATCGCTACCCTATTCTATGCGCAGGACAAGTTTTGATGCAAGCCTAGGGTAGGCTTTCTCAAACAGTAGGATCGGGAGAGTGACTCGCACACGGAAACAGGACGAACAGGAATTTCAGCACTGCGCGAGCTCAGAAGAACAGTCGTATCTTTGTCAATACAGATCGGATCAATCTGATTCCAAAGCCAAATGAACAAAGACTTCTGGATCTACAATTTCTCTGTTTTGGGTTTTCTGAAATAATCACTGTAGGATAGTCAAAATTGGGTTGGAAGTAACGAACAGAACAGGAAAAGATAGAGACTCTGTTCGTTGCTCTTCTAAGCCTCCAAGGAAGTTGATGGGGCACTGATTCTTCTAGATCGATGACTGCAACTCTTCAAGGATGCAGATTTCGAAAGCTCCGACTCTTCAAGGACAGAGTGAAAACTCTTCTAGGTTTTCAAGGGTATGAACTCTACAAGGTTCATGATACATGCTTCAAGCAAAGTTTTTTTATTCATCAAAAGTCGTCTGTCTTGTACAAGGAATTGGATGGCTTATATCGTCAAAGAAATAAAGACAGAGTGTTGAAACTAGGAAAAATAAAGGCAGAGCATTGAAACTAGGAAAAATAAAGGCAGAGCGTTGAAACTAGGAGAAATAAAGACAGAGTGTTGAAACTAGGAGAAATAATAAAGAGCATGGAAACTATAAGCTAGTAAAAGCATCATGCGAGCTCCCAAGGTGTCTTTCAAGCTTCCGGAATGGACTCAAGATGTTGATACGGCTTCACGGTTTCGTCGAGCTTGAATGCGGGCTGATCTTCTTGGTTGAGAGAGTTGTTCTTCAATGCGGGCTGCATCATCCTCCCCATCTTTAAAAGAATTCGTCCTCGAATTCTCACCATCATCATCAGAAGAATCGCCCACATAAGGTGTTAAATGTCGAACGTTGAAGACTTCGTGAATCTTCATATGAGAAGGAAGATTTAATCTATACGCATTAGGATTAACGCGCTCCAGAACTTCGAGAGGTGCAAGCTTTCGATCACTAAGCTTGTTATAAGTTCCGATGGGATGCCGTTCCGGTGGCAGATAAGCCCAAAAAAAATCTCCAGGTTCAAAGGTAACTTCACGCCGCCGCTTGTTGATGTTCGTTTTATAGGATTCAGTTTTGCTCTCTAGTCTTTGGCGCACATATTCATGAATTGTCTTCATTTGAGAAACAATATCGTCGACTTTGCTGCTAGACTTCTCAACAAAAGGAATTGGTGCAAGATCAAGAGCAGTGTTTGGTTGCCGACCATATATGATCATAAATGGACTATATCCAGTGCTACGATTCTCAGCACAATTATATGCAAATTCTCCAAGTGACAATCGTGTCACCCAAGAACGGGGATTATTATCGATCAAAGTCCTTAATAGATTTCCCAATGTTCGATTGATGACCTCAGTTCGTCCATCCATTTGGGGATGAAACACAGTACTATATTGCAGTTTAGTACTGACATTCTTCCACAGTTGTCGCCAAAAATGACTAACAAATTTTGTATCCCGATCCGAAGTAATGGTCTTCGGAATGCCATCCAACTTATAGACTTCTTTGAAAAATAAGTCGGCAATATGCGAAGCATCCATAGTTTTTTGACATGGAATAAAATGTGCCATTTTGGAAAATCGATCGACAACAACAAAGATCGAATCCATACCTCTGTTTGTGCGTGGTAGTCCAAGGACAAAGTCCATAGAGATATCCTCCCATGGGGCATGTGGAATCGGCAAGGGCAAATAAAGGCTAGCATTTGTAGCTTGTCCCTTTCCAATTTGGCAACGTCGACACCTCATCACATGTCGATGTACATCACGTTTCAAATGAGGCCAAAAGTATGAGACGAGTTGTACAGTTTTGTCGCACCCAAAATGTCCTTCACGGTGAACTTCATCGATCACCCGTTGCCGAAGAGAACAGTCCGGCACACATAAATGGTTTCCTTTGAAAAGAAAACCATCACATACAGTAAATTCAGCAAGCTTCTTTTCATGTGCATCGGGAATGATCTTGGAAAAGTAGGGGTCTTCTTGATATAACTCCTGAAAAGAATCAAATCCAAGAATAGTAGAATGCATTGTAGAGAGCAAACTCTTACTTTTGACTAAGGGCATTGGCAACTTGATTATGAGCTCCAGCCTTATGCTTAATAATGAAAGTGAACTCCTGGATATATTCAGCCCATTTTGCATGCTTGGAGTTAAGCTTTTGCTGTCCGGAAATATACTTCAAAGCCTCATGATCAGTATATAAAATAAACTCTCGATGAATAAGATATGGCCGCTAATACTCAAGTGTGCGAAATAATGCATAGAATTCCAGATCATAGGTGCTGTAACAAAGTTTGGCACCATTCAATTTTTCACTAAAGAAGGCGATGGGTCGACCTCCTTGACTTAGAACTCCTCCTATGCCAGTACCCGATGCATCACAATGCACTTCAAAAACAAGATCAAAATTAGGCAATGCAAGTACCGGGGCTGTGCTCAATTTTTCTTTGAGCTGTTCAAAACTTTTTTGAGCTGCATTCGTCCATTCGAAAACTCCCTTCTTCATGCAAGAAGTGAGTGGGGCCACAATGGTGCTAAAATGCACAATAAATCATCGATTGAACGAAGCGAGGCCATGAAAAATTCGCACTTCATGCACATTTGTTGGAGTTGGCCATTCTCGACTCACCTTGATCTTAGAATCATCCACCGAAATGCCATTCTTTGAAATATGAAACCCCAAGAAAAGGATTTGTGGTACCATAAAATAGCACTTGTCAAGAGCCGCATACAATTGTTCCTGCCTCAACACACATAATACTTCTTGAAGATGCTGCAAGTGTTCATCAGTATACTTGCTAAAAATCAAGTATCATCAAAATAAACAATAACAAACCTTCCCAGAAAAGGCTTCAACACCTGAGTCATAAACCTCATGAATGTCGATGGTGCATTCGACAATCCGAATGGCATGACTAGCCGCTCATATAGCCCATCTTTCGTTTTGAATGCTGTCTTCCATTCATCTCCGGTTTGATTCTAATTTGATGATATCCACTCTTCAAATCCAGCTTCGAGAATATATTTGCGCCAAAAAGTTGATCTAAGAGATCATCAAGGCAAGGAATAGGAAATTGATACTTGATGGTGATCTTGTTGATCGCTCTATTGTCGACACACATCCTCCAAGTACCATTTTTCTTAGACACTAAAAGAGCTGGAACGGCACACGGACTGAGGCTCTCCCTTATAAAACCCTTATTTAATAGCTCCATAACTTGTCGATGCAATTCCTCATGTTCGGTTGGACTCATCCGGTAATGAGCGAGATTCGGCAAAGAGGCTCCGGGCAACAAGTCAATTTGATGCTGAATATCTCTCATAAGAGGGAGACCATTGGGTAAGTCCATCGGGAAGACATCCTTCAATTCATCCAAAAGAGGTTGAACTCGATGAGGTACGACAGAGGCAACTTCATTCTTCTCACCTGTTTTATTAAGCAAAATATCCAAGGCACGAACTCCTTTCAAAGCATCCTTCATATCCTTCATTGTAAGCAACGTAGGGGAGAAGTAATTCTCAACTATAGGAGCTTTCAAAGGTATCCTACTAGGTGCCAACGTAATTTTCTTGCCTCCAAATTCAAAAGAATATGTATTTCGATAACCATCATGCGTCGTCCTCTTATCGAATTGCCATGGTCGACCAAGAATAATGTGACTAACATCCATTGGCAGAACATCACACCATATATTGTCATTATAAACAGAACCAATGGACAAATTAACAAGGCATTGTTTCGAAACAGTTACCTAGCGCCTTTCTTCAACCACGACATTTTATAAGGCGTAGGGTGCATTTTTAATTCCAACTTTAGCTTGTTTGCCCTAGTTTCAGAAATTATATTCTCACAACAACCAGAGTCAATAATTAATTGACACAACTTTCCCATGATTGTGCAAGCAGAATGAAAAATATTGGTATGCAACCACCTATCTCTAGTGTCATCTCAAGGAGTAAGAAAAATTTTCCTCACCATAAGAAGTTCGCCAGTGTCAGCATGCATTATTTGTTCATCATCCACAGTTTCTTCATCATTGTTCAACTCCTCTTCAAGTGGATCCTCAGCATTCTTATCAGAATCATTATCCACCAAGAAGGCTTTACCGGCTGATCGATTCTTATTGATTCGACAATTGCTAGCATGATGACCCAACTCCCCACAAGAATAGCAATGTATTTCATACGTAGTAGGTTGCTTTGAAACATGGGGCTGAGTAGAAGACTTACTAGCAAATTGTGTTTTAGCCTCAACAACTTTAGTAGTGCTAGTGGTGCTCTTAATGGCTCGACTTGCCATGGTAGTTGATTGCTGTCTTCGAGAACGAGAGCGCTCTATTTTGAGTGCTCGTTGGTGTGCATCTCCTAAGTCCCAAATGTTGAGGACTTCCAAGGCGTCTTGAATGTAAAATTGAAGACCGTTCAAGTATTTGTTCACAAGAACCTCCTCCGGATCCTGGATATTGTTATGAATCACCAACTCATTGAATTAATTGGTTTATTGGTCCACCGTTTGCGTACCTTGTTTTAGATTTTGGTACCGTTGGTAGAGCTCTCTCTTATATCCTTTCGGAAGAAAATGTTTTTGAATCTTGCCCTCCATCTTTCTCCACAAAGTGATTGGTGCTTTGCCAACGGCTTGGTGAGTTTGTTTTTCACGTCTCCACTAAGCAATTGCCTTGCCTCAGAATCGCATAGCAATGATCCCAACGCGACGATTCTCTGGAACTTTTCGATGCTCAAACACCTCATTCACAAGTGTTATCCAATCAACAATTTCATCAGGAGACTCATTACTTGTAAATTCTGGAACATCTTTCTTGACTTCCTTTTCCCAATCTGGCTCACGAATATGTTGTAAACGATGTCGAACATGCCTCTTACCATGAATAGATTGAACACTCTCCGAAGAGGAAGAGTCACCATGGGAATCTTCAGTCCTAGAATGGGGTGGAGAATTATTTGCTTCAGCCCTCAAACGCTGAACTTCTTATGTCAATTCATCAATTTGTTGTTGCATATTCTCAGCGAGTGTGTGCAATTCATTGAGGGGAATGGTTCTACCGCCACGACATCTAGCTTGTCTTGGAGGCATTGTCCTCTCCTCCAAAGCTCTGATACCAAATGATGCAAGCCTAGGGTAGCCTTTCTCAAACAATAGGATCGGGAGAGTGACTCGCACACGGGAAACAGGACGAACAGGAATTTCAGCACTGCATGAGCTCAGGAGAACAGTCGTATCTTTGTCGATACAGATCAGATCGACCTGATTCCAAAGCCAAATGAACAAAGACTTCTGGATCTACAATTTCTCTGTTTTGGGTTTTCTAAAAAAGGCACTGTAGGATAGTCGAAATTGGGTTGGAAGTAACAAACAGAACAGGAAAAGATAGAGACTCCGTTGGTTGCTCTTCTAGGCCTCCAAGGAAGTTGAGGGGGCACCGATTCTTCTAGATTGATGACTGCAACTCTTCAAGGATGCAGATTTTGAAAGCTCCGACTCTTCAAGGATGGAGTGAAAACTCTTCTAGGTTTTCAAGGGTATGAACTCTACAAGGTTCATGATACTCGCTTCAAGCAAAGTTTTTTTATTCATCAAAAGTCGTCTGTCTTGTACAAGGAATTGGATGGCTTATATCGTCAAAGAAATAAAGACAGAGTGTTGAAACTAGGAAAAATAAAGGCAGAGCGTCGAAACTAGGAGAAATAAAGACAGAGCGTTGAAACTAGGAGAAATAATAAAGAGCATGGAAACTATAAGCTAGTAAAAGCGTCATGTGAGCTCCCAAGGTGTCTTTCAAGCTTTCGGAATGGACTCAAGATGTATGACATCTACGGCTTCACAATTTCGTCGAGCTTGAATGCGGGCTGATCTTCTTGGTCGAGAGAGTTGTTCTTCAATGCGGGCTGCATCAAGTTTGGTGTAAAATCAATCTAATATAGCTCCGATGAAAGGATGGCAGCTCTATACTTGCAAGTGAGTATAGTTAGCCAGGCTCTAATCTTTGTAACCAGATCGCGCAGCTGGTCCTTTGTTGAATGTGTGACATCCAGATTTTCGGGCTCTGATTTCGATTAGATAAATTAGGCATTTCATCGACACGATTATAGTGTTTTTCTCTGAGTTGGCCACTCATGAGATAACTACACTAGTTGGGTGAGTTATTAAGGACTTTAAGGCGAATAGACTTGAGCATTCAACCAAAAATCGATTTCTCGATCGTGCTCATCTTTAGAGATTATTGTGGCACAGTATAAAATCGATTTGAAATCAAAGATAGGTCGGTTCGACTGAGATGTGTGACCCATCGGGGGTGACTCCACTAAATTGGAAACTTTCGTCGACCGATACTAATTTGATTTTACTGACGTTTTGGTACCCTGTGTCTGTATTTGAATCCTCAAGATTTTCACGACAACCAAGAGTCACCAATATGTTGAGTGAGTTCATCATGGCTCGAAGAAAATTGACCACGAGTCATTTGTCCTAAAAAGTTCTGAAAACTACCTAGTAGCCTAGGTCACATTAAAAACGCGTTCGAGTGAAATTAACTATCAATCTGAGTCCGATTTCAGAAATTGAAGATTTTGTCATGTCACAGGTCATTTTAGGAATGTCGGCTTAGTCTCAGAAGATTTTTTTGACTACCGAGATTTTTTTTTGGGAAAAAGTTGAGTTAGGGCCGTTTTTTATCAAAATTTGCAGAGGACTGTTTTTATTGTGAAATTGGGATGCAAGTTGGATTATATGATGGGAAAAGTCATGAAATGGACAAGGATACCTTGATGGATTTATTTAGGCTTCAATTGAAATTGTTTGTTGAGAAGTGAACAAATTTGAGTAAGATTGAAGAGGGAAAAATAGCAAATTCGTATGCCACCTTTACCCAACACCTTAACCTACCTAAATGCTTCTAGAAGGGGCATTTTTGTCCACAAAATGAAGGGTGGATGATAGCTGGTAGTGGCCCACATGTGGATGACCTAAGAGAGAGAGAGAGAGAGAGTGAGAGAGGAAAGGAGAAACCGGTTTTCTCTTCTTCCCTCTCTCTCCCGTCGTGGTCCCTTCCTCCTCTTTGGTTCTACTCGACGCCATGGAAGCCGAAGACTGAGCTGCCGTCGCCGCCTCTTGCTGCCATCGTCGCACGCCCGCAAGCCATTGGAGCTACTTGCGCGCACCCGAGCTCGCCGCCGTGCTGCCGTCCGTGCGCCTCCGCCCCCTCTCCTCCCTTTGGTTCGAGCAAATTCGACCAGTAGAAGTAGAAGTAGCGACCAGCGTCGCTTGAAGGAGTTGCAGTCGCGTCGGAGCTGCCGATGCCGTTGTCGAGCACCGCCACCGTCCCGTCCGCTTCACGCTCGCCCGTCGTATGCCGCCTATCCTTGTCCGATCAAGCTGCTGTCTAGCCCTTGTTCCGCCTCGGTTCAGTTCCGTTCGGCCACCTCAGGCCGCCGCCCGACCACCTCTAGCCACTGTCGGCCTCGCCGGAGCCCTACCTTGCCCTCCACCGCCCTTGGCCACTTCAACCGATGCTGGAACCGCCTCAACCAGTAGCACACAGAGAATACAGAAAATGGGTATGACAGTGGGGTTTTGGCCCGTTTTGGCTGTCATCCTGAGCCCGAATGCTCGGCCCGCTTTGAGGAAAGTCGATCCTTGCGTCGACCTCGTCATTTTGTGTGAGTTTTGCTCACTAATGCCTTCTTAGTTTACTAATTATACTTAAAGGTTGATTATATTTGATTAAGTGCAATTAGGTGGTTAGATTAGAATGGATTAGTGATTATTAGTTAATTGTATTGCATATTAGATAGGTGGTTAGTGTACTTAACTAGAGAATTGCCTATAGTATTTATTGGATGCTTCTTGGGATTTTTCCCGGCCCTTATCGGGTGTTAATTAGGCAATTCAGGCCTAAATGAAATTTTTAGGAATTAAATATTAACTTTCGAAATTAATTATTTAATTATTTATTTTCCGGAAATTCAACTTGGATGGCCAATGATCGAGATTTTATGCTGATGATCGTGGTGCAGTCCGTTTATTTAATTGAGCTTTATATTGTGCTAAATTGAAATTATTGTATTTATTTATTTAATTTTCGAAATTAATTAATTATTATTTATTTTTCTGGAAATTCAACCGGGATGGCCGGTGATCGGAATTTTGTGTTGATTGTCGTGGTGCAGTCCGTTTATTTATTTGAGCTTTGAATCGTGCCAAATTGAATTAAATGTGGAATTTTAGGATATATTCCTAAATGGTTGTTGTTAATTATTTGATTGAGAAATTGTTAGGTATTGATTGTCGGTATCGAAAGTAAGTTGGTAATCACCTAAAAGAAGATACGTGGGCTCGGTGAATTGGGATATCACCCGGAGAATGCAGGTGAGTTTGGTGGTTGAATATGTCATCTTGGCGGAGAGGTCGCTTTAGAGAATGCATGTGGCTTGGAGACTCGGTATGTTTTTCTAGAGAATGCACGTGGCTCGGTGACAGAGTATGGCATCATAAAAAGGGTTGGGTGGGACTGTAAATCCATCAGATATTGAAAGGGTCGGGTGGGACCGTAAATCCATCGGATATTGAAAGGGTCGAGTGGGACGTAAAGCCATTGAATCTTGAAAAGGTCGAGTGGGGCCGTAAAGCCACTAAATCTAAGAAAGTCCACCTATAAATAAGTTGTCCTAAGGACCGTGATTCATAATTAGGGATTGAGTTGGAATAATTGAAATGACCAGAAGTGGTCTTGTTGACATGTAATCGACTAGGTCGATTGATTGTTGCCTTGATTTGATGTTGTGGATTGATTTATTGAATGGAAATGACTGTGAGTGGTCTTTTTGACGTGTAATCGACTATGTCGATTTGATCGATGCTTTGATCAATGATGTGATTGCTTGGGTGCCTATTTGATCTGTGCTAATATGCAGGTGGAATCTGATGTCAAGGTAAGTTATTTAACTCATGTTGTGCATAGGCAGCCTAAGGTGTATTAGTTTACTGATTGGGTTTTAGGGGGTAGAACTTGCTGAGACGTTGCCTTAGTGGTTATTGAATAACCATTTCAGGATCCGGATGAGGAGCCTAAGGAGGAGGAATCTGACGAGGAGATCCCTGATGAGGAACCCGAAGAGGAGTACGTGGAGGAGGAACTCGAGGATAACCCCTAGTACGACCCGGTTGAGGACTGAGATCCCATCCCGTCTTGTCAGACCTTGTCTGCATGTGAATAGATGTTAGATCACACTTACGTATATATAGTATTGTAGAATACTATGAGATGTGTGTAAAAAGGTGTGGTTGTGAATTTTCAGTATGAAAAATATATGGCCTGCTTTTCTATCCCATTATTTTATTGTCTAGGGATTTATAATTGCTTCTGCATGTGCATATATAAATGAAAGGGTCGGCGATACATAATCCTGGGATATCGCATTTTTAAAATCGACCAAAAGTAAGGGATATGCGCGTGCCTGAGGATCGGGGCGTGACAGAACGCCTTGGACTTCTATTGGTCAGCGCATTTGTAGCTGCTCAGCTGGTAAGAATTTCTGAGTCATAGTCCGTTCACTTTCTACTGGGAGCATAAGTTTGCTATGGTACCTTCTACTGACTAATTTCATTGGAATCCGGTCGAAGTGAGAACTAAGATTTATTAGCTTAAACTGATGGTGAATGGTTAAAAGTCCTCAGAATTGTATGGACAACTGATATCTTAATCACCATTCACCAATATGCTTCTCTGATGCAAAATTTTTCATGGACAGGTTGCGACACTTACAGCAGTTTATGCAAATTGGGGTTTCACAAGGATAAAAAGGAACAGGATGGGGGTGGGCTGGTGTCATCTGGCTTTACAGTTTGGTGACATATGTTCCACTTGATATTCTTAAGTTTGTGATCCGCTACATTTTGAGCGGGAGAGCATGGAATTCCCTTTCGGAGAACAAGGTACTTCCACTAAGAAAGAGGCACCACCACGGATTATGTATTATGAAAAACCCTACATTGCATTAATTTTGGCAAATTTTATCACGCAGACTGCCTTCACTTCTAAAAAAGACTATGGCAAAGAAAAGCGAGAAGCTCAGTGGGCAACTGCACAGAGGACTCTGCACGGCCTTCAGCCTCCTGAAACCAGCAACCTATTCTCTGATAAGAGTAGCTACAGGGAGCTTTCAGAGATTGCAGAGCAAGCCAAGCGACAAGCTGAGGTTGTGAGGTGAGCACCTTGATTCTCATACTTCAACACTCGTAAGAAAATGGTGTTATTTACTGAAAAACATAGTTCCACCTTCTTCGCTTCTGTACCTGTTTGCTTGCCTAATAACTGAAGTTCAAAGACCGTGCTGTATTTAACTAAGTTTAGGTGACTTACTCTCTCGAAAGAGAGTTTAAACCATTCGCTGCTAGCAATTCCTTTTCACCGTTTAAGTCCTACATGCGATGGTAAGACAAAGTGAATCTGTTGTTGCAGGCTTCGGGAGCTACACACTCTGAAGGGCCATGTTGAATCCGTGGTCAAGCTCAAAGGCCTGGACATCGATTCCATTCAGCAGCATTACACATTCTGAAGGGCTTTTCATTCGAAGCAGAGGAGATCATATCGTGAGAAATGGAAAGTGGTCTTAAGGATTATGATGACGAAGAAGCCTATGAAGCTTGTCTATAGGACGACAGAAACCGATGTCGCTAGCAGTAAGGGTCGTAGATTTTTGCTGTGACCAGTTTAATGCATGAGGGCTGCTTTCTCTTTGACAGAACGAGATTTAACTTTTCGTTTCAAAGTAGCCATGTTTCAAGTCGGTTGGTGAATCTTACTTGGATCTTAATGATTATGTTTAGCTTGAAGCATGATCTTGTCAACAATTCTCGAGTGATCTGCCCGGTAAAAGGAGAGATAAGGAAAAACAAAAGTTTTTGGCGTTTAGTAAGTCCTTTTTGTTTATGACAAAAAAAAAAAAAAGAAGTCTTTTTGGTCAAATAAGTGATTGCCAGAAAGGTCTCACGTGAGCCTCCGCGTTTCTCTTTTTCTTTTTGTGTGCAGCCGAAGTATTGATGAGTTATAACGAGAAAAGACGTGCCTTTTAAGGATTTATGATATTTTTGTTTCTAGTTAACAAATAACAAAGATGAGATATTTTCTCACACTTAATCCTTTAAAATTAGATGGAAAGATAGATGCACTATTTTTATGAATTGTAATGATGAGGAGTGGTCACGACGGTCAAAGAGTTTCTAAAATGGCAAAGGAGGTAGAAATGACTCAAATTGTACACTGAATAAGTAGAGAATGATTTTGGAATATATATGCAAAAATTGGAATTAATTCATGAAGGCGCATAGTAATGTTTTAGATTTAGAACTCTAAAGTTTAGCATACTCAGGTGGAAGCACTATCCACCTGTACGCCAAAAGGCAAAACTGTAAGGCTTAGTTATGGATGGGTTAAAGCAGATAAATACTATAGAGAATTAATCTAGCAATGTTACAATACAATATCAGAGTGGGACCCCGAATAGTAGGTACGTGATTCGAGAATGAATTACGTGAAAGTTGGTAGGCGTGTAACGACTTGGTTCAACGAGAGTGGGGAGTGGTCATTGGAGTTAGAGGGCGTGGACAAGAAGTGGCTTCTAGTAGGCTTCTAAAATAATGAAAGAAGCGAACTATGCACCAAATAGGGGAAGAGATATTCTAGAACATATATGTGAAAACTGAAATTGATTTATGGAGGCACCTTTTGAGGTAATGACAATGCTTAGTTTTCAAACTCCACAGTTAAGTGTGCTCAAATGGGAGCACTACCAACACGAGTGACCTCTTGAAAAGGTTAAGGACAAAATCGGAAGCTTGGTATGAAATGGGTTAAAATGGACAAATACCTCAATGAGTTAATCTATGGAAGCTGCACGAATAGTGATGTATTATAAATAGATGTAACCTTAATATGAATGAACATGCTAGTAACTTAATGATTGCAACTTTTGACCGAAAGACACTATTTACTAATTAATTTTAGAGTATAGTTATTTATGATATAAAATAGAGAAGAATAAATTGAGCGATAAAACTTAAATTAGCTCGACATGTTGTGGCTCATGATTTTGAGATCTATATGATAGTAAGAATAGATAAAAATATGTTGAAAACACATTATATTTTTATAGGTAGTAGATATTATGCACATTCAAATAAGCTCTTTTAAATTCTTTCAAACATATGATTGTAACAAAGTATGAGAAAATACGAGAAATTTTCATTTCAAAACAGAAACAAAAACAAAAACAATTTCTAAGTTCCAAAAGAACGATATCACAGATAGAGCAATCTTCAAGAAAATATAATATAGTTTATAGAGAAATATATAATTAGCAAGAAAATTACCAATAAGCGTAATAAGTTTATAGAAGAATCTTTAAAGATATATAATTACTTAAAATGTTACTAGGATAAGAAAATAAACGTTTAACATGTTATTGTAAGCCATGAAAATGGTATCGAAGATCTCCATAGCTAGAATCAAGAATACATATAATCAAGTAAAAGAAATTCACTCACCCAATTTGGCATCCATTGTTTTTGATGCAACAACGACGATCTAAAACTCAAGCATTTCTTTTTTATTGTCTTCTGTATCTGCTCCTCACTGTTAGCGTTCCCTCATTATAGGTCGAGCTTTACTCGGCTCACACTAGCCTCTCCCATATTAGACTAATAAAAAATCCTTATATCTCACCTTATTAGACTAATCCCATAAAATAGTAATTTATAATATCAATTAATGCAGCTCACAACAGAAAATTTTTTACAATTATAAACACAACCCCATATAACATATTTTTATATTACCATGGTGTTGTATTAACATATGTGCAAGGCATTGAGAAAATATAAATTTTTTAGCAGGATAGTGGCTGTCGATGAAATTGCATATTAATCACAACCATATATAATACATCTCAGAAATTATATATTTTAAGAAAAACATTTTCCATTCTTTTAATCGGGAGTAGTATTTAATTTAAATAGGAAATTAGATTAATTAAAGAGTTTAACCTTAGAATCGCAGAAAAGATTATTGGACTTAGTCGTGCATAATTGCATGTATGATTATATATCCAACCATGTATTTCCTCAAATAGATTTTGAATTTTTAATGTCAAAGCAACATAATTTACAACCAAATAATTAGTTAATAATGGACGCACAGACCCCTGAAGTGCCATAACTTGACACAAAGGGACACTTAAGTGCCATAACTTACGAAAGTGACACTTAAGCGCCATAACTTAGGAAAGTGACACTTAAGCGCTATAACTTACGAAAGTGACACTTAAGTGCCAAAATCGGAGAGAAATAGATCACTTAAGAGCCAATTGCCAAACTGCTGACGTAGCAATTTTCCGGCGAGGTGAGTGCAAAATGATGTCGTTTTGCATGTTGACGTGGCTAAAAAATGCAAAAAATGACGTCGTTTTGTCTCTACGTGGTAAATAATTAATATAAAAATTAATTAAGTTAAATTTAAAACTAAAATTATTTAAAATATTTAAAAAATTAAAAATTAAAATTAAAAATTTAAAAAAATTAAAAGAAAAAGGGCGGCGAAGGGAGGCGGCTGAGCCCTCGCGCCGCCATCGCCTCCTCACCATCACCGAAGGGGGAGGGTTGGCCGGGGGTCGCTGGCCCCGGTCGATCGGTGGCGAGGGCTTGCGAGCCCTCGCCAAGATTTGGGGCGAGGGTCACGGCCCTCGCCAAGATCTGGGGAGGGCTTGGGGGCCCTTGCCGCCGTCGGGAAGGTTCGGCGATGGAGTGGGGAGGGTCGGCCGAGGTCGCCAGCCCGGGGCCGACCGGCGGCAAGGGCTTAGCTGTCTCCCTCCCCTCCTTTTAAAAAAAAAAAAAAATTATTATTATTATTATTATTATTATTATTATTATTATTATTATATTATTATATATATTTTTTATTTTTAGAATATTTGAATTTGTAGTTTTAAATGTTCTAAATAAATTTAGTTTTAAATTAAATTTAATTAATTTTGTATTAAATTTTTACCACGTTAGAGATAAAACGACGTCGTTTTTGCATTTTTAAACCACATTAGTGTGCAAAATGACATCGTTTTGCACTCACTTCGACAAAAAATTGACACATTAGTGTTTTGGATTTGGAGGCTGAATTATGAGTTGGCCCGATTTTGGTTGGAGTGGCATTTAACCGATCAATTTCTCCGATTTTGATACTTAAGTATCACTTTTGTAAGTTATGGCACTTAAGTGTCCCTTTGTGTCAAGTTATGGCACTCGAAGCATTCTTTTGCCGTTAATAATGTGTATAAAGTAGCATATTTTCAAGAACATATTCATGATATTCTACATAAGAAAATCATTGATCTTACTATACAAAGTAATAGTGATTTAAACGAAAAAATTAACGATCATAAAAATCAAGGGGGATAGTTCTTATAAATAAGATGAAAACTAATATTCTACGAACAGGGTGAAACATTAACAATAAACACATAATCATACTATGATGGAATCTTTCAAGCTTATAAAAAATGCCCAAAAAAAATGTGAGTTTTATTTTGTCGAAATGAGGTAAAAAAACCACATTAGTGTGCAAAATGACATCGTTTTGCACTCACTTCGACAAAAAATTGACACATTAGTGTTTTGGCCCGATTTTGGTTGGAGTGGCATTTAACTGATCAATTTCTCTCCGATTTTGATACTTAAGTATCACTTTTGTAAGTTATGGCACTTAAGTGTCCCTTTGTGTCAAGTTATGGCACTCGAAGCATTCTTTTGCCGTTAATAATGTGTATAAAGTAGCATATTTTCAAGAACATATTCATGATATTCTACATAAGAAAATCATTGATCTTACTATACAAAGTAATAGTGATTTAAACGAAAAAATTAACGATCATAAAAATCAAGGGGATAGTTCTTATAAATAAGATGAAAACTAATATTCTACGAACAGGGTGAAACATTAACAATAAACACATAATCATACTATGATGGAATCTTTCAAGCAAGCCCAAAAAAAATGTGAGTTTTATTTTGTCGAAATGAGGTAAAACTCTATGTTCATAATGTATACCACCATTACGCTTGGAATTAAACAACACACAAAATAATAACATCTATGATCAGACATGAATCATTTAGATAAAATCTAGTATGTACTAAGTGGGGAACAAGTTGATTAAAAATGGCAAGATACTAAACTGATGACAAAATTCGAGTATCTTGCCAATGTAATGTAATCGAAGAGTTTTTCATCAAACAGATTAAATGTAAGATTTATGGGAATACAAAAAATTAAACAAAGAACAAGGCGAAGATAATTTTGAAATATTAAAAATTTGAAAGATTCTTTCATGCTTTTAATAGTGTTGACACTGAGTATATGTCTTGTATAAAAGTTAACTCCAAATGCATCATTTTAGAAATTCAACGATATGAAATCCAAATTCTCCTACAACTAACATTTATCACGCATGTTAAAAGTTGTATATTTGAGAGGAAAATTCATACAAATTTAATTAGGAAGTTAAAAGAATACTATCCGTTTGTTTTTTTTTTCATTTTCATTTTTTTTCCTTTTTGCATGCAATGTGAATTTAACTTTTCTAATTTATGACCGTGAGAACAGATACTGCTACTTATTTTATTTTATTTTTTATAGAAAAAAAGAGGTCCATTAAACTTCCATAAATGTTCACTTAGCAGATGATCGGAAAAAAAAAAAAAAGTTCGATATATTGATGATGGTTTTCAAATAGACTATCTTCACATATTTGGGATAAGTACATTAACAGGTATTATAATTTTGGTATTGGTCAATTAAGAACCTAAGTTCTTTAATTGAGGACTAAAATAGAAGAGGTCTTCTATTGAGATCTCAAAGGAAGCAGTTTTCGGGGTATCGAATGATGTAACTAGTGAAGGGCATAATGGGAAGAGGAATAGTTCAGACACACTGTTGATTTCGTATTCTTGTCTGGTGTCTAGATTTAGATTTAAAAGAAGTTACTCGATGGAGCATTTCTTCCTTTAGCAAATGTAAGACGACCAACCAAACCTCTACATATAAATTCGCCGGGTCACAATTCATTGGTATTGTTCTAGCCAATTCATGGTTTTCTTTATTGTCGTTGATCATGAAAACATTGTGGAGCTTCATGTTCGAATGCCACTGACTTATGGTGGTCAATTCTTAGAAACCTGTCTATATAACTTTCTCTTTTTGCTCTTTTGTCCAAAAGAGTCTACTTAATGCTCATGTCTTTAAAATGATAAATATTTGATATTTTATGAGTTACGACTAAGCATGTTTGTTGCATAAAATTTCGATCGGGCATTTATTACGTTTTGGTATTTGAGAATAGTGTGAGAACTTTTTGTTGAAAATATATATTCTGTTTGATGAACAAAGTTGAGAAATATTACATGTTTTGGGTTTGTGAAACCTTTTTTATGAAAAGCTTGACTTTGAGATGAATTGTGGAATGTTATATTGATATCGATTTGTGATAAGCTTTCTGAAATGTATTTGATTTGATCTGGTTTGTAAAATTGATTTTTGAGACGAGTCTTGAAATAATTCAAGAATATTTTATGAAAAGTATTTTTGCGGATGAGTTGAGTTGCCAAATCTTTTGTTGATATATGAAATGATTTATGGATTTGGTTTTGTGATTGTGGATGTTGTTGTTCTAAATTGATATTGATGCTCAATATCTTTGAGTCTAGCGAGGGGCTTGTAGATATGTGCATACTAGTCTAAGATATCGTTATGGGCCGAGTCACCGGCTTATAATAGGTGGAGACTTTGCCAAGAGGGGAATCTTGGTTGCCTTGTTACTATGCGTTGTATTGTGATTATGGTTTGATATTGATCAATGGATTGGTCAATGGAGTGGACCATTGACATGTGATATGAGTTTGGTCAATGGAGTGGACCATTGACATGTGATTTGAGCTTAGTCGTTGGAATGGATCATCGCTGTGTAGTTTCATATGAGATGGATCAATGGAATAGACCATTGATGCATGGCATGAGATTAACCAATGTAATGGACCATTGGGCTGCAATTTAATGAGATTGAGTAGTAGATTTGACCATTGATATTTCTTTTGATATTATTGTGAAATGAATGTTTCTACTATAAATATAACTATTTTTAAGAATACATAACTTACTCTCTTATTATTTGTTAGTTATATTTTGGATTTGGGTTAAAATAGTTGTGGTTTGGTTTATAAATATGCATAGTGGGTGCTCGATCTGCCTAGAAGAGATGCACTACTTATTGAGCTGTGATTACTCACTCCTCAATATTTTCAATCTTTTTCAAGTTTCTTAGCTAACGATGAGTAGTACTAGAGCAATATCGACAATGGAACTTTTAGGAGTTGGATTTTGGTAGCTTTGAGGTTGCGTCCTTCGGGTGGAAGGACGGCCGTGTCATCCTCCATTCATGATGGTTTCGGGGGTGACATCTTGTAATATCAGAGCTTAGGTTAAGATTTTTGGGTGTAGATTTTTGGGAACGTTGTGAGATTGTGTGTTAGTTTATAATGCTTTAGTCCTTTGTTAGGTACTAGGATGTATGTTTTATTTTGGGTCCAAGTGATCATTGAATAGCATGCTTTATTTTTAGGGGACAACACAAACAAGCGAATTCTTACTTTTAATATCAGAAAGGCATCTTAAGGTTCTTGAGGTTCAGTTATGAAAGTCTTATTGGCACTAAAGAAATAATGATCGTTACTCATTGTTGCTGAGGACGATGAAAGTTATGCCCAGCAACTATTATCCCAAATAAGCTTTGCACAAGAATCAAGATTTGTGCTATTAGGGCTATTGGTTTTGAAGTGAACAAGAAAGCAAGTTCATAGGATCTTGTTACTCTTACTAGTGATGAAGTAATTACTGAAGAGCTTGGAATGAACCTAGAGAAGGTAGATCTTGAGATGCTTGGATCTTGCATGAAGGCGGTGTCTAAAAATGACACAGTTATCCTTGATAGTGCTAGTGACAAGAATTCGGAGACAAGTAAACTAATTAGGTCCGCAAATGAGTTGAGCACTTCAAACTATAATAAAGAGAAATTGCAAGAGAGAGCGGCAAAATTATCCGGTGGTGTGATTGTCTTGAAGATTGAAAAAGTTAGTGAAGCAGAAGTAGGTGAGAAGTAGGATAGGGGTTACCGATGCATTGAATGCCACAAAGGCGGCTACAGAATAGGGTATAACATTACGTGGATGTGTTACTCTTCCTTAAGCATAAAAAGAATTGGACAAGTTGCAAATTGCCAACTTTGATTAAAAAATAATATTGATTTCTAAGAAATATTTATAATGCATTGAAGACACTTGTGAATATCGTTGCTTGTAATACTGCAGTCAAGGGAGCTATTGTCATAGGAAAAGTCTTGGAGCAGGATGACCTGGGATAACTCTTAAGTCTAAAATGTAGCAAAAGGTGGCTATTTTGTTATGGTCAAATATGGAATTATCAATCCACTTAAAGCTATAAGGTTTGCCTTGGTTGATGTTGCTAGTGCTGGTGTTTCACCCTTTTGACAATGATTAAAGTAGTTGTGGTCGAACTTCCTAAGAATGAAAAGGAGGATGCGACAATGCTACATTTTTCAATAGTGTAGAAAATTCTTTTAAGGAGAGAGAGCTCAAAAGTAGATTTTTGCTAATGTGAAAGACATGGCTAGTTCTTTTACTACGGAGAAATCAAAAATTGCCCAGAGAAGACCAAAGTTTCAAAAAGAATGAATTACTCCAAATTCAGTTATAGTGAGAACAATCCTACTTGTGATAGGCATGATGATTGGGCTGAGAGGTTCATGTGTATGTGCTCAAGACAAAGAGTGACTCGAAGCAACTATTCATAAAATTTGGAATGATTGATATGTATTGCAAGCGTGGGGACATAGGATATGGAAGACATGTATTTTATGGTTCATCAACAAGAAATGTTATTTCTTGGACTGCTCTAGTATCGAGTTATATTTCAAAGAGGAGACTTGAGCAGGCCCTGAGGTCAACTATGTGGATGTGGCAAGAAGGTTGTAAGTCTAATAATGTTACAATCGCCACTGTTTTGCCGGTTTGTGCCCATTGAAGGACTTAAAATATGGGAAAGCGATTCATACTTATACTACGAAGAATGGATTTGTTGATAAGGTGTCTATGGTTACTTCCTTGATAGTGATATACTTGAAATACATAATATTAAATTATTCACTCAAGTTACTTGAAGATATGCCTAAGAGAAATGTGATCTCCTGGACAACAATGATCGACTCGTGCATAGTGGGTTTCTCCATGAGAGTTTGGATGTCACGCCCCGAATCTCGAGTGTGCACATCCCTCCATGGTCGATTTAAATGCGATGTTCCTAAGATGCGTTGCCGACCCTTTCATTTCAGTATGCTTGCGGAAGCGAACAATTAAAACCCTTGACAACAAACAAAATGGAATAGAAAGCAGGCCAACACAACAAACCAAAACTCTTTTATAAACCAACTGAGTTTATAGCTAGAGGTCTACAAAATATTGGCTCTAAAAAAGAAACTGTCCTACGACATACAAGTCGAACACATATGCCAATCCTTTGGACTCCACCTTTACAGACTTCAGGGCTTCGGGTCCTCCACAACCACCAATGAAGGACCTGAAAAATTAAGCCCACGACGGGGTGAGATAATGTCTCAGCAAGTTCACCACCTAAACCCATATTAGGAAGAAAATACACCCAGGGCCTCCTGGTCACATAACCACACAATTAGAACAGAGGACTTACCTCGCCTCATCCTTCTTGCACGTTAGCACAGTTCATATCACAGTGCATATCACAGATGCACAGAACAATTGAAATTGTGACATCTTGAAATTCGATCATGTTTTTGATAAAGTGAAATGGGCATTTCGTCGACGTGTTTATGGTCCTTTTTTTCTGAGCTGATTACTCACGAATTAACTAACCTATTGGGTGAAGCCGTTAAGGGATGTATCCGCGGTAAAAATCCCTAAAAGCTACCTAATTAGTTGGATGGGGCTAAAATCACGTTTGATTGATTCTAACCATGAAATTTAAATTGGTTTCGGGAATCGAATATTCGAGCATGTTACAATTCATTTTTAGGACCGTCTCATCGTCTATCAATTTATTGACGAGTCCGAAATTTCAAGAAAGAAATTATTGGAGGAAAAATCGAAGACCGGAAGAAAATAAAAAGGGAATGGGAAAAGGAAAATAATAGAAGTAATAAGAAAATTGTGTTTTCTTATTAAAATATTATTTTCTTTTCCTTTTTTCTTTTCTCTCTCTCTTCTCTCTCCTCTCCCCTCCCCCTTCGTGCAGACACCCCCCCATCGACTCACTTTCCTCTCTCTCTCTCTCTCTCTCTCTCTCTCTCTCTCCCTCCTTTGCTGTTCGAATGGAACCAGAAGCGGAAGAAGCTGAGCAGCAGCAGCTCGCCGAAGTCGTCGTTGCTCGTCCCGTCGCCCGCGCCTGCGCGTCCGCCGCTCGCTGCGCGCTCCGCCAGCCCCCGTCCCCTCGCGCCCAGGCGTCCCCCCTGCGTGATCCAACCTGCCTATCTTCAGCCACCGTGAGCTCTCTCTTTCTCTGTTTTGCAGCCAAACCATCAAACCCGTGAGTGGGTTTCCGGCCGGTTTGTGGGCTGCCGTGTAGCCTCACTACCCCATGTTGCCCCCGTCGGATTGATCCGATTTGCGCGCGATTCCGGTGAGTAATCTCACTAATCCTTGCTTAGTGGGCTAATTACACTTAAGGGTTGTTTAGTTTTAATTAATTAGGTTTAGGTGGTTAGATTAGTATGGATTAGTGTTTATTAGTCAATTGTGATGCGAATTAGACAAATTGAGTGTGCATTTAGCAAGTAGACGTGGTCTACTATTTATTGAGGGTAGCCTGAGATTTTTCCCGACCCTAATCGGGCTTCAATTTGACTATTCGGGCCTAAGTGGAATTTTTGGTATTTAATATTATTTTTCGGAATTAGATTAATTAATTAATTATTTTCTGAAAATTCAATTGGGATGGCCAGTGACCGGTAATATTATGCTGATGACCGTGGTGAAGTCTTTTATTTAATCGGGCTTTATTTTGAGCTAAATTGAATTTTTAATATTAATTATTTAATTTTGAAATTAATTAATTAATTTTCAGAAATTAAGGTTGAGATGGCCGGTGATCGAAATTTTATGCTGATGATCGTGGTGTAGCCTGTTTATTTAAATGGGTTTTATTTTGAGATAAATTTTATTTATTGTAAATAATTATTAATTTTCGAAATTAATTTATTAATTATTTATTTTTCGGAAATTAAGGCTGGGTTAGCCGACGACCGAAATTTCGTGATGATCATCGTGGTGCAGTCCATTTATTTAATCGAGCTTTATTTTGTGCTGAAATGAATTAATTATTATTATAAGATTATTTTCCTGGATTAATTAATTTGGATAATTAATTGAAAAATAATCGGGTGTCGGTTGACAGCACCAAAAGTGTTTTGATGGACGCAAATAATGGTGGGATTTGTGGAAACAAAACCATTATATTTTGGTTAAGGCCAATCATGTGCCCACGCACGATATTTTATCAATGATGATAAAAGATGAGAAGAAATGCTGTGTGATGTGGCTCGTTGATTATTACGTTGCTTTGGCATGTAGGATGCCTTAGAAAATGCACGTAAATTGTTGAATATTGATCATGCCTGTGTGGCGATAGTTGATCATGCCTATGTGGCGATAATTGATCATGCCTGTGTGGTGTAGATTGTGCCTGTGTGGCCGTATTTCTGTGTGTCAAGTATTGTGCTCGTGTGGCTGAAGGTAATTAGAATGCCTAAGAGCATGCACATAAAGTGTTTATTGTACATCACCTTGGCGAATAGACGCCCGAGAGCTTTATTGTAGCTCTGTGACTGAGTGTACTATTGGAGATTATATAGTGTGGAGTGAGATGACCTAGAAATGGTCTAACTGACATGTAGTCAACTAGGTCGATTGATCATTGCTTTGATCTGATGTCATAATTGATTGATTGAATTGAAATGACCGATGAATGGTCAGATTGACATGAAATCGACTAGGTCGATTGATCGAGATATCGATCTGTGATGTGATTGTTTGGATGCCTATTTGATCTGTGCTAATATGCAGGTGGAAACTGAGGCCAACGTAAGTCTTCTGACTCGTGCGTGTATAGGCAGCTTGAGTAGTGTATTGGTTCCCTAATTGAGCCTTAGTGAGGGTAGAATTCGTTGAGACGTAGTCTCATCCCGGTTTGGGGAAAACATTTCAGGACCCCGATGAGGAGCTGAGGAGGAGGAATTGAGAAGGAGAACTCTGAGGTGAAACCTGAGGAGAAGGATTTTTGGCAGAAGAAGATAATACCGAGAGGGATCTTGAGTACGACTCGGATGGACTGAGATTCTATCTTCTTTTGAGACTCTATTTTGATGTGAATAGTTATGAAGTACTTTGAGTTGTGTTTTGTATAAAAGTTTGGTTATAAGTTTCAACATGAAGAATATGGCATTGCTTTTCTATTCCATCGATTTGTTGCCTGAGGATTTATAACTGCTTCCGCATGTGCTTAATAAATGAAAGGGTCGGCGATACATAGTCCTGGGGTATCGCATTATAAAATCGACTAGATGAGAAGGATGTGTGCATGCCCGAGGATCGGGGCGTGACAGAAATGCTTCACTCAACTCTATTAATTATAGGAGCCTCAACCCAATTGATCACAGAGGTCCGATTATAAAGCCAAACCGTTATGACATGTCCCATACCATGCCACACAGTTTTGTCTCATAATCAGGCGCATCAAACTCAACCAATCATGCATTCCAATTGTTAATTACGCCCCTCAATGGGCACCGCCTACTCCAAAGTTCGGCGTCTACTGGTGTAGCCAGGCATCGTCTCCAACCATGACCACAATGACGTTTCTCAAAGATGGCTTTCTCGAAGGAGCGTAGGTCCATAATCTACTGCGACCCGAAGCCTAACTCTAGGCCTCTCATAAAGGGTAACGTCCATCTGACTCAATTCAGGGACAGATTCTCTTAGCCAACACATTTGACATCCTGAAATTCGACTCCATTTCGATAAAGTGAAATGGGCATTTCGTCGACGTGCTTATGGTCCTTTTTCTCTGAGCTGATTACTCACGAGTTAACTAACTTATTGGGTGAAGCCGTTAAGGGATGTATCCATGGTAAAATCCCTAAAAGCTACATAATTAGTTGGATTGGGCTAAAATCACGTTTGATCGATTCTAACCATGAAATTTAATTTGGTTTCGGGAATCGAATATTCGAGCGTGTCACAATTCATTTTTAGGATCCTGTCTCATTGTCCATCAAATTATTGACGAGTCTGAAATTTCGGGAAAGAAATTATTAGAGGAAAAATTGAAGACTGGAAGAAAATAAAAAGGGAATGAAAAACAAGGAACATAATAGAAGTAATAAGAATAATGCGTTTTCTTATTAAATTATATTTTGTTTTCCCACCGACCGAATGCCCCTTGCCAATTTCAAATTGGCTTCTCTCTCTCTCCTTTTTACTTTTAACTAGTCAAAAAGCCCTTCTTCTTATCTCTTCTTTCTCTCTTCTTCTCTCTCCTCTCTCTTCTCCCCCACTCCCCCACGCGACTGAATCCCCTCCTTCCTCCTTCTTCGTGCAAACCAGCGAACCGGGAAGACGAACACAGCAGCTCGCTAAAGCCCGTCGCCATCGCATTGGAGCTGGACCTCCACCCATGCGACGCTCGCCTGCGCACGCCGCGTGCTCCGCCGCTTCCCACCCGCGCCTACCGTCCTCGTTGTGCGCCGTCCAACCCCGTTCGGCCTTTGCTCGGCCCCGTTTTGCCCCGTTCGGCCATCTCCGGCCACCGTTTGAAGCCGCCGGACCTCCACCGGCCCCCCCGCTGCCCTTGCTGCCCTTGCTGCTTTGATTAGTGGCTGTTTTGTGTCTTTTTACAGCCATTGCAGCCACCCAGTTGGTTCGGGCTCGCTTTTGGGCCGTTTACGGGCCCCGAACCCGAGACCCGCTTTGGGGTTTATCGTTCCTCGTGTCGTCCTCGTTGGATTGATACATTTTGTGCTTAATTCCGGTGAGTAATCTCACTAATCTCTGCTTAGTTTGCTAATTATGCTTAGGGGTTGGTTAGATTTAATTAAATGCAATTAGGTAGTTAGATTAGAATAGATTAGTGATTATTAGACAATTGTGTTGCATATTAGACATTTTGATTGTTCAATTAGCAAGTAGATGTAGTCTATTATTTATTGAAAGTATCTCAAGGTTTTTACCGACCCTTAGCGAGCTTCAATTAGGCAATTCGGGCCTAAATTGGATTTTAGTAATTAATTATTAATTTTTGAAATTAATTAATTAATTAATTATGTTTCCGAAAATTCAACCAAGATGGCTGGTGACCAGAATTTTATGCTGGTGATCGTGGTGAAGTCCGTTTATTTAATTGGGCTTTATTTTGAGCTAAATTGAATTTTTAATATTTATTAATTAATTTTTGAAACTAACTAATTATTTAATTATTTTTCAGAAATTAAGGCTGAGATGTCTGATGATTGGAATTTCGTGCTAATTGTCGTGGTACAACCCGTTTATTTATTTGAGCTCTATGTTACATGTAATTAAATTAATTGTGATATTTTATCAATTTATCTTAAATTGATGGAAATTGAGTGAAATTAAATGATTGATTGGTAGATGGCCGAGTATGTTTATTTAGTATTTATAATGCTTTGATGAGTTGTAAAGTGGATGGAATCATGAGAGTGAATTGGAAATACTTTGGGCTATAACCGATCAGGTATGATGTGATGGGCCTACGTGGTTTGGTGACTAAGGACGTCACTGGCGAAAACGGCGCCTTAAAGAATGCATGCAATTGTCTATTGAACACATTGTTATAGGCCTGTGTGGTTCGGTGATTAAGGACATTGTTGGCGAAAACGGTGCCTTAAAGAACGCATGCAATTGTCTATTGAACACATCGTTGTAGGCATGTGTGGTTCGGTGATTTGGGAAATCACTGGCGAAAACGGCGCCTTAAAGAACGCACACAATTGTCTATTGAATACATCGTTGTAGGCATGTGTGGTTCGGTGATTAAGGACATCACTAGAGAGAACGGCGCCTTAAAGAACGCACGCAATTGTTTATTGAACACATTGTTATAAGCATGTGTGGTTCGGTGATTTGGGATATCACTGGCGAAAACGACGCCTTAAAGAACGCACGCAATTGTCTAGTGGATACGTCACCTTGGCGAAGTTCATGCCCGAGAGCATTAAGATGGCTCTATGAATGAGAGTGTTAATGAAGGTTACATGGTATGAGACGAATGACCTAGTAAGGGTTCGACTGACATGTAATCGACTAAGTCAATTGAACTGTGATTTGGCTGATTGTTCATTGAGATATATGAAGCATCTGTATATAATCTTGAATTGCAGGTTGGGACTGATGCCAAGGTATGTCTTTTGACCTCTGCGTGTTTAGGCAGCCTATAGTATAATGGTTTACTAATCAGGCCTTAGTGGGGTAAAATTTGCTGAGACTTGGTCTCATCCCGATTGTGGGACAACATTTCAGGCCCGTAGGTGAACCTAAGGAGGAGGGATCGGAGAAGGAGAACACTAAAGTGAAACCTGAGGAGGAGAAAGATTTTTGAAGAAGAAGATTATCCAGAAAGGGATCCTGAGTATGATCGGATGAGGACTGAGGCCCCATCCTCTTTTGGGAATCTTGTTTTGATGTGAATAAAGTGAAATTAGAAAGTCGTGAATAGTTTGTGAAATACTTTGACTTATGCTCTGCATAAAAGTATGGTTGTGAATTTCAATATGAAAAATATGGCCTTGCTTTTCTATCCCATCGATTTACTGTCTGGGGATTTATAATTGCTTCCGCATGTGCTTAATAAATGAAAGGGTCGGCGATACATATTCTTGGGATATCGCATTATAAAATCGACCAATTGAGAACGATGTGTGCGTGCCCGAGGATCGGGGTGTGACATCCCCTTTTTGTAGTATCAAAGCGAAGTTTAAGATTGGAGTGATAAGGAGTGATGACCATGGGATAGTTAGTAGGAAAGGCATTTAAATTCATGTTGGTGTATGTCTGTGTTAGTTGAGTGCTAAAATTTTTTGTTGTTTGGATCGCTCCATTTCTAATTCGGTGTTGAATTGGAAACAGGTGTTAGTTGAGTAAAGCATAGGCTAGCGCGAGTGGAGTGATTCCACTTGTCGTAGATATCGGGGTAGCAACCCCTAATGATCCTAGGGTGGATGGGATCTTCGTGTTCTGGAAGCGATGGGTACTAGAATGGATCAGCAAGCTGCTACCATTGAAGCCGCTGCTCAGGCTGCTGCAATTGCTGCTGCCGCCGCTGCCATTGGAGCCGCCGCTGCTGCCACACTTGCAATTGCACCTGCCGTTGCTCCAGCCGCTGTGAATGTTGAAGGTCCACCGGGGATAGTGGTCGCTGCAAGACCAATCCATAAGCTAGTTGAGCATTTCCTAAGACTAAATCCACCATTGTTCACCGGGTCTGGAGATCCCGAAGCTGCTTCTTCATGGGTTCAGAAGCTCGAGAAGGCGTTTGCACTGCTGATGTGTGACGAGGTTGAGAAGGTAATGTTAGCAACTTACTAGCTGGATGGAGTTGCGAACACTTGGTGGATGACTACCTGTGAAACAATCTTTCCAAAAGGCGCTGTTTAGGACTGGAACACTTTTCATGAAGCCTTCAATGATAAGTATATCTCCGAGACTGCTAGAGAGGTGAAGATGATAGAATTTCAACGTCTTTGCTAGGGTTCCCTATCTGTTGATGAGTATGAGGCAAAGTTCGCTGAACTTTCGCGATATGCCCCCGAGTTAATCGAGAATCCTATGAACTGAGTGAGGAGGTTCGGAGATGGATTCATATAGGATTTGAGAAGCACCTTAGTCCTTCTGGATCTGAAGACTTATAATGATCTATATCGGAGAGCTCAGAAGATTGAGAAGGATCAAAACGATAAAGCTGCCTCATCTGGATCAAGGTTTAGCTCTCATAGAGACAACATCCACCAAGGAAAAAGGCCGATGTTTGGAAATAGATTCCAAGGCCCGCTTAGTAAGAAAAGTGGAATTAATAGGCCAGTACCCAATAGTGTTGGTGCATGTCGCTTTTGTGGGAGAAGACACGGGACAGCACCATGCCCAGCTAGGATGGGTGCGTGTTTTGAATGTGGCCAGTAGGGCCATATGGTCAGAAATTGTCCAAGGAAGCAAAGAGGACAACCTCAGTTGCTGTCGCCGCCATCGATAAGACAGATAAGAGGGTATGCCCCTCAGAATGCACTGCAGGGAGGATAGTAGAGACCTCCAGTTCAGGGCATCGTGTATGTAATTACACAAGGTCAGGCAGAAGTTGCGCCTGACGTGATTACAGGTACGATCTCGCTCAACGACCAACCTGCTTATGCTTTGTTTGATTCGGGAGCAACCCATTCCTTCATTGCCGAGCAATGTGTTAGGATGCTAAGGTTGAGTCCTGTATTATTGGAGTCAGCAATTTGCATATCTACACCCTTGAAAGATAAAGTTATTGCTGCTTTGGGATGTTTGGGGTGCAAGTTAGAGATTGGTGAGCGAGTGAGGAAAATTGACTTGTTAGTCCTAGCCATGTATGATTTTGATTTGATAATTGGCATGGACTAGCCCACCAATCAACGAGCTAAAATGGACTGCTATCACAAGGCGATTTAGTTCGACCCATTAGAGGGTAAGAGTTTCGAGTTTGTTGGGAATCGAGGAGGACCCTCAATTTCGTTAATCTCGTTGCCGGAAGCAGCTCGTTTGTTAGATGAGGGTTGTCGAGGGTACTTAGCAACTGTTGTAGATACGACTGTTGAGGAGCTGAAAATGGAAGATATTGCAGTGGTACAGGAGTTTCCAGATGTCTTTCCAAAAGAATTGCCAGGGTTACCGCCAGAAAGAGAGAGTGAATTTGTAATTGAGCTAGCACTAGGGATAGAACTGATCTCAAACGCACCTTATCGAATGTCGTTATCTGAGTTGAAGAAACTGAATGTGCAGATGCAAGAATTGCTGGATAAGTGATTTATTTGTCCTAGTGCATCACCTTGGGGAGCACTAGTTCTGTTTGTTAAGAAGAAAGATGGTTCGTTGCGTTTGTGCATAGACTATCGGCAGCTCAATCAGGTAATGATCAAGAACAAGTATCCATTGCCGAGAATATATGACTTGTTTGATCAACTGCAAGGAGTGTCAATATTCTCGAAGATCGACTTGATGACAGGATATCATCAGCTGAGAATTAGGAAGGAGGATATTCTTAAGTCGGCATTTCGTACCCGGTATGGTCATTACGAGTTTACAGTGATGCCGTTCGGGTTGACGAATGCTCTAGCTGCCTTTATGGATTTGATGAACAGAGTGTTCAAGGAATATCTGGATCAATTTGTGATCGTGTTCATTGATGACATATTGGGCTATTCGAGAAGTGACGAAGAGCATAAGAATCATCTGAGAGTAGTACTCCAGACCTTAAGAACTCATTAGTTGTATGCTAATTTTAGCAAATGCGAGTTTTGGTTGATTTGTGTTGTGTTCTTAGGTCATGTGATTTCCGGGGAAGGAATCTCCGTCGACCCGAGCAAGATAGAAGCCGTGATCAAGTGGCCGAGACCATCAATAGTGATAGAGATCAGAAGTTTTCTGGGATTAGCAGGTTATTACAAATGGTTTGTAGAAGGGTTCTCATCGTTAGCGTCGCCTCGATAAAACTCCTGAAGAAGGAAGAGAAATTTGTATGGTCAGATAAGTACGAGCATAGTTTTCAATAGTTGAAGGAAAAGCTGACTACCGCACCTGTGTTGACGATTCCATTTGGCCTAGGAGGATTCGAGATCTATATAGTGATGTGTCATTTAGGGGATTGGGTTGCGTGCTGATGCAACATGGCAAAGTTGTTACATACGTTTCCGTCAGTTGAGACCTCATGAATTGAACTATCCGACACATGACTTAGAACTTGCAGCCATCATATTTGCGTTGAAGATTTGGAGGCACTACTTATGCGGAGAAAAGTTTCAAATTTTCACAGACCATCAGAGTCTCAAGTATTTGTTCTCTCAGAATGAGTTAAACATGAGATAGCACCGATGGATGGAATTGCTGAAGGATTATGACTGCGATATTCTATATCACCCGGGAAAGGCTAACAAAGTCGCTGATGCATTGAGTCGGAAGTCTTCAATAGCGCAAATCTTGGTTAAGGAGTGGAACTTAATCAAGAGAGCTCGGGATTCGGAATTCAAATTTGAGGTAGGCCACCTTTCAAGTTTTATGGCCACCCTCACAATTGAGTCGGATGTCCAGGTCATAATTAAACAACTCCAACCAACAGATTCAGATGTACAGAGAATTCTTCAAGAGTATACTGATAAAAGAAAGGCTGATTTTCAAGTTTCTGATAATGGGGTATTGAGGCTCAATGGACGTTTGGTTGTACCTGACGATGTAGAGCTTAGAAAAGAAATTTTATTTGAAGCACATCGTAGCAGTTATTAGCAGAGCATCTAGATGGCTCCATTCAAAGCGTTGTATGGAGAAGCGTGCAGAACACCAGTGTGTTGGGATGAAGTCGGGAAATGAAAATCACAGGACCAAAGTTGGTTCAGCAATCAGTAGATGCCGTAGCAGTGATTACAGGCGGATTAAAGATAGCGTAGATCAGATAGAAAAGTTATGCAGATAAGCGTCGAAGGTCTTTGGAATTCCAAGTTGGTGATAACGTTTTTCTGAAAGTGTCACCAATGAGGGGAACTTCGTGCTTTGGTAAGAAAGGCAAGCTGAGTTCGAGATACGTAGGTCCGTTTGAGATTCTTGAAAGAATCGGAAACCTAGCGTATTGTCTTGCATTGCTGCCAATATTGGTGCAAGTGCATGACGTCTTTCACGTGTCGATGTTAAGGAAGTATGAGCTTGACCTGACCCACGTGCTCAATTTCGAGGAATTGGACGTGGATGACCGTGTGTCATATGTCGAAAGCCCGGTTCAAATTGTCGATCATAAAGAGCAAGTTCTGTGTATAAAGACCATTCCATTGGTCAAAGTGGTCTGGCAACACTACGGTACTGAAGGAGTGACTTGGGAGAATGAAGAGTTGATGAGACAGTTGTACCCCCACCTTTTTGATAAAAGTGTATAATGGTTTAAATTTCGAGGAAAATTTTTTTATAAGAGGGGAAGAGTTGTGACATCCTGAAATTCGATCCCGTTTTGATAAAGTGAAATGGGCATTTGTCGATGTGCTTATGGTCCTTTTTCTCTGAGCTAATCACTCACGAGTTAACTAACCTATTGTGTGAAGCCGTTAAGGGATGTATCCGTGGTAAAATCCCTAAAAGCTACCTAATTAGTTGGATTGGGCTAAAATCACATCCGATCGATTCTAACCATGAAATTTAATTTGGTTTCGGGAATCGAATATTCGAGTGTGTCACATTTCATTTTTAGGATCCTGTCTCATCGTCCGTCAAATTATTGACGAGTCCGAAATTTTGGGAAAGAAATTATCGGAGGAAAAATTGAAGACCAGAAGAAAATAAAAAGGGAATAAAAAAAAGGAAAATAATAGAAGTAATAAGAATAATGTGTTTTCTTATTAAATCATTATTTTCTTTTCCTTTTTTCTCTCTCCCTTTTTTTCTCTCTTCTCTCCTCTCCCCTCCCCTTCATGCGCACTCCCCCTCCCCACCGACCGAATGCCCCTTGCCAATTTCAAATTGGCTTCTCTCTCTCCTTTTTACTTTTGACTAGTCAAAAAGCCCTTCTTCTTATCTCTTCTTTCTCTCTTCTTCTCTCTCCTCTCTCTTCTCCCCCACTCCCCCACATGACCGAATCCCCTCCTTCCTCCTTCTTCGTGCAACTAGCAAACCGGGAAGAGAAGACAGCAGCTCGCCGAAGCCCATCGCCGCCGCACCGGAGCTGGACCTCCACCCACGCGACGCTCGCCTGTGCATGCCTCGTGCTCCGCCGCCTCCTACTTGCACCTGCCATCCTCGCCGTGCGCCGTCCAGCCGTTCAGCCTCTGCTCAGCCCCTGTTCCGCCCCGTCCGGCCATCTCCGGCCACCGTTCGAAGCCACCGGACCTCCACCGTCCCTCCCCCGCACCTTGCCGCCCTTGCTACTTTAATTTGTGGCTGTTTTGTGTCTTTTTACAGCCATTGTAGCCACCCCACTGAGTGGGTATCCAGCTGGTTCGGGCTCGCTTTTGGGCCATTTCCGGGCCCCGAACCCGAGACCCGCTTTGGGGTTTATCGTTCCTCGTGTCGTCCCCGTCGGATTGATACGTTTTGCGCTTAATTCCAGTGAGTAATCTCACTAATCCCTGCTTAGTTTGCTAATTATGCTTAGGGGTTGGTTAGATTTATTTAAATGTAATTAGGTGGTTAGATTAGAATAGATTAGTGATTATTAGACAATTGTGATGCATATTAGACATTTTGATTGTTCAATTAGCAAGTAGACGTAGTCTATTATTTATTGAAAGTATCTCAGGATTTTTACCGACCCTTAGCGAGCTTCAATTAGGCAATTCGGGCCTAAATTGGATTTTAGTAATTAATTATTACTTTTCAAAATTAATTAATTAATTAATTTTGTTTCCGGAAATTCAACCAGGATGGCTGGTGACCGGAATTTTATGCTGGTGATCGTGGTGAAGTTCGTTTATTTAATTGGGCTTTATTTTGAGCTAAATTGAATTTTAAATATTTATTAATTAATTTTCGAAACTAATTAATTATTTAATTATTTTTCGGAAATTAAGGCTGAGATGACCGATGACCGGAATTTCGTGCTGATTGTCGCGGTGCAGCCCGTTTATTTATTTGAGCTCTACGTTACATGGAATTAAATTAAATGTGATATTTTATCAATTTATCTTAAATTGATGGAAATTGAGTGAAATTGAATGATTGATTGGTAGATGGCCGAGTATGTTTATTTAGCATTTATAATGCTTTGATGAGTTGTAAAGTGCATGGAATCATGAGAGTGAATTGGAAATACTCTAGGCTATAACCGAGGTATGATGTGATGGGCCTACGTGGTTTGGTGACTAAGGACGTCACTGGCGAAATCGGCGCCTTAAAGAATGCACGCAAAACGCACGCAATTGTCTATTGAACACATCATTGTAGGCATGTGTGGTTCGGTGATTAAGGACATCACTAGCGAAATCGGCGCCTTAAAGAATGCACGCAATTGTCTATTGAACACATCGTTGTAGGCATGTGTGGTTCGATGATTTGGGATATCATTGGCGAAAATGGTGCCTTAAAGAACGCACACAAGTCTATTGAACACATCGTTGTAGGCATGTATGGTTCGGTGATTAAGGACATCACTGGTGAAAACGGCGCCTTAAAGAACGCACGCAATTGTCTATTGAACACATTGTTGTAGGCATGTGTGGTTCGGTGATTTGGGATATCACTGGCGAAAACGGCGCCTTAAAGAACACATGCAATTGTCTAGTGGATACGTCACCTTGGCGAAGTTGACGCCCGAGAGCATTAAGATGGCTCTATGACTGAGAGTGTTAATGAAGGTTACATGGTATGAGATGAATGATCTAGTGAGGGTCCGACTGACATGTAATCGACTAAGTCGATTGAACTGTGATTTGGTTGATTGTTCATCGAGATATATGAAGCATCTGTATATAATCTTGAATTGCAGGTTGGGACTGATGCCAAGTTACATCTTCTGACTTGTGCGTGTTTAGGCAGCCTATAGTATAATGGTTTACTAATCGGGCCTTAGTGGGGTAGAACTTGCTCAGACGTAATCTCATCCCGGTTGTGGGACAACATTTCAGGCCGTAGATGAACCTAAGGAGGAGGGATCAGAGAAGGAGAACACTGAAGTGAAACCAGAGGAGGAGAAAGATTTTTGAAGAAGAAGATTATCCAGAAAGGGATCCTGAGTACGATCGGATGAGGACTGAGGCCCCATTCTCTTTTGGGAATCCTGTTTTGATGTGAATAGAGTGAAATTAGAAAATCATGAATAGTTTGTGAAATACTTTGAGTTATGCTCTATATAAAAGTATGGTTGTGAATTTCAATATAAAAAAAATGACCTTGCTTTTCTATCCCATCGATTTACTGTCTGGGGATTTATAACTGCTTCCGCATGTGCTTAATAAATGAAAGGGTTGGCGATACATAATCCTAGGATATCGCATTATAAAATCGACCAATTGAGAAGGATGTGTGCATGCCCGAGGATCGGGGTGTGACAACACACGACCATTCAATCTCGGCCTAGGACACCATGTATTGCACTCAAATGCCTTGATTAATGTAGTGATCCCGACCTATTTTCATCGTCTAAAAACATCTTGGAAAATAGTCGTGTGGGGTACACGGTCAATTCGAACCTTGAAAAGCGATATCCTTCCATTTTGAAGTCCCACTATTTGATATAGTACTTAAAATCCTTTTTTGGTGTCAAAACCCAACACTCGAGATTTTCTAAATAAATATCATAATTTTCACAATCATCACTCAATTGCACAATCCAACAAACAATTCCATAAATTGATTACACCATAGTAGTTGGCACGCAATTTTAACGACCGGCCATCCCGGCATAATTTCTGGAAAATATTAAATAATTAAATAAATGCAATTAAGTAAATAAATAAATTGCGATTAATTAAAATTAACTATTTAATTAACCTAACCATGCGGACACTTGATTAATTAGGTCAACCATAGCCTCCTTCAAATAGCCAAAACTCCAAAACCTCCTTTTAAAAATAAACTTAGTAACCCTTTTTATTTTGTTCAAATCTTCCGAAATAAATTCATGCAGGGTCCCGTATTTGAAATTAACCCACCAAACTTTGCACGCACCTCATATAAAACCTCATCGTTTTATTGAGCACATAAAACTTGGCGTCCAAACCCGGCACCACATTTCTTTTCTAATTTCTTTTCCAACCACCCTCTTTTGAGAACAAACCTTAGTAACCCCTCTTTTTTTTTTTTTTTTTTTTTTTTTTTGTTCCAAACGTTTAGAAATAAATTCATAGGTGCTCACGTACTCAAAATTAAACCGTCAAAATTTGCACGCACCAAGTTTAAAACCTTATTGTTTTATTGGGCAAATAAGTTTTGGTGTCTGGACCTGACACCTAATTTATTTTCAATTTAATAGTCCAAGAGGTCACCTTTTATAATAATACTAAACAACCAACATAGAGCGATCCATCTCATCACCTCACACCTAAGTTCTTAGCATACCACAAGTCACCCACATCACCAAATGTAGGGGTGTAAACGGGTTAGGTCGAGTCGGGTCTTGATGTTACCCGACCCGACTCGAAACATACGGGTCACATACTGTGACCCGACCCGATCCGACCCAAAACACATTAAACTTGCATAGGAAATTTGGGTCAGGTCGGGTTGGGTCGGGTCGGGTCGGGTCGGGTTTCTGAGTCTTTTTTTTTTTTTTTTTTTTTTCAGGTGAGAGTTGAATGGGGGCATTCATCTTCATTGTTGTTCGTGACTTCTCGCAACTGTTATAGGTTATTACGAAACATTCCAAGCCTCGGCTTGGCTCTTTATTTTTTAGCATTGGATTGATTTTTGTCTCTTTTTTTCTTTGGCTGGCCTCAAATGAATGTATCTTCTACAAATGAGCACAAGCATATGCATGTGGGGAAAAGAAAGAAGTTAAAATGGGGTCGGAGAGAAGTAAATGTTTAAGAAATACATTCATACTATTGAAAAAGAAGATGCTAGAGAATCAGAAATAAGAAAAGCTGCACTTCTTGCCAATGCCCAAGAATTCATAAGGTATGGTGAGCTCGGTAAATATGCTGAAAAGGGTTTTACACATTGAGAATTGAGCTGTCTAACTTTGTAGTAACTTCTTGTGCAGCAAGAATCTCATGCTATTGCCAGAACTTCTCTGGACACAAATGAAATCATGCATCGTGCAAGATTGGCTATTATTTGTCCTATAATTGATTTGGCACACACCAAAGATACACAAAAATTAACAAAAGCAGATTCTCCTCCCAATGCAGTCTTTCACGCGAGAATTTTAAGAAGGCAAACAAAATTCACTTTGTTTGCAAAGACCAGGAATTTGAACAACCCCGAAGAACTCAATGTAATGAAGGATAAGGACTACATATCATAAGAACCAAACACCATGATTAATTCAAATCTTCATTCAATGAAACCATCCCAAAACAATGATTTTTCCCCTCTTCCATTAAATAAATCATTTCTAATCCAAACGCTAACCATCACTCATTTCTAATGCAAACACTAACCAGCACTGCCCACTATCCAGGAATACCAGAAAATTAATCTCATTCTCAGTCTTCCTCACACAAGGGAGAGTCCAACTCAGCCCTTAGTCAAGAAAAATCAAAGCTAAAGCAACAACAGAAGTCCCCACCTGCCAAAAGCAACAACCCCCTAAATTCTTACCCACCCCAGACTTTAGTTTCACACCCTTGTTCTTCTTGCCGGTGTTCTTAGCAGCCTGATCATTGAGAGTCACATTAGCACCCACCACTATTACCTTATACCTCTTGGTCTTCCAAACCATGATCTTGAACCTCACTGCAGTGGCCAAATCCACCCTAAAGACCAAAGACTCGTTCTTGGCCACATGGGATCTTCAAGTGAAAAGATAACCTTTTCTGTCCAAAGCTTCCAATAATAAATTCAGGAAGGGCAGCATTGTGGAGCGCAAAAAGAGAAATAGGACTTACACAAGTTGCATATTATAAAATACTAACCTCTAATACGTCAATCATCGAGAGAAGACATCATCGAGCTTGACTCCGTGGTCATATTTGGCAATTCTACAATAAATTCATGTCGAAAATGAGAACACTAACATATAGATTAAAATAAAGAAAGGTATAAATATTCTACAATCATATATTCTCACCCGACTCAAAGATTTCAAGAACTTCTAAGTCCACCTCAATTGAACGTAAAAGTAGCGCGGAGCATAACCAATCTTGAGCACATATAAGAGCTTCCGTTATGGTTGGAGTCAAGGAACTACAAAACACATCGAGCACACGACCTCTTGTTGACACCTAAATTTTGGCGACCCGTTTATTCATTTATCGTATTAAAAATTAGGGGTTAATTTTATCCCTAAAAAAAATAATAATTTAATTGCATAACATATAGTTTAGAAGCATTTTACATTATTCTTTTATCACTTTTGCATTTGATCAACGTTGGATGAGCTTCACCTTTACAAGTTGACAATTCGGTATTTTCAGAAAGGATTCATATTATTCTTCCAATATTCGGTAATTATTTCATATATTCACATTAGGCGATATATTACAGAAGATTGGAAGTTTAAGCATGAAATATCAAGAAGAATATCACACGTGGGGATATTTTGAGCGATATATTCTATGTCTCAAGACAAGAAATATTTCATAATCAAAGGAGATTTCGTGCGTGAGCTGAGAAAGGAAGTGAAATAATCTACGAAAATCAAAGTTATTCACCTATATAAGAGCCGCGTACGGAGAAGAAGAAGAAAGGAGGCCACACAATTGAAGACATGGCCATTGAGAGAGATACACATTGAGAAGAGAGAGTAGAAAAGGTTTTTCTGGAGGTCTTTCACGGCCCGAAGTCGGTGGAAGCACGGAGAAGAAGAAACAAAAAGAAAAAGAGGAAGTGAAGCTTTGAGACATCATTAGCGAGTGGAGGTTTGTAGAGATTAAAATATGTGAATAGGGGGCATTATCTCTCGGCAATTCTCACATCTCGGAAGTCACTTCTCCAAGACCAACATCAACAACACCGGTCCTCGCCAATTCCGCAGCTTTCCGGTGTCTCATCCGGCGCATCCTGCTTCTACTGCATTGATTCCAGCAACACCACAGCGAGTCTCGACGGCAAGCCGCACTTCCACTAAGACGGCGCGGCCGCTGCTTCTCTTGACCCGTTGCCGGCCCTGCTAAAACAACAACGCTGCTGCCGTGAGACCACACGTCGATCTGTTGTCCAACTGTTGCCTCGTTGACGCCATCCCTGCCTTGCTGATCTGCTTCGAACCAAGAAGGCCCTGCACTATTCGATCCATTCACGAGCCATCGCCGTGATCCCATGAATCGCTTCAGATTCATGCCTCCAATTTGAGTTTTCTTTTCATTTATTTTCTCTTGACTACCACTAACTAGGAAGAAAACTTTTAGGGGGCCGCACAATTCGATGGAGGGAACGTTGAGAGAAGAGATAGAGCGAAGGATCCAATAGACGAAGTTCTTTTTGCTCTTTGGGTCCCAATTCTGAGATCGCTCCATCACCGCCTCCCGTGCCAACGAAGACGACGGAGAAGACCTCGTTGGATTACTTGAAAAGAAAGCCCACAACAATCAGATTTCGTAGCTCCCATTAAGGTCCCCTTGGCGATACTTGGAAATCAAAAAGGAATGATGGAGAAAAAAATATATATTGCTGAACCATAGCAAAAGTTGCAATCTCCACAGTTTGTAGCAAATTCGGACAATTTTGCAATGCTGGTCCATCTCTTTTTGACGCATACACGTTGCTCAGCCGCGCCTGACAATTTTATTGTAGATTTTCCAGGTTCTCCTTGAACGTGCACCACAAGAAGCTGAGTTGAACTGAGGCCACGGAGCCCGAAACCTTCCTTAGCCGTTTTCAGGTCACATAGAGCCCGTTTGGGATCCCATCGCGACAACAACCGCGGAGATCCTTTACCGTGGGTTCTCTTGGCGAGCGCTCCCGTCCCCACAGCTAACCGAGCGCCACCAAAATCCGGTCCCGACATCCAAGTCCGAGCTATGAGTCTCGCCGAGCATTGCCATATGGCGTCGCGAGTAACCGTTCGAAATCCAAATATGGAAGCCAATATTCGGAATAGGTAAAAATTTTGTCTATTTTGATTTATGAAAATTATGTTTCCTTATTTGATATATTCATTGATGCACATTATTGAAATTTCCGATATGCTAAGATATGTGAAATCTCGAGTAGCCTTCTAAATTAGGAAATCTTCCTAATTTCGCAACGTGCATATGATTGACGGTCCAATTTCATGCTCGGAATATGACCCGCAATCGTACGGAAAAATCACCAATCCGATCTCACGCTTGAGATATGATTCGTGATTTTATTTTAAAATTGGCCAATCCGATCTCATGCGCGAGATACGATTCGTCAATTTATTTCCCAAAATTGAATGGACATGGATGATATCTTGCTTGATTTGGTGCCGTGTTTTCTTGATGCCTCTATTTGATTGCTCCGGTAAAAGAAAAACCCAAAAATATATATTTGAGTTAGATTAGGTTCATGTTAGAATATATTTTGCATGTTTAGAATAGGAAATTTATTTATTTCAAATTTTTGAAAAAATGAAAAATTAAAAAAAAAAAAAAATGCATTTGTTTAGGATGTTAGTTTTTTTCTTTAATTTAAGTTGCATGTGGCACTTTTTTAATTTCGAAATTAATAAAAAAAAAACATAAAAAAAATCATCATGCATATGTCATGTTGAATTAGGGTATCTTTTGTACGTCATTGCATATTAGGATAAAAGTGCATATTTCATTTTAAGTTTAGATTGATTTTTTAGATAGATTGCATCTTAAGTTAGAGATTGCTAAGTTAAGATTATATTTTAGTTTAAATTAGGGTTTAGTCTGATCTAATCCTTAATACAAATTGAATAGAATCTTAAGCTAGCTAGATAATCCTTGCATTTTTCTAATTTCGAATTTCATGGAAAATACAAAAGAAATTGTCTTAGAGTAAATCAAATTCATTCTTTAGGATCGATTGCATGCTTATATTTTATTTATGTCATATAGTTTAAGTCATATTACCATGTCATATCATTTCATGTTAGATTAGTAGCATGCATTGCATAAAACATTATTCCCATTAAATAAAGTGAAAACAAAAAAAGAAATTGCGTGTTAATTAGAAATCATATCTAGGGTTGATGATGTGAATTCTGATCTAACAACGCAGATGCTTTCGTTGCTGTGAGGTAAGTCTTGCAATTTGTTCATTGCTTTTCTTGAGTGTTAAATTGGTGGTTTGCGCACCCACATGATCACATCACATGTTAGGAAAATAGATTTAAAATCAATTCAAGCTGCCTGCAAAACATTTTTCAAAATAAAAGAAAAATGTACCAAAAGGGCGTTAGAGAAATCTAGTGTAATCAAGTCCCCAAACTCATAAATCTCTGGTTCGTAGGAGTAAAGTAAATCTCCCGTTACTTTACTAGGGTTTCTAATCGACCCACCAAAAATAGATTAGTGGCGACTCCTAATTGAAAATCATTTGCATGTTATAAACTTGAACCTAAGTCGCGAATTGGTATGGGCTTGGGAGAGCCTGAGTTAAGTCTAGGCTTAACAATCTATTAGCCAAACCCTAGGTGGTTCATACCCCGAAAAATTTGGTCGCGACAGCTTGGCGACTCCGCTGGGGAGTTGAGTTAAAACTCTTAGTGGACTTAGGCCAAATTTTCTTTTCTTTGAAAAATGTTTTGTTTGGCAGCGAGGATTCCAGGTACGTCCCTAACATTTCTAAGGTGTTAAATGTTTTTGCAGATGGGAGGAATAAGGGGAGTAGTCTATGGTAACCTTTGTCTTGCAGGTTGAAGTTGGGAATGAATGTTTTAAATTCAAGTTATTGAAGTGTTGTGTGATTTAAACTGTCGTGCATGCCTTGCATCTAGCACTACACTATTGCACAAATAACCTGCCGCCGGACCTGGGCCGCATAGGATTATCTAGGATGGTATTGAGATGTTTGCCACTCCCACCGCATGCTCGCGGTACGAGTTGCCCATCTCAATCCCGAAATTTCTTTCATGGTGTCAAGAGTATCCACCTCGGTCCGCATGCTCGCGACCCGGGTCGGCTCTTTGACTAAGCCGGAGTCATGAGGACCCGACATAGTCCACAAGCTCGTGGCTAGTCCGATCATCCTTGTGGCTCCACCTTGATAAGCCTTATAGATTAGAAATCGAGCCACTTACCATGCGCATGTCTATGTGATTGCCATTGATTTTCCTTGGTGAAGTAAGTCTTCTTTCCCTATACCATGCAATTTATTTTGTCATATTCTTAGGTCGGTCCATGACAATCTAGGACAATCATTGATTTGATTCATTTGTCAATTGGAAATGAATTGAGAAATTGCTAGGGAATGATGCATTTAAAAAAAAAAAACTTTTGAGAATTTGTTTTTACATCATGTCTAGAAAATTTGGTTTTACTAGGATATCCATTTTTAGGAAATTCCCTTCTTGCATAGACTTTTCATGAATAAATAAAAAAATGAAAAAAATATAGAAAAATCGATTAGATCATTGTAATGGATTGACTCTCCATTTACACCTCATGCTTACATGTTCCGTTTATTTCCTTTAGGTGATTATGGAGCGATCTCACTCACCCATCCGTACACGGCCGAGGGCTAAAATGGCGGATCAAAATGAGGTGCTGGACCATATCATCGTCAATATAAACAAACAAATTGCGTACCTCCAAAGTCAAGTCGATGAATTGTCTGCTACTGTGGTTTGTTTCGACAAGCAAAAGACTCGTGATAATATAGGTACTCTATCTTCAGTAGGAAACTATGACTCAAAGAAGAGAGCCAAGAGGACTTTCAAACCGTCTTATTTTCCTGAGGTAACTGAATTTGATGCCACTATGAAGAGACTAGTGACATACCTAAAAGGAATAATCTCTGACCTAGAGGATTTGCATCACAAGATCAAGGAGGGTGAAGAACTCAAGTACACATGATTCATGGCCCTAAATTGTTTCATTTCCTCATTTAATTAGGGGCATGCACATTCCCTTGCGTGGGAATTTTTATTTCTTTTTAGGGGTTGATTTCAATTTCTTCTGCGCTTGAACATCACATTCCAATAAATGTAGTTCGATTGATGAATATCAATAAAATTACAAGTTTTGTTTTGAGGACATGATGGGGTACACCAAACCAGCCCGGTGACGATATCCAACAATGAAAAAAAAGATATCATCCATGGAGAAATTCTGAGGATTGGGCTTCTTCATGCTTCCTCATAAGAAAAAAATTATTTTTGAAACCATTTCCAAAAAGCATGCGTTAGATTAGCCTTGTTTAATTTTTTGACTCATTTACTTCATGTTTCAGAGCATTACTTTCTTGACCCGATAAGAAAGCATCTGAAAAAGGCACATCAGGGTCAAACAAAGTGTGCTCCATTTCCATGCTTGACGGAATCTTCATTCTCACCCATTAAATGAGGGGCAAGTTAAAAAAAGGATCATCCATCTTTGGTGAAAGAGATGACGAATTTGGGGCACTACAGATTCTGGTAGTGACATGACTGAGACAAAATCTCAATCCGAGCCAAAATGGTTGTGCAATTTGAATTTACTTTGAGTTGTATAGTATCCTATTCATGCACGTTCTCTTGTGCAGGGGCAAAAGCAAGAACGGAGTATTCATCAAATCAAAAAGCGGATTTTCACTTTTGATTGATAGAGTCAATCCAAGGACATCCATTGCTAAGGCAATCTCTTTGTGGAACAATCCCATGAATGAATGCTTAAAACCATGTTTTGAGTGCAATAAATTGTTTGTTTTGAAGTCACAAACACTTTTCATGCTTAAAGTAGCTGGACTCTTTTGAAAAGAGAATTTTCATATTGATTTAGCTCACCAATTTCATGTGGAGATTTATCAAGATAGACAACTCAATGGAGTGACATCAATGTTTAAGAATGCTAAATGAGACGTATCAGGATGATGAAAGGCAAGCCTTATCCTATACACAGTCCCCTACTTATACACTTGTGAGATGAGTGTAGGAAGTTCCATATCTGCAAGGTAAAGAGTTCTCTCGCGAAAGGTACGATAACTGAAATGATGAGGGGCAATTCATTTCTCTATCCCAAACACTATAGGTGATCCATTGCTTAACCCCTTTGAGCTCCATACACTTGTGGAAATTCTTTCAAATTATCCCTGTCAAGAACTACCTTACATCGGGGCAAATTGGAGGGTAAGACAGCATCATAAGGTGAAGAAAATGGATTGAAATTTTCTTGCTCTTACTTGCATCAATCTTCTAGTCATGCTATTACATTGAATTCATGTGGTAATTTAAGTTCCCTAGGATGATGAATAGCATTTCTTTCTATATCCTATACACTTTTATCCATTGCATAGCCCATTTGAGCCTATGAATTCATTTCACATTAAACCCAATTGGTGATCATCCCCCACATTGGGGCAAGGCAAAAGGCAGATGAAGACTCTTGAAAAGTTCGAGTGTCATCCAAAGTGCAATTGCTTGACGCATGCATTGTGCGCAAGAATTGAATTCAAAATAGAACTAAGGGGCATGAAAAAGCAGTGTGCCTGGTAAAAGCAAGGCCAATGTCCATGAAAAAAAAAGTGAAAAAAAATGAATAAGAACTTGGGGCATGAAAAAGCAGTGTGCTTGGTAAAAGCAAGGCTAATGCCCATAGATAAAAAAAGAGAGTCAAGATAAGGTGACTATCAATTGTAAAAGGTTGAATCTCAAAGGAGCAATACTCAAAGAACTCAAAAGTTGAGTTTTTACAATCAATGGGGCATTTCATGAAGACAATCCCTGATGGTGAAAAAAAAAACCGGTGGCAGTGCCAAGATGATCACCAACTCTCACCATTCACACACATTTTGACCCTAATGATCCTTTCATTGCTCAACCCATGAACCTAGCCTATGTTACGTCATTACAAAGTCTCTGCAGATTAGGGCACTTGAATTAACATAGGAGTTCATATGTTTATTAGCATCGCTCGAAGATGTACGAGCAAGATTATTTCTTTCTCATTTTGCAGGGTTCTTGACTTGTAAACCCGGAGATGATTAAAGAATTGTTCTTTCAATAGCTTTGACTCGAAGAGTCCCTTTGTTAAGCCATTGACCAAGCCCACATTATGGTCCCTATTAAAGACCTCTCAGATTGCTAAGATCGTACCGCTTGCGAGAATACTTGGACCCTTGTCGATATGATGATGAGATTGAGTGATTCTCACAAAATAGCTATTCTAAACGAGAGTGAGTGAAAGTCCTTTCTAACTGAAAGTCTCTCATTTAGCATTTTTAAGAAATCCATGTCATTGTCTTGAACGATAATTCTCTCCAGTGGAAATTTGGGTGATGCAAAGGTCATTATGCATAAACCTCGATTGAATTGATAAAAACCTTATTAAATTTTGAAACGTGCATTCTAGAGTAACTCAGATTGTCTATCTCTTTGATGAATGCATATCAGCTTTTTCTCTAAATCATGTCTGATGGGTAATTCAAGTTCTTTTCAGAATGTTTCATGATATTAGGAGATGAGAAACCTCCACCATGAGGTGAAAGACCTCTACAGGATATCTAAATTTCAAAAGACATATCCCCAAGAATCAGAGATATCACCAGGTAAGTATATCTCTACCATACTCTAAAATACTTGTCATTGTGCAGGTATTCTCTCTCAAGTGCATCGACACTTGACTTGGTCAAGCTGTCCTTTATATTGACCTGGCGTGCTTTCGTAGCCCAGGGCCCATCTTCATCGACTCGGTGTGCTTTCGTAGCCCGATGTCCCTTATAATTGACCTGGCGTGCTTTCGTAGCCCAGAGTCCATTTTATCGAACCGGCGTGCTTCTGTAGCTCGGATTTCTTTTATCGACCTGGCGTGCTTTCGTAGCCTAGAGTCATTTACACCGACACTCAATGGAGTTGTCCCCCAAAGAATTTTCCTCCAGATTAAATCTGATTAAGGCGACCGAAGAATGGTTTGGGTCCTGGTCGGATGATTTTTGTCGCAAGGTTGGGCGACCGAAGAATGGTTTGAGTCCTAGCCAAGCAAAACCTCAGTCTAGGCGACCGTAGAATGGTACGGGTCCTAGATAACATTTATTGCTCTAACAGGCGACCGTAGAATGGTACGGGTCTTGGAAAAGCAATTTCCTCATTCAGGCGACCGTAGAATGGTACGGGTCCTGAAAAAATAATTTTCTTCGTCGAGGCGACCGTAGAACGGTACGGGTCCTAGACAGCACCTATTCCTTATTCAGGCGACCATAGAATGGTACGGGTCCTGGAAAATGAATCCCCATTTAGGCGACCGTAGAATGGTACGGGTCCTGGAAAATAAATCCCCGTTTAGGCGACCGTAGAATAGTACGGGTCCTAGACAAAACCTTTCTGTCGTACTGGGCGACCGTAGAATGGTACGGGTCCTAGGAAAGCAGTTCCTTACAAAACCTTTCTGCCATATTGGGCGACCGTAGAATAGTACAAGTCCTAGGAAAGCAGCTCCTTTCTGCCATACTGGACGACCGTAGAATGGTACGGGTCCTAGGAAAGCAGCATCTTCACAAAGTCATGTTACTATTCTAGGCGACCGTAGAATGGTACGGGTCTTGGACAGGTAACACTCACTATCTCGAATTACTTTATCCTCCTCGAAGGTAAGTTATCCCAGGTAGGTTCATCTATCATTTGCATTAGTATTTCCATGCATCATATAAATTGCATTAAAAAATGGAATTCACGTTCCAACAAAAAATCATTGATTGCATGTGCATAGTCAAAATTTAGATTTCAATTTGTCTTTGAAGGCAACCTCTTCGAGCTCACCTTCAAAGAGGGGAAACTGTTGACACCTAAATTTTGGCGACCCGTTTATTCATTTATCGTATTAAAAATTAGGGGTTAATTTTATCCCTAAAAAAAATAATAATTTAATTGCATAACATATAGTTTAGAAGCATTTTACATTATTATTTTATCACTTTTGCATTTGATTGGCGGCGGATGAGCTTCACCTTTACGAGTTGACAATTCGGTATTTTCAGAAAGGATTCATATTATTCTTCCAATATTCGGAAATTACTTCATATATTCACATTAGGCGATATATTACAGAAGATTGGAAGTTTAAGCATGAAATATCAAGAAGAATATCACACGTGGGGATATTTTGAGCGATATATTCTATGTCTCAAGACAAGAAATATTTCATAATCAAAGGAGATTTCGTGCGTGAGCTGAGAAAGGAAGTGAAATAATCTACGAAAATCAAAGTTATTCACCTATATAAGAGCCGCGTACGGAGAAGAAGAAGAAAGGAGGCCACACAATTGAAGACATGGCCATTAAGAGAGATACACAGTGAGAAGAGAGAGTAGAAAAGGTTTTTCTGGAGGTCTTTCACGGCCCGAAGTCGGTGGAAGCACGGAGAAGAAGAAACAAAAAGAAAAAGAGGAAGTGAAGCTTTGAGACATCATTAGCGAGTGGAGGTTTGTAGAGATTAAAATATGTGAATAGGGGGCATTATCTCTCGGCAATTCTCACATCTCGGAAGTCACTTCTCCAAGACCAACATCCACAACACCGGTCCTCGCCAATTCCGCAGCTTTCCGGTGTCTCATCCGGCGCATCCTGCTTCTACCGCATTGATTCCAGCAACACCACAGCAAGTCTCGACGGCAAGCCGCACTTCCACTAAGACGGCGCGGCCGCTGCTTCTCTTGACCCGTTGCCGGCCCTGCTAAATCAACAACGCTGCTGCCGTGAGACCACACGTCGATCTGTTGTCCAGCTGTTGCCTCGTTGACGCCATCCCTGCCTTGCTGATCTGCTTCGAACCAAGAAGGCCCTGCACTATTCGATCCATTCACGAGCCATCGCCGTGATCCCATGAATCGCTTCAGATTCATGCCTCCAATTTGAGTTTTCTTTTTATTTATTTTCTCTTGACTACCACTAACCAGGAAGAAAACTTTTAGGGGGCCGCACAATTCGATGGAGGGAACGTTGAGAGAAGAGATAGAGCGAAGGATCCAATAGACGAAGTTCTTTTTGCTCTTTGGGTCCCATTCTGAGATCGCTCCATCACCGCCTCCCGTGCCAACGAAGACGACGGAGAAGACCTCGTTGGATTACTTGAAAAGAAAGCCCACAACAATCAGATTTCGTAGCTCCCATTAAGGTCCCCTTGGCGATACTTGGAAATCAAAAAGGAATGATGGAGAAAAAATATATATTGCTGAACCATAGCAAAAGTTGCAATCTCCACAGTTTGTAGCAAATTCGGACAATTTTGCAATGCTGGTCCATCTCTTTCTGACGCGTACACGTTGCTCAGCCGCGCCTGACAATTTTATTGTAGATTTTCCAGGTTCTCCTTGAACGTGCACCACAAGAAGCTGAGTTGAACTGAGGCCACGGAGCCCGCAACCTTCCTGAGCCGTTTTCAGGTCTCATAGAGCCCGTTTGGGATCCCATCGCGACAACAACAGCGGAGATCCTTTACCGTGGGTTCTCTTGGCGAGTGCTCCCGTCCCCACAGCTAACCGAGGGCCACCAAAATCCGGTCCCGACATCCAAGTCCGAGCTATGAGTCTCGCCGAGCATTGCCATATTGCGTCGCGAGTAACCGTTCGAAGTCCAAATATGGAAGCCAATATTCGGAATAGGTAAAAATTTTGTCTATTTTGATTTCCGAAAATTATGTTTCCTTATTTGATATATTCGTTGATGCACATTATTGAAATTTCCGATATGCTAAGATATGTGAAATCTCGAGTAGCCTTCTAAATTAGGAAATCTTCCTAATTTCGCAACGTGCATATGATTGACGGTCCTGATTTCATGCTCGAAATATGACCCGCATCGTACGGAAAAATCACCAATCCGATCTCACGCTTGAGATATGATTCGTGATTTTATTTTAAAATTGGCCAATCCGATCTCATGCGCGAGATACGATTCGTCAATTTATTTCCCATAATTGAATGGACATGGATGATATCTTGCTTGATTTGGTGCCGTGTTTTCTTGATGCCTCTATTTGATTGCTCCGCTAAAAGAAAAAACCCAAAAATATATATTTGAGTTAGATTAGGTTCATGTTAGAATATATTTTGCATGTTTAGAATAGGAAATTTATTTATTTCAAATTTTTGAAAAATAAAAAAAAATCAAAAAAAAAATGCATTTGTTTAGGATGTTTTTTTTTTTCTTTAATTTAAGTTGCATATGGCACTTTTTTAATTTTCGAAATTAATAAAAGAAAAACATAAAAAAAATCATCATGCATATGTCATGTAGAATTAGGGTATCTTTTGTACGTCATTGCATATTAGGATAAAATTGCATATTTCATTTTAAGTTTAGATTGATTTTTTAGATAGATTGCATCTTAAGTTAGAGATTGCTAAGTTAAGATTATATTTTAGTTTAAATTACGGTTTAGTCTGACCTAATCCTTAATACAAATTGAATAGAATCTTAAGCTAGCTAGATAATCCTTGCATTTTTCTAATTTCGAATTTCATGGAAAATACAAAAGAAATTGTCTTAGAGTAAATCAAATTCATTCTTTAGGATAGATTGCATGCTTATATTTTATTTATGTCATATAGTTTAAGTCATATTGCCATGTCATATCATTTCATGTTAGATTAGTAGCATGCATTACATAAAACATTATTCCCATTAAATAAAGTGAAAAAAAAAGAAATTGCGTGTTAATTAGAAATCATATCTAGGGTTGATGATGTGAATTCTGATCTAACAACGCAGATGCTTTCGTTGCTGTGAGGTAAGTCTTGCAATTTATTCATTGCTTTTCTTGAGTGTTAAATTGGTGGTTTGCGCACCCACATGATCACATCACATGTTAGGAAAATAGATTTAAAATCAATTGAAGCTGCCTGCAAAACATTTTTCAAAATAAAAGAAAAAGGTACCAAAAGGGCGTTAGAGAAATCTAGCGTAATCAAGTCCCCGAACTGATAAATCCCTGGTTTGTAGGAGTAAAGTAAATCTCCCGTTACTTTACTAGGGTTTCTAATCGACCCACCAAAAATAGATTAGTGGCGACTCCTAATTGAAAATCATTTGCATGTTATAAACTTGAACCTAAGTCGTGAATTGGTATGGGCTTGGGAGAGCCCGAGTTAAGTCTAGGCTTAACAATCCATTAGCCAAACCCTAGGTGGTTCATACCCCTAAAAATTTGGTCGCAACACCTCTCATGCTAAATGCCGCCTCCGATGCTACAGTCGAGATGGGCACGGCCAAAATATCTCCAGCAACAGTAGAAAGTATAGGATATCTCGATGAATTTCCTTTCCACCAACTTAATATATATGAAATTCACAGTTATAACGTTCACATGCCTCCTCCAAGTACTTATCCAGTTCTGATTTTTCATCCAAATATTGTTGTCCAGTTTGACTAAAATACATTTCAGTCATAATATCAGCACCAACTATTGGGGATCTTGACATGCTTACCATCCTTGTGCTCTTTAGCCTCAAGTTGCTTTGAGGGCATACACCCGTGCGATATTGTTCAAACAATAATGTCAAAGATGTTATCACTTTCTCTTTTAAAGTTTCTGCCTCCCTGCTTTCATAAACATGACCAATCATCCACTTCACATAGTCCCACTTATGTCGTGGGTCAAGTATGCAAGCAATGAATAAAGTGAGATTAATGTTGTTTACATTGCCAAAATACTTATGGAATTTCATTTCCATGATATCTCTCAATCATCATATAAATCCCATACACGTCCTTCGCCATATTATTGCTAGTGACATAAAAAGAACCTGAAACTTTTATAGTTGTATCAAAGAACAACTTCAGAAAAAGGAAGAAAGCGACGTGCATAATTCCAATCTTCACTAGTGGGCAACCCTTTCCCCTTGGAAAGTTCTTGAGCATATTTGCTATCCCGAAATTCCATATTGCTAAAAGCTCTTTCAAACTTTAAAGCTGATTCCAACATCAAATATGTTGAGTTCCAATGAGTTTCCACATCCAAACATACAAGACTCTTCGACTCAATATTCTCTAACTCAACACAAGCCTTGAACTTTCTTAGCCTGCTAGGGGAAGATCTCACGTAACGTACGGCTGAACGTATTCTAGCAATTGAATCGTTTATGTCTTTTAACCCATCTCTAACAATCAAACTTAATATATGGGCATAACACCTCATATGGAGTAACTCACCTCTTAACAACAGAGAGTTCCAAGAGTTAAGTATCTTTTTCAGGTATTGAACTCCCAAGTCATTCGAGCTAGCATTATCTACAGTGATAGAAAAAACACCGTGGATCCCCCAATCAGTCAAACATTTCTCAATTGCTTTTCCTATTATCTCAGCAGAATGACCTGAGATCTGACAAAAATTTAATATCTTCTTCTGCAATTTCCGATCAGCATCAACAAAATGAGCAGTCAGACACATGTAACTTAAGTTTTGACAAGATGTCAATGTGTCAGTTGTTAGACATACTCTAGGAGATGTCTCAGAGAAATATTTCTTCAATTTGCTTCTTTCCTCCATGTATAAGTCATAACAATCATGCCTCAATGGATTGCGTGACGGGATTAAGAATTTTGGCTGAATTATATTCACAAATTGATTAAATCCCTCATGCTCTACCAATTTAAAAGGCAATTCACTAAGAATAAACATGATCGCTAGTTCTTTTTTGCTAGCATCCTGATCAAATTTCCAAGGACCTAATGAACTACTACCCCCAACAACTTGACTCGACACTCTTCTTTGCCTTTTTCCGGCGTCTGCATATGGATATTCCTTACATCTAGCTAGATGATGATGCATTGAGCTAGTGGGCGCCACAATATAAACACTCATCCTTTTCTTGATTAGGAATCTCTTCAAAATGCTCCCACACTGTAGATCTCCTCCTTCTATTTGTGACATTAGAATCCCCTGATGAAGACATCTAGCTATCCTAGAAGATGATATTTAAGGTCTGAGAGAAAAATCACCGGCACTGCTGTTGAATATCTCCGAAGTGTCGGTTTCACCTTACTTTTTCCCTGCTGAACAAGGATATAGGCATTGGCCTACTCATGTGTGTGGAGAGTGGGGGCTTTTGATGTTCTCTCTTTTTGGTTGTCCCTGCATTTTACCATTTGACTGGCCTCACAAGGTTTGACTTGATGTCCCCTACACTTCCCTGCAGAAAAAGGAAAAGAAAAAGAGATGGTGATATGAGAAGCTAAAGGCAAAATCATACTCTTTAGTACAATCATCTTTAGTGTATGCAGAAATCTTCAGTTCACAATAGATAACAGGTCTCTCTTATCATCACCTCAAAAAGTTTCTTATGGTCACATAATTTGTCTAAAAGAAGCAAATTATTTGAACAGTTTGACAAATCTAATACATCACAAGGAAACCTAAATCCACGAACTAGCTTAGCAGCATATACTGCATGTTTTGACTTGCATTCGTTGGCTTTAAATAGTTATTGCCAAAATCCGATACATAAAACATGAAGCAGTGAATTGAAAAGCTAAGTGAGCACTTGTATATTTGTAAGCTAATATAACTAAAGGATGCTGATCTTGTAGGTTTTATCCCCGCATTGTGTAAGTTTGACCAGACAGTGAGGGCATCAGCTCCCCGCCTGTGAATAATGAACCCCGAAATCAAGCCATTCCATGAAACTATATCATGTGCAAGCATAATGTTAAAGACTTTTTTAGCAGCATCCATATTCCAACACTTTGAGTTCATACTGATCAATGCATTTGCTACCTCTAAATCTGAAAATAATCCAAATTTAAGAACATGGCAGTGAATATGCTCACCCATCCTATCAGACCCTAAAGTTCCACAAACATAAAGTATTGAAATTGATGCAATTTCATCAAGAATTATGCTCCCTTCTACTTTACAACGGCAAAATAGTGATATTGCCTCATCCGACAACCCATTACGTGCATACCCACATATCATAGAAGTACAAATAATAGAGCTATCCCACTCAAAAGGCCATCGTTTTAACATTTTTCCAGCAACCACCATCCTCCCACAATGAGTGCACATATCAAGCAAAGTTGCTTCCACACAAGCATTGGCCAGGAGACCAAACTTGATAATAAACCCTTGCAACTGCTCACTAAGTTTCCCTTCCCCGAGCAACCCACAGGCCTTAGCAATAGTAGTTAGTTAAGGTTTAGTCAGTCAACTTCTTGGGATTTTTCGAGTTTAACAAACATAGCCAAAAAAAAAATGATCTTTCACAGTCAATTGCTTAGGATTTTTTGGACAAAGCAGAACAAGTATGACAAACAAATTCGGGAGGAAAAAAAATCAGAGACAGGTTCTAAACTTAATTAAACTGCGGACGAAGAAGAGTGCGCTCAGAGAGTCTTAACTAAGAATGAGGGGCAACTGAACAAGAGATGAATTTTCACATGGCCGTATCAAATCATCTAAATTATTGCCTTGCATTAATCCACGTCAAGAATTTAACAGAAAAACTTAACGAAAATTAAAAGACGTAAATATGGCATAAGTTTTCAGAATGTATAGTTCAAGTCTATTAGCTTATTTTTTTTCCGTGAAAGTAACCTTATTTTTGTGATAGGACAAAAATGTGACCTTGATCGTGACAAGATTTTGATTGCCGTAAATTAATCTTCGTATTCCTCACTCTGCAGTGGAGAGCAAACTTTCTAACACCACACATATGAAGAGACCAAAAGATCCACAGGAAAACAAATATACATTACTCTATTCTCCAGAACTTGTCAATCCATAATTGAGAATCTCAAATGCAATTATCACGAACCACAAATGCCATAATTCTCCAGAAATTTCCATCTGTAAGTATTCCAGCTAGCCGTTTTTCAGAAGTACAAAAATAGTTTCTAAGAGCAAAACTGTTCCGGCCCCAGAATCGAGGCTAATATGAGATATTGAAACACTAAAGCTTGATAAAAGGCGAAAGACATTGCCTACAACCTTCTTCCTCTTCTACTACCCATTCACACTCCAACCAACCATTCATTTTAACAGATAAGCTCGAACAAGAAAGACCCATCAATCAATTTTAAAGAACTTTACCTCCTATTCATGATGTTGTTCAGAAAGCACATACTGCTTAGCTAGCTGCTTCAGCTTAACTTTTAACCTGAACCCAAAGAATTTCATAGACAACTAAATGCATCAGACAAGCAATTTCCTTAATACAAGAATCTAAAAATTCAAGCGCACAGAAACACAATCGCCGAATCAAATCGCCTAGCAACGAAGAGCAACAAACAATCATCAACAATTGCCCGAGCGGAAAGCGGCGATTTTGTGAAACGCAAAATTCCCAATCTCCACAGCCAATGTTGAGCACCATCGAGCATAAATTTGGGATGGCATTTGACGAGTGGCGAGAGGGGGGAAGGCACGTGGATCTAGAGGGGGGGCTCCTCACCTGCCGGGACTTGGAAACGAGGCGAGAAGCGAGCGCCATGATCGCCGAGCGAACCTAGTCCCTAAGCTGTCGACGATGGTTGGCCGCAAGCGGCGGCAAGGGTTTCGGCGTCGGCGAGGCAGAGGCGAGGGGTGGCGATGGCGACGGCGAGGCGGAGGCACGTCGATCGGAGGGCGGTAGTGGACTCCACGAGAAGGTGCACTCGTCGGAGAAGAAGGTGGAGCCGACGAGGTAGGTGCTTCAGTGCTTGAGTTGTGTTCGACTATTCATGTTTGGGGCTAAAGCCTAAAGTTTTTGTGTTTTTGGGTTTTGGCATGTTTGGACTTTAGAATTAACTTGTTTTGGGTCGAACAATGTTCGAACCCTAACCCAACCCGAAACACATTTTTGTTTGCTTGTTTTATATTTGTTACCCGAACACGACCTAAACACGAAACATGTATAATACGTGTTTCGTGTTCGGGTTGTGTTCGGGTCGGGTCGGATCAGGTCGGATCGGGTCTTTTTGACATCCCTAACCAAATGCACCTTATCCAGCAAGCACGACACCAAGAATAATCACAAAACCACTACCGGTCCTAATCGACAGAAACCGGGCCACTTGCATGTCTCCAAGTTTATTAGACCCAGAGCGAGTGGTTATAGGTGAAGTGATAAGGAGCCTCATTTCTGTGGCACCCCGAACCTCTGTTAGGATGACACAGGCACCAACGTTACACCTTATTACATCTCTTAGAAGAAGCTTCGTAATTCATAGACATTTTTTTTTTAAACGGTCCCAGCGCGACTCATTAGCGGAAGCAAAATAAAATATCGCCATCTCACCCTCCATCAACCATGATACAATTTGCACACCACTAATCATCATAATTAAAAGACAAGCCATGACACTTTATTTACATATTTTCAAGATGGGTTTTCTTGGGTCGGTACATCAAAAGAAAAGGCCAGGACATGAAGCCACACTCGGCCTAAAACCCCAAAAAGAAACATTTGACCCACTAAGACTCACGTGCTAGATCCCCCATCATTAGTGTCGGCTAACCATCTCAAAAAGTTTCAGCTCCTACTCGTCATGCACGGGCGCTCACACCCATCCCGGTGCATCGGGCGGTGGCGGCGGCAACATCCCACGCATCACTCCGTTGCGACGAATGTGGACGGATATGAACTCCTGGACAACGGGGTCCCCAGCCAGGCCTACATCGTACATAACTAAACAGCGCACTCGAATATACGTCAATCCAGGAACAAAGGGACAGCCAAACTCCTCGCACTCGACCTCTACATCGGAAGGTAGGCCGTAAAACACACCTTGCGTGACAGCAGGGAGCGGCATGCTGCTAATCTGAAATGTTGGTCCCCAAAGGGGTGAGTACAACCACTCAGCAGGTAAAGGAATCCAATAACCACTCAATGCATCATACAATACAATCACAACATCATACATGCCATTCATGCATTCAAGCGTACTTACCTTGATGCCATGCATATACCATCATGCATCATCATCACAATCATATCATATACATGTCATCATGCCATGGGTGATCATCATCATATCATATCATACATGCATATCATCATCATGCCATGGGTGATCATCATCATATCATATCATACATGCATATCATCATCATGCCATGGGTGATCATCATCATATCATATCATACATGCATATCATCATGCCATGGGTGATCATCATCATATCATATCATATATGCATGATTCAATTTCCACTTTTAACTTTCAATTCGATCACCACATCACCATTCCTCGAATCATCAATTTCATCCCATACTTTACACTTGCACCCCATCCTGGCATCATGAGAAAAACCTCTGGCATTCAGCCATTTAAGGCCACCGAGCATCCGGCACCCCCACATTCCGGGCATCTCGCATCCCAACAGGCATCACGAGGCATCCCCTCGGGCAAAGACCTCCGAGGCTTCCGGCACCCAACCATTCCGGGCATCCTGATACTCCCAGGGCCATCCGGCCATGTATCTCTATACATTCCAGGCATCCGGCACCCCACATCCCGGGCATCCTAATACTCCCAGAGCATCATCATCCGCCACATTCCGTTTCCTCATTTATCGTTATTCTTGCTTACCAATTTAGGTCTCAACTCAGCATGTCACATGATGTAATGGCAAACAAAATCACTTTCATCCTTCAATTTATACATGCATCATCAGTCATCATCATATATGCAGCAATATGCAATCAATCATAAACATAAAATTTATGGCATTCGTACAATTTAGCATAGTCCATTTATCATGCCTTTTGAAATTTATTTAAATTCCAGCTTGTACCATTTTTGACAATATTTAAATTAAATATCCATATGATTCTCAAAAATCACGAAATTAGGACATGTAATAGACAAGACAATAAGACATTGATTTCATGAAAAACATATGGCCAACAAAATTCCACACAAAAGATATCATTCACACAAATACAGCATGCAATTCTCAGATAAAACAGAATGTGCAGTTTTCGAAATAATTCGATTAAAATACCCGAACGACCTCCGAAATTATGAAATTTTACCAGGTTCTAGCTAAGACACTAAAGTATATTTTTCATGGAGAGTTTTAAGCCAAATTCGTTTTAGATATTTTTCTATAGTCGTCCGAAGCTTCTGGTCCTCATACCGAAATGTCCAGTGTAGTCCTCTCCGAAATACCGAGTTTTTACCCACTTATTCTTCTTTGTTTCCTCTTAAATTTGGATATGTTTTACATCAAGAGGTCCCCTGCAACTTTCATGGAGGGATCTAAGTCAAATATCCAGAGTATAGTCATCATATGGGTCCATGAAGTCTCAGGTGTCCTGTACCACGTGTCCAGATTTACCGTCTTCAAGAGTAAGTCGATTCACTAGGCTATACTTGTCCATTTTACTTCAAATTTAAGTATGTTGTAGCTTAAGATGTTCTCTACAAGTTCCATGAAGAAGCAGAAAAGAGATTCTTAGTAAAAATCAACATGCAACCTCAAATCCACCGAAAGGTCAGTGAAATCGTTCCAGATCTGGTGTCTTCGTAGGATGAGGGTTTGACCCCTTAAATCTCCACCATTTTGTACCAAATTTTAGTATGTTGTAGTTTAAGATGTTGGCTACAACTTTCATAAGCTACAACTTTCATGAAGAAATCAAAATCAAAATCGAACTCAAAACATGCATGCAAGCTCTCACAAAGTTCTGGCTCAGGCGGATTCAAGCGAAAACAGCATGCAACTCAAGAACAAACCACATTAGCTTCACTCCCATGCTTCCAAACATCCTAGATTCCGACCATACATGCAAGACATTGGTGCAAGAGTAGAAAGTGGACTCCCAACTTGCCTATAAACCAAGCTAGCGACAAGCACACAGCGGCGAACGGGCGGCGCACGGGCGGCGACGGGCGGACGGACTCCTTCCTCTCCCTCTCGGCTTCTCCTCTCTCGGCCTCACTCTCTCCCTCTCTTGCACGACTCTCTCTCTCTCCCTTTCTCACTTGGCCGAACAACCGGCCACCTCTCTCTCTCCTCTTCCCTTTTATTCCCCCATTTCCTCATCATTTGCAATGATTAGGTTGCCTCTCAATTCGCCAATGCATGGAAGTTCTTCTTGCCACTTGGCAAGACCCATGCATGGGCCAGCCTCTCCTCTTCTTGGGCCTCCTTTGGCCGGCGACAGCCCCATCCGCGGGCCTAATTGGGCCGGCCATTCGGCCCACTAAAGCTTAGGCCAATGGGCCTAAGTCCCAAACCTAAATTAAATTAAATTTTTCTCCTTTTTTATACTTTCTTCTATAAATTTTAAACTTTAAATTCCACATGGCCAAAGTCTTGTAACATTTTATTTATAGGAATTTAATTTACGAGGTGCATAACCAAGCATAGATTATTCTCATTAATTTATCTATTTTAAAATCTCATAAACACAAGCACAAATCACCTAATCTTAAAAGGAGACTAATGGCTAAAGTATAAACCATAGGTAATTTCATTACCTAATTACGAGCTTTAATATACCTTAGAGCTTGTCTTGAATTTTGGGATGCCACTTGCATGTCTCCAAGTTTAATTACAAAAACCTACTTGAATGAGTTTAGAAAATTCTCAAATTTGAATATGTCATAGAGGACACCTAAATAAATATTTTTCATGCAGACACCTTAACCCACATCTTTCTAGATTAAGCCCAGTAAATCGCTCAATCTAGAACAAAAACTGTGTCCGTTTCCAAAAAGTTGTTTTTCCGATATCAGTTTGGTTTGAGATGCAAAACTTATCCGTTTGATCTAAAAATTGAGTATGTTAAATTAAAAGATGTGATAAACAGCTTTTGTGAATAAACAATTTTGAAATTCGAACCCTAAGAATTGATAAAAATCCATAGAATCCCAAAAGGTCACAAATTCCGACACAGTGTGAGATTCTATTTGCAAATTACGGAGCTGATATTTCTTTCTCTTGAATCCATAAAACTCTTGAGAAAATTATATATTATAGTTGAAGGTGTCTAAAACATTTCTCAAGAAGGGAGCAACCTCAAATTCGCCATACATTTCAGTCCACAAAAATGGCAAACAACGAGGGTCCATAAATCCGAACTGCAAAAAGTCCACTGATTTGGACTAATCCAACCTCATTAGTGCTAATCTCACCAATTAGATTAACACTAATTAATTCTAAGGCTAATCTAACATTCTAGATTATCACTAATTCCTACTTAAACTAATCTAAACAACACTTAAGCATAATTAACCTCTTAAGCAAGGTTTAGAGAGTAAACTCACCGGTTTAGTGATCCGGTGAGTCCACGGCAACGGCAACGCTGAGGCAAGCGACACCCGAGCCTATGGCAACACCTCACAAAGCTTGGAAGGGGCTGGAAATGGGCCACGAAGCCTCACGGCTTGTTGCTGGAGTTTTGCTCTGCTCGGTTATGCTCTGGCCTGAACTGAGCTAGCCGTTGTTCATCTCGGCTGAGGTGCTGGACACAAGCTGAGGTTGGCGAGTGGTGCTGCTGGTCGGGACGTGGTTCTTGGATGTTAAGCTGCTACGGATGTGAGGGGCTTGCGATGGAGTTGGTGGCTGAGCGTGAGGTGGGAAGTTGCTGGACATGAGGATCCGCTGGCGTTGTTGTGGGCTGCGATGGCATGAGATGGGGGATGATGAAGATGGTGTGGGGATGAAGATGCTAAGGTGGGACGATGGTGCAGTGGTGTGGTGATAGCTGGCGGTGGGAAGGAGAATGGGGCTGCAGCAAGGTGAAAGGGAAATGCAGAATAAAACCGAAGGGGAAGGGAAAATGTGAAGAAGAGAGAAATAAAGAAGAGAGGGGTTGGCTGTCTGCCGAGGGGGAGGGCTTGTGTGTGTGAGAAAGAGAGAGGGAGGGAGAGAGGAAAGAGAGAGAGAGAGAGGGGGGAAAGTATGAAAGTCAAGGTCAAATATCCAATGTAATGATCAAGGTGGCCCCAAAGTCTTCTTATGCTTATCTTCTTGTCCCCAATTACTTTCTTGAGCCTAATATCCCAAAATTAAGGATTTTTGGGCAGCAAAATAGCCCACACCTCCTACCATCCGAATTTCACCTTTATTTTCCTTTTTTGCCGAAAATCGATTTTTCGGCAAAATCTCGAACTTGACGGTATTTCTCCGAAAGATGAGACGATGTCCTATAAATGAATTGTGGCATGCTCGAACATCCGAATCCCGAAACCAAATTTAATTTCGTGGTTAAAATCGACCGAACGAGGTTTTAGCGCGACCCAACCTACCGGGTAGCTTTTAAGGATTTTAGTGCGTTTGACCCGTGGTCGATAATTTTCGATCCATGTTTGTGCATCTTCGACTCGTCAGCGACTCTCGGTTGTCATAAAAATCTTAAGGTTTCAATTATGTGTCCCGAGTGCACTATCGTTAGAAAATCGGGATATAGCTGTTTGACGCGAATATTGCAATTGTATGGAACAACCCACTATTCGACTACGTGTTTTTGTCGAATCGACTTATATCTCTCAACTCGATTATACAATGTCGTATTGACTCTAGTCGATTATCATAGTTGAGTAGTCAATTTTCGATTGAATTCTTGAGTCTGTTTCGTTTATATCTTTTAATGGCTTCACCTGATAGATCAGTTAACTTAAGAGTGATTAACTCCGAGAGAAAGGCCCATAGGCTCATCGACAAAATGCCCATTTCATATATTTAGGGCGGGGTTGAATTTCAAGATGTCACATTGGATGTACCTAGAGGTATGCAATTGTTGAAGCATGGGCCAGACTCTATTGCTGGCAAGGCTTTTGAATGTTTTTGCTCAACTTAGAGATTTGATAATTAGAATGCAGACCCATTGACAGGTTTTGAAAAAAAAAAAAATTGAAACGATCCCTTTTGTTAATTCAGAAAAAATGAAAGTGTATGGAAGTTGCTAGTCAGTTCTTACTACAAAGTCCATATTTATTTTAATCATTGTCTAAGTTTTGGGACTTGGACTGCCATCATTGAGACATATGAAATTAGTCACATTTATTTACATGCATCATGATTAAATCATTTTGGTGAGTGTCATCTCAAGTTGTACTCTCATTTGGTTGCCCTTGAATGAGGAAAATGGGTTTATGTGAAAATTAGGAGGATTTGTCTTGAGATTGATGTTATTATGGGCATGACCCTAATAGACATGTACAAGAAATGTGGTTGTGTTTAAAATGCATTTGACATTTGCTAGTTAAGAGAGGACAAATGTATCTCTACGTGGAACGTTATGATTCTTGGGTTGGCAATGAATGGCTTGATAAAAAGGTAACAAAACATCATTCGAGTGATGAAAAATTGTGGAGTAACACCTAATGACAAAAAACAACAAAGTGTAGCATGATCAAAGCAAATGGAGTGATTTATGAATTCTAGGCTGGTGATAGGACACATCATCAATAAGAAAATATTGATGACATATGTGAAGATTTAATAGCAAAACAATACCGAGAGAGGGGCCACTTAGGAGCTTGAGGAAGAGGCAATATGCAAATACCCTCACCTGTTTGGTAATTATGTATGTCTAAATTTCGAGGATGAATTTTTTTTAAGGAGGGGAGAATGTAAAATAAGGGGTTTAAAAGTCAAAGGTAGAAGCTTTAGTAGAGAGAGAGAGAGAGAGAGAGAGAGAGAGAGAGAGAAACTGAGGGTTTTTGGGAGAGAGGAAAAAGAAGAGAGAGAGAGAAAGAAAAGAAAGAAAGAAGGAGAGAGAGAGGGACGGCAGAGAGCTAGCGCACAAAGAAAGAAAAAGAAAGAGAGAAAAAGAAGAAGAAGAAGAAGAAGAAGAAGAAGGGAAAATAAGAAAATAAGCTTTGCACATTCTTGCCATGGGAGCCTTGCCAAGCCACCTCAACTACATAATGCAATGCCCTGTAAGTGCTCGTGCTCCTTATTCGTTCAATTGGAGTAGTTTCGGACTTAAGGATTGAAATCGGAATTTTGGGAAAATTGAACGGCAAAGTCTAATTTTTGAGTCGTTGAGTCACTTATATTTTATAGAAATGATAGTTTATGATGTTGTGGAGTCATGGGATTTTACGGATCATGATTTGAGCTTACAGTTTGCCTGAAACAAAATTTTAAAGTTTCCTGCATGTGATGAATAGTGTGTCCAACAGCTTCGGGCTTATATTTTGTCGTTTTTCGGCTTGATTTTGGGACAGTCAAGTTGGGATTGTTGTAGTATGTTTGAAGGGTTTTCTATTGATTACAAATATGTTTGAAATGGGGTTCGGTGGAGAAAATTATGGCGTGACAAAATTTCGCGCTTAGGCTCTGTGCTATGGATAGCTTTGAGAAATTGCTTTGGGTGAGTGATTTGTTGACGCGTGGGATTCGTTTTGTAAGCACTCAAGCTTAGTTTAGTCGAGTCATAGTTAATGTAACATTTTACTTGATTTTAACATTGTTTCTCGCTTCTTTGATAGGATCGTGAGTTTCACGATTCAAGTAACACTTGTTATTTAATCGTAGGTATTCTGAGGTGAGTGATGCTATCTCTTCTAATAATTTATAATGCTCATGTCTTTAAAATGTGGCACCCCTCGAACGGCCCCCGATCCGTTGGGGTCGCCACAGTGTGCTTAACTTTCTCTTTACCTTAAAGTCTATTACTTTGATACCATAAAAATTGATAAATCCATAAATCCTGGGGGTTTATATCATTTAGATCGGTCCCTGTGTAGAAATATGGTGGAAGCGTATCCAACAACTCCCTTCCCTATATTCAAAAACGATGCACACCAACTAAAACTTCTATAAGATAAAGCCAAACACTTTTATTTACTTAAACCTGATGGACATCTTAGTCGGTTCATAAAAAATGCCATGGTTTTCTATACCCAGCTACGTATCAAAAGATAACCGACTTTTTTTTCAATAGTCGTATACTTAAAGTCCATCGATCAGTGTTGGCATCCAAAAGTTCCTTCATTTTCTGTCCTCCTCCTCACGATCATATCAACCACTCGGTCCATTTGTTGGTGGCGGTGACAGCAGAGGTATCTTATCTAGTTTGAAATGTTAGTCCCCAAAAGGGATGAGTACAACCACTTAGCAGTAAAAGATCCATCAAACTGCATAATGCAACAAGCAAGACAACCAAGATTTCATGTGAAATGCACATATCATCTATGCAACCATGCATATCTATCCATAAGGTTTATTCCATGCCTTAATAACCACATTTTCAATGCCAAATATTACCAACTCAAAATTCATAGACAATTCATGTACCATGCCATATGCACACACATGCACATGATTTATTTCCCATTTTAATATTCAAAAGAATCTCATTTTCCCAAGGACCGATGTTTGCATCCCTCTAGGCTTTCGTATCCAACCTGGCATCGCGAGACCTCCGGCACACACCTCCGGGCATCTCGCACCCCACCTGGCATCACGAGGCACATCCAAGACTTGCCATGAAAATGGTTGCCCCTTCCATTTGGATTTACGTACAATACTTACAACCGGGCATCTCGAAACTCCCGAGGACCTCCGGCACACACCTCTAGGCATCCAATCGGTGTCGACTCACTCGACCCTATGGGCATCCCAACACTCTCGGGGCATTGTCGACTTAGCCGTCCCACGGTATCATCAACATCATGATATGTACATATATGTCTCACTTTGAAAATAACATTTGATGCAATAATGTCAAAAGTTTCAATGAGTTTATAAAGCCTCATCAATTTTTGATGTCATTTGATATGCTAAATGTCACCGCATCCATTGTATAAATAATGACCCAAGACATCACAACTCATAGAGCACATCAATTGTTTCTGAAATAAAACAGTTTTCGAACAAAACATAATGCACTCCACTAATTGAAATTCTGGAAAAATTAGTAAATGATCTTGATAAATTCTAAAAATTTAACATGTTATAAACAAGGTCTAGGGGAAAAAGTTTTATGAAGAATACAAAGTCAAGAAAATTTCGTATGAATCGCAATGGTCCGTGCATCACAGCCATACAACTTCAAACATCACTATTACACAGTTTCAATAACAATTTCGGTATAACCCCTAAATGAACTCAGAAAATTCTGAAATTTTAATATCTTATAGATAAGACCTAGAGGTAAAATTTTTGTGCAGAACTCTAAGTCAAATTTATTGTAGATCAAGAGCTATAATCACTATAACTCTCCCTAACCCTCTGTAACAGTTTCAGGTTTAACATTTTTAAAGAAAAATCGTTTCACCAAACAATACTTGTCATTTTCTTCTCAAATTTTATTATGTTACTCCTCAAGATGTCATCTACAACTTTCATCAAGGCCACAAAGTCAAATTTCAACTAGATAATTGCATAAAATTCACAGAGTCGCCAAAGGTCAAGCTGTTTTTCCATGAAACAGTTTGCTAGTCCTAGAGAACTACTTCTATTCTTTCCAATTCCAGCATCCAGCATCAAAATTCAAGCATCTCCAAATCTTTTACACTTCACTAGACAACCACAACACAACATAATGTAGATCAATGGACTTTCACTTGCCTTAAGTCCAACACAACCACAGCACGTAAAATGGCAACTTGCGGACTTCGGGTGCAGCTCAATCGACGGCTAAGCTAGGCAGCGTCGATGGTGGCAGCAGGCGTGCTCACGGCGGGGCTGTTCTCCTTCTTTCCCTCGCCGATGCACCCTCACGAACTCTATCTTTCTCTCGGACTCTCTCTCTTTTTCTCTCGGTCACTCTCTCTCTCTCGATCACTTTTCTCGTTCACTTTGCCCCCTTCTCTTTCTTTTGTTTTCTTAATTAACTAGTAATCATGAGATTTGCATGTAAAATCTCTGGTGGTAGCAAGAGACAGAGACACCTCATGCAGCCATGTCTTCTCATGAGGAGTCCATTTGCCACTTGTTCAATTGCATGCATGGATGTGGCCTCATTTGGCCAAGCCTTGGTAAAAAAATCTCTTGTTCATTTGACTAATCATGTGACTAAATGAAGAGGAAATGTGGGCTGTCTTGGGTGTTTTGGGCGGTTGGGTTATGGATTTTATTATCCCTAAATGTCCAGCCCACATTTGCTCCTAATGTTCCACCTTAATCCCCGCTTATGTATACATAATTACAAATACTCGCATGGCCATATAATATTACAACATTAATTAAGGGTAATTTGATTCATAGGGTACACGGCCAAGTTTAGAAAACTTCTTATCAATCTATCTTTTAGTACAACCTTGGTAACACTTGAGTATATGATACATTTCCAACAAAACAATAGTCCATTCAATGCTCGGCCCTTGCTTAATTGTAATCCATTGGTCTTATGACTATAATATAGTCCGATGTTGCTTCCATCACTGAGTCATGGGCCGTAGTGTATCTAGGGATCGTTATGAAATTTTAGGATGCCACATAAAATGATAAAAATTTGATATTTTATGAGTTATGAAGAAGCATGTCTGTTGCATAAAATTTGGATCGGGCATTTACTACGTTTTGGTATTTGAGAATAGTGTAAGAACTTTTTTGGTGAAAATATAAATTTTGTTTGATGAATGAAGTTGAGAAATATTACATGTTTTGGGTTTGTGAAATCTTTTTGCAAAAAGCTCAACTTTGAGATGATTTGTGGAATGTTATATATATATATATATATATATCAATTTGTGATAAGCTTTTTGAAATGTATTTGATTTGATTCAGTTTGTAAAATTGATTTATGAGATGAGTCTTGAAATTATTTGAGAATGTTTTATTATAAGTATTTTTGCGGGTGAGTTGAGTTGCAAAATCTTTTATTGATATATGAAATGATTTATGGATCTAATTTTGTGAATCATGGATGGTGTTGTTCTGGATTTATATTGATGCTCAATATCGCTATGAGCCCAATGAGGGGTTTGTGGGTATGCGCATATTAGTTTATGGTATCCATGTGGGCTGAGTCATTGGCTAATAATATGTTGAGACCTTGCCAAGGGGGGAATCTTGGTCACCTTGTTACTAGGTGTTATATCGTAATCATGGTTTGATATTGAGCAACGGATTGTTTAATTGAGTGGACCATTGACATATGATATGAGTTTGGTCAATGGAATGGACCATTGACATGTGATATGAGCTTAGTCGTTGGAATGGATCATTGACGTGTGATTTCATATGAGATAGATCAATGGAATAGACTATTGATGTGTGGCATAAGATTAACCAATGGAATGGACCATTGGCCTGCGACTTAATGAGATTAATTAATTGATTTGACCATTGATATTTGTTCTGATATTACTGTAAAATAAATGTTTATGCTATATTCAACGTTCGTGTTTTTGGTCATCATGAATTGACCCCAACTTTAGAGGAGTTAGAAATCATTGTTGGCAATGTCCTGGCGTTTGGTCTTGTCGACCCTCCTTTAGGAGTAGATCCTATCCCACTATTGAGTCAATTCCTAGGAGTTCCTCCTCTTGAAATTAAAGAACTTCTTAATAGGAATTCAAAAGGCCTCCCTTTGTCTTTCATCGAACAAAGATTCCGTAGTCTTCTCCCAAGCCCCAATCCTCAAAATGCGAAAATTTTCCTTCTAGCATTTTTTGGATTCATTCTTTTCCCGTTCACCCAAAAGACAATGGATCCTAGCCTTGCTCATGTTGTCTATAGAGTCCTTCACCTTAGGGGATTTACACACATGCTTCTTGCCGAAATGTTCTTGTCTCTCAACCGTTTCAAAGAGGATATAGGCATCCTCCAAGTTTGGATTCTCTCTCACTTAAAAGTATTTGGAGGGAATTTGGCTATTACCAACATCGATAAAGATACAAACCCTCTTTCCAAACTTAAGGATATAGAAAAATTCCTCCATGCTTGGACATTCTGTGGTTGGGTAGAACATTTTAAAAATATCACCCCAAGCTAAATTTTGTGGCAAGCCCCTTGGATTTGCTTCCCTAAAGCACAACTTATGAGTAGTCACGATGACCCGATTCCACTCTTAGGTTTGACAGGATCTATGTCTTATTACCCTTTAAGAATAGTTTGTCAATATCGAGTACTTCAAGAAATCCCTCCTCCTTTAAAGTTGGGGTTGTTTCGTTTTGACTTTCGCGATAAGGTTGTCAAGGGGAACCAAATCGAAGACATGAAAAAAGAAGTGGAAAACATCATCAACATCCTACATCATTGCCCACCAAGGGATATTGAGTGGGTCACTGAGTTGGAAGGAGAAATGAGGGAGCACCATGCATCAAGAGGAAATATTGATCGCCATATTGAACCCAAAGTTGCCGTTGTCATTTCAAAGTTTCCTACAAAACCAACTCTGAAGGAAATCCAAATGGGGCGAATTTTAAGGGAAAGGGATGAAGCTTTAGCTAAGGTGGAGCGTTTGACTGAAACAAACAAACGCATCCGCAAGCTGCTTTGAGGGGAAAATTGAAAGATTAGTCATATTCCATTAGAGTTGTGTTTTTAGAAAAATTGTATAAGGTTTTCCTTATATGAAATTTTAGTAGCAATATTTAGGAGTTTCTTTACTTTAGCGGACGTATAGGGAATTTCCTTCACAATTTTTGATGTAATTAGTGATGTTTTTCCCTCCCTTATAATTACTTTGATTCTAATGAAATATGATATGGGCATTTTGATTAATCATCATGTGTTACCCCTTTAATTATATAACTTCCTATAACAAAATATTGATAAGAAGCCACTTATGCGAGATTCGGCTTATGCAAAGGGTTTCTTATTTATATTTTGTTATAAGAAAATATAAAATTGAAGGGTTTTTAAGTTTTTTATTTTATTTATTTTATTCTCATTTTTTTGTATGCTGATTTGTTTGTTCTTTTGTGTTATTTGTACTAAACAAGGTACTGACAACACGGCTTTAAGACAATCGCCCATCAGAACCCATTCCGTAGCTGCAAGGATGAATATAGAAGAGCAAAATGCCTGTTTTAACGCCTTGGATAATAGAATCACCGACTTGGCAACCCAATTTGCCCAATTCGCGAACAAGATTCAAGCTAGTCTAGTGGCTCCAACCCCCAATAGAGACACGCTTGTGCCTACTCCTGAGGTTAGCAATGCTAATGTTAGGGAGAATGTTGTTGAAGAGATTCCCCATCAAACACCCGTAGTGGCGGAACTAGACCCCATCTCGGAAGCCATCTTAGCTCGAATGGAGGAGGAGAATAGCAAAAGATTTGCTAAGCTTGAGGAGAAGCTTAAAGCCATACAGGGATATGAAACTTAACATGATCGAGGATTTGTCTCGATATGCTAAAATGGACTTTCCGAGAAGTTTAAAGTTCTTGATTTCACTAAGTATGATGGAACTGGCGATCCAAAGGTCCATTTGAAGTACTATTTGAACTATGCGCAAAATACCCCATTATTGATTCAAAGTTTTCAAGAGAGTCTATATGGCCTAGCTTTGTAATGGTACATCCTGCTCGAACTAGAAAAGATGGAAAAATGGGAGGAATTGGCGGAGGAATTTGTGCTACAATATAGATACAATATCGAGATTGCCCCGACATGCAAAGTGTTAACATGCATGGAGAAAAGAAGAAATGAATCCTTCAGGTCATTTGCACAAAGGTGGCGCACCTTGGCTGCTCAGGTTTGACCACCACTCGATGAAGCTGAAATGGTGGAGCTATTCCCTAATACCCTTCCTCTTGACTTTTACAACAAAATGATTGGCTATGACTGTAGAAACTTTACCCGTTTGGCTGTCATCGGGGAAGAAGCCATGCATGAAGGTCGGATAACTGAAGGTACGAGTAGGAAATTTACTAATAAGAAGGAGAAAGAAGTAGAAATAGCTTACGTGCAAGCCCTAACCGAATCAAAACCATTTTCGAATCCTCAAAATCCTTTTGCATCACAAGGGAGGTACCAGAATTATGAGCCTAGGAAGTGGATGCCAAGGCAATTCACACCTTTGCCTAGGCCATTGTCCAAACCGTTACCCATGTTACTGCAGAAAGTGTTGGTAGCTAAGGAGATTCCTTGTGACAACCCTCCTAAATTCCCCGGGTTCGACCTTACAAAGTCTTGCGAGTACCATATGGGTGAGAAAGGCCATAATGTGGATAATTGCCGAGCACTCCAGAACAAGGTCCAGAGCCTATTGGACAAAGATATCTTGTCATTTAAGGAGACATAGCCTAACATCAAGCAAAGCCCTTTACCCGTTCATGTTGGGGATGCCAATATGATTGCTAAAGGAAAGGATAGGAACGTGCAAATGGTCAGGGTTGACGTCCACAAACTGTATGAAGATTTGATTTTAACTGGCTATTACAAAAGGAGCAATGAAGGTGTCCCAATTGAGAAGAAATTAGAGTGTGTCACCAAGATCATCAACATGGGCATAATCCGAAATGGAGGAGGAGGTCAAGCAAATGAGACGATGATAGCTGTAATTGACTTCTCTCCCAAGAATTCTTGTTGTGAATTTGGGATGGTTGTGGAGATGTCAGTCAAGGAAGTAAGCATTGTCGAAATATTGAATGATGTCAACGTAGCCAAGGAAACCAAACCGTTAATCATAAATGTGGGAGAAGCCTTAGATGCTGAATCCGAGCTCAAAGCTAAAAGAGTTTGCAGAGATCATGAATTTTTGAAGATGGCACTAGAAAAGGGTGAAGTGGTAGATACATTAGGCCAACCAAGTGGGAAGTATGACTCATCTTGTCAAATACTCACCTCCTCCAAGTTTTTTCTTGGATCTTAAAGAAACTATCCCTGATGGGTGGGGAGGCATAGATGACCTAGCTGAGCTCAAGGAAGAAACCGTCGCCATGATGACACTAGTAACCATCGATTTATCTATTGAAGAAGAGCAATGGGACTCTAATGAGTGCGAGCTTAAACACATGGTTATTTATTTGGCGGCCGAGGAGTTCGCAAACCTAGAGTTGGGAGAGGCTGAGCCAAAATGGATGGTAATTGAGTTGCCGCCATACGATCAAGATGAGATCCCAAAAGGCCCTATCGCTAGTTTCGATCTTAAGGCAGTCCCATGGGATTATGGGACAAATGAAGTCGATGTTGTTACCCGATCAGGTCGCTGTTATGCACCGCAAAAGCTATGGAAAAGAAAGTTGTCACTGATGAGGAAGCGAAGCAATTTTTGGTGATGATCAAATCTAGTGAGTTTGACATGGTAGAGCAACTAAGGAAGATGCCTGCCCAGATTTCGCACTTGGAGTTGTTCAGGACCTCTGAGAAGCACAAAAATGCCACTATTGAAGGTTCTAAATGAGATATACGTACCGAAGACCATTGGGGACAAGCAGTTAGAGGAGTTCATCGGGTCCATTCTCTCGAGGGACCAAATCTCTTTCTCAGACAAAGATCTTCCTGAGGAGGGACACAATCATAACAAGGCCTTACTCATATTGGCCAAGTGTTGCGATATGATGGTAGCTCGGGTCTTAATTGACAATGGGTCTGCTCTGAATATTTGTCCATTAGCCACCCTTCGTCATCTCAGGGTTGGTAAAGAGCAAATTAGACCATCCAAGTAAACTGTCCGAACTTTTGACGGTGTAAAGAAAGAGACAATCGAGGAAGTTGAGCTCAGCCTTTTGATCGGCCCTACCTCATTCCTGACAAAATTCCAAGTGTTGGATATCCCCAGCGCTTTTAATTTCTTATTGGGTCAACCCTAGATCCATGCCGCTGAAGCTATACCTTCCTTTCTACATCAGATGGTTAAGTTCATTTCGGATGGGAAAATTGTAGCCGTTCATGCAAAAATTGATTTTAAGATCTTTCAAGACACAGCCATCCCGTATGTGGAGCCTGAGGAGAAGGAGGAATCTAGCTACCATACCTTCGATCTAGTCTCAATGGTCCATATACCTGTTGGGACTGCCCTTAAGAGTCCTAAAATGTCTGGTCCGTTTATCATGTCAAGTAGAGTGCTACTAAAGTACAGTCATATTCCTGGACTGGGATTGGGAGTGTATGCACAAGGTATTACCAAGCCCATTAAAGTCCCTAGGAATCATAAAATAGTAGGTTTAGGCTACCAAAAAGATTTGGAGAGTCAAGTGAAATATGAAGAGCTTGCTAGTCAAGGCGTATATGGCAGAGGTAGAGGCCGAGGTTACCATGGAGGCCGTATGGGCCGAGGCAATCGTGGAGGCCAAAGTATGCATGGGGGACACATGGGCCAAAGTAACCGTTGGGGCCAAGATGTGTGTGGAGGTTATATGGGACGAATTGAATATGGAAGTTGCACTAATGCAATACAAAATCAGCAAGGCTTACTCCTTCCATCACTAAAGGATCTTTATCCACCATTGGAGAAGACCTTTATCAAGTCACCCAAGCTACTACAAGACGAGGAGGGAGCAATCCTAGACATAGCAGACCTATTTGGTGCTAACTATGTGTGTGCCACCTCTGATGATGACCAAGCTGAGCCTTCTGCGAGCTTCTTCCAGCTTTCGGAGTAGGGATGCTACTTACCTATCCTTTTTAGTTTTATGTCATTTCCTTGTGTATTCCCTACATGGGAAGAGTTGTTTAGCTACTTTTGTTATTTTCGTTTGTAATCAAGGTATTGGCCTATGAGCCGTGGTCCAAGATCATGAACCTTGTAAAATGACCTTATCATGTTAATACAAATGCATCCATGTTTTATTAAGGGCGTGAGGAAGTATTCCACCAATCCTATGATGATGTTTTGAGGCTTGGACTTCCTCATGACTCCTAGTTTTCAAAGTTTTGGGAAAAGATGTCTGAGAATATGAGGACAATCTTCCAATTCATATTTTTTTTTTCAAATAGTTATTCAAAAAGAATTTTTGAATGTGCATCATGCATGGCATTCGTTAAGTGATTTTACTGACCCCCTCATTTGCATCTCAGGCATGTCATTCATCATAATCATGATACATATGTATGTGACTCGAAATTGCCTGATGAAAGTCTCTTTGAATCTGATGAGGATAATGATATCCATAATCTAAACCCATGACAGCCAAACAAACGGTTGCTGTAAATCTTGGCGACATTTAAAATGTTAAGGAAACCAAGATTGGGGTGGGCCTTTCAGAGATCGAGGCAAAAAGAATGTTTGAATTCTTAAAGGAATATCAAGATATATTTGTATGGTCCTACGCGGATATGTCGGGACTAGACCCGGAAATCGTGGAGCACACTGTACCAATTGACCCAAATATGCCACCAGAAAAGCAAAAACTTCGAAGAACGAAATCAGAACTTTCTAAGAAGATTGAGGAAGAAGTTATGAAGCTATTAAAAGTGGAATTCATCGAAGTATCCCATTATGCTGATTGGATTGCTAATATTGTTCCAATCATGAAGAAGGATGGACGGGTTAGAGTTTACATAGACTATCGAGATTTAAACAGGGCAAGCCCAAATGATGATTTCCCGCTACCGCATATTGATGTTTTGGTTGATAGCACCGCGGGATTCGAACTATTCTCCTTCATGTATGGTTTCTCTAGATACAACAAGATTAGGATGAAAGAGGAGTATAAGAGTAAAACATATTGAATTCCAAATTCGCCATGTGAACTCGTTACCTTATCACCTACAAATGAATGAAGCAGTGGGGGTAGCTAACAAAAACATAAAAAAGATCCTATCTAAGATGGCGGACAATTATCGTGATTGGCATGAACGATTGCCATATGCGTTGTTGGCATATCGAACCTCAATACGTACTTCGACAGGGGCAACGCCTTACTCACTTGTATATGGTATGGAGGCAGTCTTACCGATAGAGGTGGAAATTCCCTTATTGAGGATTCTCTCATAGATTAAACTCTTGAAAGCTGAGTGGATGCAACGGAGATACGAACAACTGAATATGATTGATGAGAAGAGACTTAGTGCACTATGCCATGGTCAATGCTACCAGAAGCAAGTTGCGAAGTCCTTTAATCACAAAGTTCGACCAAGACATTTCCAAGTGGACGAGCTTGTGTTGAGGAAGGTATTGCCTATCATACTAGACCCACGTGGAAAATTCACTCCAAATTATGAAGGCCCTTATGTCATTAAGACGATACTACCTAGTGGGGCTTTAATTCTGGTAGAAATGGATGGTTGTGAGCTGCCAAAGCCTGTAAATGCTGATGCAATCAAGAAATACTTTCCATGAATGAAATCAAGGCTGTAGAGCCATTTCTTGTACGGCCCGAGTCACTTAGCACTTGCATATGCATTTCATGCATACATTCTATACATGCATATGTATTCATGTTATGTGTATCTAGTTGCTTTGGTGGAAAGATAGTAAAACGAAGAAAATTGAAATGACAAAACAAAATGGCGATGGTCCACATTCAAGATATCCCTAGGAGTTGTCGAATACAAACTCAAGAGAAGGGTAATTTGGTATCGTTTCTGATGTACCCTCTCTAACCTCTTTGGTTGACGTAGTTTCCTTATTTGGCAGGAACGTCAATATTCGAAGAACAAAACTGAGAAGTTTATTTTAACAAGATATCTCTTACCAAGCAAGCATGTGGGGCATAACGCATGTCGAATTCACCTAACTTGGTATAAAAGATGTGTCGTTTTAAAGCCAGTTCAATTATATAAAAAAGAAACGCTCCATGGACACTACTAGCGCTTCGGCCTAGTGGTATGGGGAATGAATGAACGGGTCTGAGAGGTACAATGTTTGATCCTTAGAAACGGCAACAAGGTTGCCATAAAAAAAGAATAAAAAAAAGAATAAAAAAAATTTGCATCTTTCACTTTTGCAAAAAGAGGAGAGTACTTGAACTATTGAGACAAAAGATCTTAGACTCTCTTCAAGCCTTAAAGCAATAAGTTCATTCCCTTACCACCAAATTATGAAATTGAATGTAAGTACCCTTCTTCTCAAAATCAAATGGAAAGCAAATGGAGAATTTCCATCGCAAGAAAGAACCTTTAGTGTTTTTTCTTAGCCCATTTGAGCCTTTTAGTGTGGAGAATTTTCTATAAAATACCCCTGTCAAGAATCATCCCATAAAGGGGCAATTATTGGAGGTCTAGGTTGACATTATTCGAAGAGGAAAGATGAGAAAGGCTTCCTTACTCTCACTTGCATAAATCCTTTTGTGGTAACTTCAAGCGAGTTCTTATGGAAGCTCGAAGCATCCCAAAGTGAAGAAGAGCATTATTTTCTCTACCCAAACACCGATACCCTTTGCTTAAACCAAGTTGAGCCTAATCGTTCATTTCTAAAACCGAGTGGTGATAATCTCCCCACATTGGGGGCCGGGCATATGATTTACCAATGCAATTGGTGTTTACATGAGAATATGAAAAGCATCTCAAAAGTCCTAAGAGCTCAAAAAGTCCAAAAGAACATAAATCAAATGAAAATTAAAGGGCATGAAAAAGTAATGTGCTTGTAAAAAGCAAGGCCAATGCCCAGGGAAAAGAAATGCTTGCATTGAAAAGAAAGTCATTGCAAATGCAAAAGTCATTATGTTAAGATGATTAGTCAAAGGACTTTCGAGACATTTTGAATTTTAATGGCCTAGTGCTTTTTAAGAAAAAAATGGATGATATGATAATGATACCATGATAATCATCAACTCTCAAATTCCTCTTCGAAAAAGTGTTGAGCCTTTTGAGCCTTTCACCGAACCAACATTACAACCTATTCCCGAAGTCTCTTCAGATTGGGATAATTCAACGTGGAAATTAGGATTTTCCAAAGAAGATGCTGCTCGAAGAAGTGAGAGCAAGGTTGTCTTTTCTCATCTTAAGGTTTCTTGACTTGTAAACTCGGCAAAGATGTTGATCGGTGATTAATTCATTTCATGGCCAATGATGTTTATCCATTGCTAAAACCATGACCAACCCTGTGCTATGATCCTTCTAAAAGACCTTTTAGATTGGTCAATGTGTATTTATTGCGAATGATTCAAAGCCTTGCACACTGGAAGAGTGAGATTGAGTGATCAGTTTATTTCCCACATAAATAGATGGGATCAAACAGCCATTTTCTCAAGAATATCCGAAAAGCCCTTTTTGACAAGGGGTCCTTGCTCGGCGTACTTAACATGCCTTTCTCATAAGTCAAGGTCATTTCAACAAGGACTTTTCTCTCAAGAGAATTTGATGATTAAAGATATCATCCAAGTGTGATGATAGTTTTGTGATTTTGTCAAGTGGTCAGAATTAGTTTGATTTGTTTATACAATCATTGCCTTCTCATTATTGATACACTTTTGATATTGTTTCTGATGACGTGTTGAAATTGATCTCATCTAGTATATGCTCGTTACTAGAATACCTGTTATAATGAATTCTATTTGATGTGCAGTACCAATTTTAGAATATTCTTGAATGACAAGTTCCTCTAGTGAAACCACGGAATTTCAAAGGATTCATGGGCTAGCATTAAACCATGCCATTTCAAACGGTTCATGGGATAACATTAAACCGTGCACTTTCAAGAGGTTGTTGGTTATCCATAAACCACGCAATTCCAAAGGGTTCATGGGTTAGCCTTAAACCATGTATTTTCAAGAGGTTATTAGTCATCCTCAAACCATACAATTTACATGGTTAATGGGATTGTCTTAAACCACAAGGTTTGTGAAATTGCCTTAAACCACAAGGTTCGTGGGACTGCCTTAAACCACGTGGTTAGTGGGATTGCCTTAAATCACATGGTTCGTGGGACTGCCTCAAACCACAAGGTTCGTGGAACAGCCTTAAACCACATGGTTAATGAGATTGCCTTAAACCACAAGGTTAATGAGATTGCCTTAAACCATTTTCATTTTGCTATTGTAAAAAAAAAAATAAAAAAATAAATTAAATTAAAATTATGTGTCACATTATCTTTAAAAGAAATCTCTTTGAGCTCCCTTTCAAATAGGGGCAACTGTCGATGCCTAAATTTTTGCCAAAAAAAAAATCATTTCCGAAAAAATGGAAAATTTGTTTTTCCACAAAAATATTTCATGTCAAATTCTCGCATATAGATTACCTAGGTATTTAGTATAGTTTTTTTTAATGGAGGATGTTTTTCCTAAAAAAAATTAATTAAATTAGAAAAAAAAAAAAAGAGAAGCAAGATGGGGCCAATGATCTAAATGTGACTAGCCAAGCCTAGGAGGTCAAATTGTAATTAAAACGTCAAGTTGGGGCCAAAATGCAATTTTCAAAAGTTGAGGGACCAATTCGAAAATTTTGTAAAATCTCGTCCGAGCCCTTAAATCATCATCTTGGTCCTCAATTAAGTTGAAATTGAACTTGGGTCAAGTCGAATCAATCAAATTGGGCCAAAATGACCAAATTTGCATTGAATCGAGTATTTTTGGATAAGAAAATTGCCAACTTTGAGGGATTTTCTTGCAAAATTAGGTGGGCAAAATTGCAAAATCTGGTCAAGATCTTAAACTAATATATATAAGCTTGCTAATTGATAAAAAATCCAAGCTAAATTCATGGATTAAAACCACCCAAACCAGTTGACAAATCCCAGTCCACAAGTTGGTATGAATTCGGAGTTGCGGAGTAAGCAACTTAGTGGCCCCACCATATCCTCCTTAGCTGCCCAAACAGCCTGATCTTTGTACGTGATGGAAGACCATAATTAGTAGTGCAAGTGGACAAAAATTTGTTAGGGATAAGCTGCTGAAAGCATGGGAAAGTCGCAGCAAAATCGGCACACTCAACATTTGCAAAATTTGAAAATTTTGACTAGGTTAAAAAGTGGGTGGATTGCTTAGTTGGTAGGTTTGGAGGGAGGGCAAGCCAGTCAAGAGATTGTTTAATGCAGTGGGTAAGATCTATGAAGCATGCTCATTTGAGGGATAAGAGGGAGAAGACAAGAAACACGAGGAGGAGCTCGCGATCATGCCCAGAAAAACCCCTCAGAATCAACTCCAGAAAAACAAGAATCTAGAAATTCCAAATCAACCTTTAGAGAGAAAAGTGAGATTTTCACAAATTTGCAGCCAATATTTGCCAAAATCTTCAACTAGAGATTGAAACGTCACTCAAATATCTTTCTAACCATAGGTCACATGTCCAAAATCGAGATCGGGAAGACCTCCTAAAGCCCCCCAAAATGTGTTGAGCCCGGTTGGTCATGAGCAAGGAAAAGCGAGTATTTTTAGAAAATGGAGAGATAAATAAGGAAATCCATGATTTACAAGCCAAACTATAATACATATAGTTTGGGTTGGTTTTAAGTTAGTCAAAAAAGAGGTTCGGAAGCCTGATTTTGGAGGTCAACGAAAACCTTCGTTGTTAACTTTTTCTTCTGCAGACCTCACTTTCAGTTTGAAGGAGCCATTTTCCACGTGCCCCCCGGAGGATAATTTCTTGTTTCCTTGACCAGGAATCACTTGAAAACGAAACTAGGAAGCAAGGTAAGCATCTTAGATGTATTTTTGTTTGAGTTCGAGCATGTTTTGATCACGAAAATCAAGAGGAAAACTAGTCCAGAGAACTGATTTTCGAGGTTGAAATATTTCTTAAGTGTTTAAAGCTTCTCCAATACCCTACATGCTTGACTTGTTCCTCCCCCTTTGCATGTGTTTTTTGTGGTCATCACTTTGATGAATGTTATATGGGAGTACAAATAATGCATAGGACAACCCAGTTTAGTTTTTAAATTTCCTTGTGAACCATGAAACCGTCCATAACGTGAGCCAAAAACCTAGCCACTCCACATTGAGACATGGTTGGCTAGCATAGATCATGCATGTACGCTTCTTGGAGAGTTCATTTTGATCCGTCCGATTAATCGTTTTCGGTGATGTTTGTTACATTTGAAAGTAAATGTTACTTATTTTCATCTGGATGGAGTAATATTTCATATAGATGTTGCATGTGATGGTTGTCGGGGCTTCAATCCGGGCATTTGACATGGCTGTTTGACTTAAGTTGAACACTAGATTTGCAAAACGGCTCCAACCTGCATATTGGAGGCCGTTTGTAGTTTGGTTCTTGCGTGTTCTAGGCTGTGATTTGTAGCTAAACCTGTTCTTTACATGTAATAGTATATCCTTGATACTTTGCTTTCACATGAGATTGATTATGAATCGAGATTGAAGGCCATGAACATGGCCCGAGAAAGCCATTTTGAGGTGATTTGATGCAAGCCAAGTATTCGACAAAATGTTAGAACCAAATTTCGTTCTTAAAATGGTTGACTTGAGCTTGATTATTGTGATATTCATGTGTTGTGTTACTTCATGTTAGCATAGATCGGTTTAAGGAATTATTATTAATATTTTTTAAAAATATATAATAAAAAAAAAAAATCTAAAAATTTCAAAAAAAATATAAAAGTGATAGATAGTATCAAATTAAGGCAAGAATGACATATATGAAATTTTATTAATTTTGTAAGGTCATTTTTCCTATTTTAATGCTATTTTGATATTTTATAATCAATTTTGGAAATAATCCATTTTCCATAGATTAAAATTATTTAGAGTAGTTTCATACATTTAGGGTAATATCATGCATATTTAAATTCTCATTTTGCTCATGGGGGTTTTGTCCCGGGGCGTAATAACAAGGCCATGTAATATTATTTGCCCGACTTGTGTTGGGTATTTCTTTTCCGCATTACTTTCAAGTTCTTTCAATTTCTTGGATGTTTATTTACTGTACCGCTTTTCATTAATTTGAGTTTAAATTTCTTTTCTAAATTATGTTAGGATTAGTTTAGACAGAAAAAAAATTAAAAAGCTTACAAAAACATTTGTATGGACACTTAGTCGTTTCATAAAAATTATAATTGGTAATCAAGATTGTGTGGTCATTTAGATAAACAACCTTCCAAGTTAGTGGTACCGCAAGGGCGCTAATAGAAACATTGGTGTAAACAAGTCCCCGTTCCTAGAAATCTCTGGTTGCGTTGAAATTGAGACAACACTCCCGTGTCTTGATTGGTTTCTAGCCAATCCCAATAGGCTAGTGGCGACTCTTAGAATTACATAGGTTGTTAAGAACTAAAATACAAAAATCCAACGTCGCACGAAGTATGGGTTTGAGAGAGCCCGCGTTTAATTTAGGGCCATTGGTCCGCTTCATTGGGCAAATACTCCTAAACTTTCTTCCTTTTTCCCCCAAACGAGAAAGAGAGGCCGTGACAGCAGCTGTTAGAGAAAACTTCGTTATTGTTTTGAAGTTGACAAAACCTTTCCAAGTCTCAAGACTTTATTGTCAAAATCTGAAGACCGACAAACCATCAGACTTGAAGTCTCAATGCCTATTCTCACTGACAGTTCCAGACTGAAATATGAAGACTTATCAAAATGAATGATTATTATCAGGATGCAAGATTATCTTCAAGATTTCATTTCGCATGGTTATTGGATGACCTTATAGCCAGATTTGACATCCACTTGATTGATTATTCTCATTGGAAATTACTCCGATATGAAAATCCATGAAAGGTGAACTAAACTTGGAAGGTTTTACTTATGAAAACTCAAGATCCTGATTTGTATGGGCGAATAGGATTGACGGGCTTTCAATAAAAATTATCTAACGACTCGAGATCACCTTAATTGATTATGTCCAATGGGTAGATTGGAAGAATTCCTTTGGAAAGTGCCAACGGTCGAGAAGGCATGAAGGAGTATTTAAGGATCGACTCTTTAGTTGTTCGATACGGTGCTTGAAAGAGAATTCCAAAGTCTGAAGCTTTCTAGTCTCTCGCTTTTTCATTAAACTAAGCCTTGTATACAAACAAAAGAAATCTTCAATGAGACTGTGTGAGAGTTCACTAGAAGACTTATCACTGTGATAGTCAAGATCACAAGCTATAACATCTCGTTTGATACTTAGTTGATACTTAGTGGAATCTAGCCAATAGGCTGTCAGAGAGGAGAGTGGACGTTGGCTTGTTCTAAGCTGAACCACTATACACTATGTGTTCATATTTTCCTTTCCCTGAACTCCTTACTTTATTTGCTTATTGTTTATGTACATAAAAGTTGAAACACGATCATTGTTTAATATCTTACGAAAAGAAAATCATCGTTGTTAAGTCCTGCGAAAATTTGTTTTTACACATATTCACGCCCCTCTAAGTGTACTCACTAACCTTTTTCAATTGGTATCAAAGCTCGTGTACTTATTTATTGAAGTTTTTTACTTCTTAAGCTAAAGATCCGTGGCTAGTATTTTGTCTCCAGGACTGGTTGAAGGTCAAAGCAACACCAGACCTCCTTACTTTGATGGGAAGGAATACAATATATAGAAGAACAAGATAAAGGCATTCCTAAGGTCAAAAGATCCCCTGGAATGGAATGTGGTAGAAAAATGGATCATTCCTAAAGTTACATCAACTTCAGAAAGAGTAAAGGAAATCGAGGATGCTGGTGAAATGACACAAGCATAAATAACCAAAAGACAAGCTCTTGATGCTAAAGCCATTTATTCCTTATATTGTGCTTAATCTCCTATTGAGTATAATAGAATTTGATCTTGTGAAACAACAAAAGAAGTTTGGGACAGGTTGTTTGTTACGTATAAAGGAACTGATTGAGTTAAAGAAACCAAAATCAACATTCTACTCGGACAGTATGAAGCATTCAAGATGAAGCTAGGAGAATCCATCACTGATATGTTCAGCCATTTCACAGAAATTGTAAACGGTCTTGCATAGTAGGGATAGCCAATTTCTGGAAAAATGAAAGTCAACAAATTGCTACGAGGGCTCTCCAAAGATTGGAATCACATAAAGACTTCAATAAGAGAAACCCAAAGGATCACGCCTCTCTTGGTAGGCGAACTAGTAGGCACACTTCAGTCTTATGAAGTGGAGCAAATCAATGAGGATTAAGATCCCAAAGGTAAGAAGTCAATTGCTTTAAAATATAAGATGATTTTGATGATACAGATTCAGAAGATGAACTGGATGATGAAGAGCTAACCCTAATGATAAGGAAGTTCAGAAAGTTAAACAAAAAAGGAAGAAAGTTCAACTGGAGGAAACAAAGTACTCAAAGGCTTTAGAATAAATCAACTGAAGAGAATGAGACCAACAAAGATGTGGTGGGTTTCGAATGCAAGAAAAATGGGCATATCATACCCAACTATCCTCTGTTGAACAAGAAGAAAGGAAGAACAGAGAAATTCAAAAAGGCTTTCAAAGCAAAGACATGGAGCGACACTGAATGTGAAAGGAGTGATGAAAAATGTGCCAACATTTGTTTAATGGCAAATTCAGATTCAGACTCAGACTTTGAAACTGATTCAAACTTAGATTCAGATAAGGAAATCGAGCTTAGTAATTCTAAAATTCCTACTACAGTTTTAAAGTATATTGATGAACTTTGTCATAGTCTCAAGTTATCTCTTAAAAGAATTTTCGAACTGAAAAAGGAAAATTCCAAATTGAGGCAACAAGAAATTTCTTAGAAAGAAAAATTTGAAAATCTAGACAAAAGTTTTGTTGTTTTAAAAGAAAATGCAAATTCTCTTTCAAAGGAAAACATCTCAAAAAGGTTTTCAAAAGGATCTGAGAAGCTGGATAAATTTTTTTTAATACAAAGACCTTATTCAACAAATCAGGTTTAGGATCGACACCAGAAACTATTCCTCTAATTGATTTTCCAAAAGTAAAGGATAGAATCAAACAAAGACCTATTTTTTTTTTTTTTTACAAAAATCATTTTCATAAAGCTTTTGTAAAACATGTTGGTCAAAGTGCTCTCAAATGTTCAAAGTGTACCTGCTCAGAACATTTTGAGAAGGATTGTCCTAAGGTTTGGAGACCTGTTAAGAGAGATTGGGCAAAGACTGTTTTTGGCACTAACTCCCCTGGACCCAAGAAAATATGGGTACCAAAGAAAACTTGAAATCTTCTTATAACTATAGGTCACTGTCAAGAAAAAGATCAAATGGTATTTGGATAGTGGCTATTCGAGACATACAACAGGATATTCGAGCTGCTTTATAAAGCTTATTCAAATAAATGGTGGAAAAGTCTCATTTGGCGGAAATAGCAAAGGAAAAATCGTTGGATGTGGAACTATAAAGATTGTAAGTCTCACAATCAACAATGTTTCTTTGGTGGAAGGCTTGAACTACAATTTGCTCAGTATAAGCCAACTATGTGACACGTGATTCAAAATTAACTTTCAAGAAGGTATTTACTAGGACCTAGTAAAGATCTATCTCAATCTTTTACTGGACGAAGATATGGAAACATCTACCACTGGATATAAAATCAGAAGGCATAGGAAGCTTGGTCATGTCAATATGAAGCAAATTGCCAAGATTTCTTCTAAAAAGCTTGTTCATGGACTACCCAATCTGGCTTATCAAAAGTCCGAATTATGCACACTTTGCGTTTGGGTAAACAGGTTAAAAATTCTTTTAAACCCATAATTCAAGTTTCTATTAATCGAGTTCTGCAGCTTTTGCACATGAATCTCTCTAGACCAACCAGAACTCAAAGCATTGGTGGAATGAAATACTGCTTGGCATAGGAAGCTTAGTCACGTCAACATGAAGCAAATTGCCAAGATTTCTTCTAAAAAGCTTGTTCATGGACTACCCAATCTGGCTTATCAAAAGTCCGAATTATGCACACCTTGCATATTGGGTAAACAGGTTAGAAATTCTTTTAAACTCTTAAATCAAGTTTCTACTAATCGAGTTTTCTAGCTTGTGCCACTTTTGAAAATATTTAATTTAAATATCTATATGATTCTCAAAAATCATAAAATTAAGGCAAGTGATAAACAAGACAATAGGATAATGATTTTATGCAAAATACATGGCCAAATAGAATTTCACACAAATCCATAATTCACACAAAACAGCATGTAATTTTCGGATGAAATCAAAATGCACAGTTTCCGAAATAATTTCATTAAAATATCCATAGGACCTCCAAAAATTACGAAATTTTACCAAGTTATAGCCAAGACACTAAAGTATATTTTTCATGTGGACTTCCAAGCCAAATTCTTTTTAGATTAATTTCTACAATCACACGAAGCTTCTGGATCTAACACCGAAACGTCCAGTGCATGTTTCTCCGAAATACTGAGTCTTCACCTACCTATTCTTCTTCGTTTCCCCTGAAATTTGGATATGTTTTACTTCAAGATGTTCTCTACAAGTTTTATGTAGGGATCCAAGTCAAATATCCAGATTATAGTCGTCATTTAGGTCCATGAAGTCTCGGGTGTCGTGTACCACGTCTCCAGAATTACCGTCTTCAAGATTAAGTCGATTTACTAGGTTATGCTTGTTCATTTTGCTTCAAATTTGATTATGTTGTAGTTTAAGATGTCCCCTACAACTTGCATGAAGAAATCAAAGAGATATTCTTAGCACAAATCCATCGAAAGGTCAGTGAAATCGTTCCAGATCTGAGGTCTCCATAGGATGAGAGTTTGACCCCTTAAATCTCCACCATTTTGTACCAAATTTTAGTATATTGTAGTTTAAGATGTTAGCTACAACTTTCATGAAGAGATCAAAGTCAAACTCGACTCAAAACATGCATGCAAGCTCTCACAAAGTTCTGACTCAAGCTGTTCATGCGAAAACAGCATGCATCTCAAGTACCAAACACATTTGCTTCACTCCCATACCTCCAAACATCCTAGATTTCGACCAAACCTGCAAAACATTGGTGCAAGAGTAGAAAGTGGACTCTCAAATTGCCTCTAGACCGAATAAACGATGGCACACGGCGGCAAATCGGGCGGCACACGGCGGCGAACGGCGGCGACTCCTTCCTCTCTCTCTCGGCCACACTCTCTCCCTCTCTCTCGCACGGTTTCTCTTCCTTGTTCGAACAACACAACCGGCAACTCTCTCTCCTCTTCTTCCCTTTTATTCCCCCCTAAACCTCATCATTTGCAATCACTAGATTGTCTTTCAATTGGCCAATGCATGAGCTCCTTCTTGCCACTTGGCAAAGCTCATGCATGGGCTTGGGCCTCCTCTTCGGCCTCCTTTTGGGCTGGAGACAGCCCCTCCATGGGCTCCTATTGGGCTGGCCATTCGGCCCATCAAGGCTTAGGCCAATGGGCCTAAGGCCCAACCTAAATAAAAATTAAATTTTCCCCTTTTTATAATTTCTTTTATAAATTTTAAATTTTAAATTCCACATGGCCAAAGTCTTGTGACATTTTATTTATAGAAATTTAGTCTATAAAGTGCATGGCCAAGCATAGATTATTATCATTAATCTACCAAATTTAGAATCTCATAAACACAAGCACAAATCACCTAATCTTAAAAGAGACTAATGGCTAAAGCATAAACCATAGGTAATTTCATTACCTATTTAGAGGCTTTAACACACCTTATAGCTTGACTTTGAATTTTGGGATGCCACAATTTAGATGTAAACTTTGTTGACTGTTAGGATTGATAGGGCTAGTAAGAGCACCTAGAGGGGGGTGAATAGGTGTTCAAAGAAATTTTCACAAAACTTAATAAATTAATTCATCTTTAGAGAATAATAGATTGAAGATGTAAACGACTATAAGTAGTTATATAAAGCTACGAGTTAAAGTAAGGAGTTCACTGAAAGAGAATAGAAACACAAGGTTTATAGTGGTTCGGCTTAGATCAAGCCCACGTCCACTCTCCCGCACTGACAGTCCATTGGTTAGATTTTACTATGAACCAAAAGAGATTTTACAGTCTCACGTCTTTGACTCCACAGTGTAGAAACTCTATTACACTTTCTCAAAGTCTTACAAGTGTTTGATCTCTCTTTTGAGTACAGGATAAGCTCAACGATTGAAATAGCAAAGAACTAAAAGTTTTAGACTTTGAAAATTTTCTTTCATGCACATACTCGAATAACTTGAGCGTCCTTCTTATATGCTCCTTCATGACTCTATAACCGTTGGTATTTTCCAAAGGAGTTCTTCCACTCTACTTGTTGGATAGAATCAATCAAAGAGATCTCGAGTCATTTAAGGAATGTGATGATAGCCCACCAATCTTGCTCGCCCACACATTCAGGATCTAGGTTTCCATAAGTAGAACCTTCCAAGTATACTTCACCTTTCAAAAGATCTAATTATCCAAATTGATTCCAATAAGAATAATTGTTCACTAGGTGCTATCTTCAACCGTAAGATCTTCTTCAACGATACGAACTAAATCCTTGAAGATAAACTCGCATTTGGATAAGTCTTCTCTTCGTTAGTCTGAAATCTATCAATGAGATCAAACTTTGAGAATAAAGTCTAATCGTTTTTCAGACTTTGACAAATGAGTCTTAAATTCTTCAAACTATAACACTTGAGTGTACAAGTCTTCAGACTAGACTTTTGGAAAGGTTTTGTCAACTTCAAAATAGTTAAGGGGTTTTCTCTAACAATCTCCCTCTTTTTGATGGTGATAAAACTTTCCTGCAGATTTGCAAAATTTTAACCTGCAACACTTAAACAAATCGTGATGTCTTATAAAGATAAATTAATTAAGGCCTCGACAGTATTAATTATGCAACCACAGAAAATGTGTTAATACTGCATAATAAATAACTACCCAGCCATAATTAAAATCACAATCTTAGTTGCTGCAAGAAAAATCCAAATCAAAAGAACAATCAAATGTCTAAAAGTTCATCAGTCCAAAAGCAAACCAAATAACAGTCAAATCTAAATCAGGCAAAAGTCATCAAAAAGATCAAATCAAATCTGAGATAGCTAGTATAAGCACCTAGAGGAGGTGAATAGGTGCATAAACAATTTATCTAGATACGGAAGTGATACTTAGCAAACGATAGAAGGAAATTCAAAATGAAATACGATCAAAGTAAAGAGAGTAAGGAAGAGAGAATTAAACACAAGGTTTATAGTGGTTCGGCTTATTCCAAGCCTACGTCCACTCTTCCGCACTGACAGCCTACTGGCTGGATTCCACTATGAACAAAAGAGAAGTTACACCACAGCACTTCCTTGATTCCACGGTGTAGATGTTCTACTACACCTCCTCAAGGTCTCTTACAAATATAGACTCTCTTTTGAATACAATGATTCGCTCAAAGAAATTGTCTAAACAACAGGAAGCTTTCAGACTTTGGAATTTTTCTATCACGCACACTTTTAACAACTTAGGACGTCTTCTTTATATACTCCTTCATGCCATCATACCCGTTGGCACTTACCAAAGGAATTCCTCCAATCTACCCGTTGGACTGAATCAATTAAGAAGATTATTCAAGCTATTAAAGGAACGTGTCGATAGCCCATCAATCCCGTTCGCCCATACAAGCAGGATCTTGGTTTCCATAAGTAGAACCTTCCAAGAATATCCAGACAGTCATCGGATTTCCAATCATCGAGTCAATCTCGATCAATCAAATGGATTCCGAGATGTCTTCTCCAGCCACGAGATCTTCTCCAGTTGATAAGGTCATCCCCTTAATGAATCACAGATCTAGATAACCTTTCTTCAACGGATTAGAGACTGTCAATGAGGATAGACTTTAAGTCTTGAGTCTGGCTGTCCGGAGGTCTTCAGACTTTAAATAACAGAGACTGCAAACCTTCAGACTAGACTGAAGGAAACGTTTTGTCAGCTTCAAAATACTTCAAGAAGATTTCTCCAACAATCTCCCCCTTTTTGATGGTGACAAAACTTTCCTGCAGATTTGGACAACTTTGACCTGCAAAACATATCTCAAACATATATGCATATTTTATAGAGATAAATGGCTAACACAAAAATCTGCAACCACAGAAAATAGGTTAGTTTTATCATATTCAAAACTATCCATAAGATATCAATAGCAGTCAATAGCAATCATCCAACTTCAAATCCAGACAAAAAGACACAAAGTTTAAAGTCAAACATCAAAACAAATTAAACAAACCAAATAGACAAAAGAGATTAAAAAAAAAAAAAATTGTTCAAATCTCTTGCATCTCTCCCCCTTTTTGTCAACATTGAAAAGGTTGAGATGAAAATGGAATGAAGTCAAGATTTCTTGGGAACACGGACAAGCTAGAAATCTTCCATTGACTGAACGATCCCTTTCAGCCTTTTCAAGTCTTCCTTCAGTTGAGCAATCTCCTCACCCTTGGCATTGGCCTGAATCTGAACAGAGAGGGCTTGGATATGATCTTGTAAAGACACTGAAGAAACTTGACCAGCATTCTACAAATTTTGAACCTCGCATCCCAATGCATAAACTTGACCGCGCATCTCCAAGAGAATATCGAGAATTCTACGAAAGTCGACTGAGTTGTCGGTCTGCGTACTAGCTTTAGCACGTTCTGCAGATGATGGCATATCAGAATAATCTCGCAGGTTTGGCGTTGAAACTTCATGATCTTCTTCTGGAAATTGAGAGGCATAAATATCCTCTGGGTCTGCAGGAGAATGACTGATTCCTTCACTTGTATCAGGATATGAGGACTTCCCTCCTTTCTCTTGATCTCCCCCTATTTCCATGCCTACAGGTGGAGAAGAGTGTTCCTCAGGTTCTCCTTCTCTTCTTTCATTTCTAGGTCTTTCCTCCTCTGCTTCTTTTTCGCCAACTGCTCTGTCTTCTCCTTCTTCTTCTCTTGCTTCTTCTTGACCTTCTCTTTCATTTCCTTCTGTCTCACGCTGTTCTGTTGATTCTGGAACAGTACGACTTAGCTTTTTCAAAGCTATTGCTGAAATGGTAAGATCATCATCTTCTTCATCTTCCACAATAAGAGGTCTTCTTTTCTGCTTTGAAGCAATCAAGGGCTCCTTTCCTTTCCTTTTTGAAGAAGAGGATTGATGAGTTCTGACTGGAGTCTTCTCCTTGAATTTCTCTAACTCCTTGTTCAGTTCCTTCAGACGCATTTTGGTCACCATCTTAAGTCCTACCACCATATGATCGCACGATCGAACACAAAAGATTTGCGGAGGCTGAATATTTAGATGTCTGAACAACTTTGTCACAAGGCTTGGATAAGGGAGTTGACCTCAGTCCTTCATCATCGCTCTATACATGTGGAACATGACAGTGTGAGGAAGAGAAAACATTTTCCCAGTGAGGATGGTATACATCAATTTTGCCTCTGGACTTGAAACATCAGTCTTGGAGGTTGATTTAGGCCGGAGGCAATTGATCACTATCTTGTGAAGCAAGATATTGAATGCATTCATCCTTAGGTAGGTGATCTTCTCATCTGTTCTCCTATCCTTCACAGGTTCTAGTGTGGCCCGAGCAATGGAAACTTTGATGGGTTGATATCTTCCCCTTTCAACTCCTAACACATCTGCTAGCATATTCATGTCTACAACATAGTCTTGATCTTTGACACTGAAAGAGAATCTATTCGCATCCAAAAAGCTAAGATTTGAATAGAAATATGCAGTCACTTCAGGATAGGCCCCTGTAGTGTCGTAACAGAACGTCTCAAGTTGAAGGTAACTGAATTTCTCCCTCAAGTTCACCTTCACAGCATCCAGAAAATCAAAATCCACACTTCTAGGGTTTATAACCCCACGCTTCAGCAATTTCGAGTACAAATCCTCTTGTTCCTTCGATCTGAACACTTCTCCCCTTTTTCCTCAATTGTTAACCGCAACACCCATTCTCGGTTGAAATTGGCTGTACAATTTGTCATCATCATTTCCATCTACAGGATTCGGTCCCCAGTCACGAGGATCACTTGGGATATTCACAAGGGTTTCCTCAGCCACCCCTTGTCGAGCAATTCCCAAACTTTCCATTTTTTGCAAAAAGATATATTTGTTCCCATATCCTTTTTCTTTAAGAAAATCATCGACATAGTTCAAGGGAGTACGAGTTCCTTTTAAAGCACGATACAGCTTATAAATAAAGGCAAGCGTTTGAGTTCTTATAGGATCTGCATCCTCAATGATTTCTTCCTCTTGTTGATGAACAACGCCTTGAGGACTAGATGGATGAGAATGACGCTGCTGAGAATGTTGTGGGCTCGGTTGCTGTTCTGGAGATACTTCTTCTTCAGTAAGATTCGAAGTGCGTACGCCCCTCATTCATCCGCCGTGGTCCCCTGCTTGCGATTCTCGAAGACTTTCTTGAAGATGACATCTTTCTCAGTTTTTGGAAGATTCCTTGCTTGACTTTCCCAAGAAAGATAATAACTTTTTCAAGGATTAAACAAGGGAGAAAAACGGGAATGGAGGATTGATGCTTTCTAGGGTTTTTGAGAGTAAAGTGTAGAGGAATGAACAGAGCACTATCGATTAAAAAGAGATAAACGAACCGTCACAAAGGAAGGTAAAAAGATGCCTTTTTAAAATAACTAACTTTTTTTGGTGAAAATATTCATTTCAAAAAATAACTTCTTTTTCGAAAAGGAAATGATGCAATAATTACGACGATTAAAGATAGCAATAAACCACGATTGACAATCGTACCTTTTCAAGATAAAATTCGAGAGAGAGAGAGAGAGACTAACTTACAGTCTGATGATCGTACCAAGACTAACTTACAGTCAAAGTCTTGTATGTCTAAGTCTGAAGGTCTTTAGACTTTGACCTCCTCATACCTTAAAATGTTGAGTCTAGAGTGAATTGTTTCAAATTGATTCTTCTCCAGAGGCTTTGTGAATATATCCGCCAGTTGGTTCTTTGAATCAACATATTGAATTGAGACATCTCCATTTTGAACATGATCTCTAATAAAGTGATGTCGAATCTCTATATGCTTTGATCTTGAGTGGAGAATTGGATTTTTAGTGAGATTGATAGCGCTGGTGTTGTCGCAATTGATCTCCGTGCATAAGTCTTCAATTCCAAAATCTCTTAGCTGTTGTTTTATCCACAAAATTTGCAAACAACAACTTCCGAGAGCTATATACTTTGCTTCTGCTGTAGAGAGAGATACTGTACTTTGCTTTCTTGAAAACCAAGACACTGTCCTGCTTCCAAGAAGTTGACAGGTACCCGAGGTGCTCTTTCTATCGACTCTGCATCCAGCAAGGTCTACATCTGAATATCCAATAAGAGTAAAGTCTCCCATTTTTGGATACCAAAGACCAAAACTTGAAGTTGATGAAATATATTTGATAATACGCTTCGCAGCACTCAAATGAGATTCTTTTGGGTCTGATTGAAATCTGGCACAAATGCAAACATTAAACAAAATGTCAGGTCTAGAAGTAGTAAGATAAAGAAGTGATCCGATGATACTCCTATACAGCTTTTGATCGACTTTCTTTCCTCCTTCATCTTTGTCTATCTTCAGGGAACTTGACATTGGTATATCAGCCGTTTTGCAATTGCCCAGTCCAAACTTTTTAACAAGATCATTTGCATACTTTTCTTGATGAATGAAAGTTCCTTCCTCCAGTTGTTTTATTTGAAGTCCAAGAAAGAAGGTTAACTCACCCATCATGGTCATTTCAAATTCATCCTGCATAGTCTTAGAGAATTTCTTGCACAGAGTTTCATTAGAGGATCCAAAAATGATATCATCCACATATATTTGAACAAGCAGAAAACTTTTTCTTTCTCTTTTAATAAAAATGGTAGTGTCTACTTTACCTTTAACAAAACCATTCTGTATTAAAAACTTACTTAATCTTTCATACCAGGCTCGAGGTGCTTGCTTCAAGCCATATAAAGCCTTTTTTAATCTGAATACTGAGTCTGGTTTCCTTGGGTCTTCAAATCCAGGTGGTTGTTCCACATAAACTTCCTCATGGATAAATCCATTAAGGAAAACACTTTTGACATCCATTTGGAATAACCTGAAATTTTTATGACAAGCAAATGCAAGTAATAAACGAATTGCTTCTAACCTCGCTACTGGTGCATAAGTCTCGTCATAGTCGATCCCTTCTTCTTGTGTGTATCCCTTGGCCACGAGTCTTGCTTTGTTTCTTACTACCTTGCCTTTTTCGTCCATCTTGTTTCTAAATACCCATTTAGCTCCAATGACAGATTTACCTTTTGGTTTTGGAGTTAGTTCCCAGACATCATTAATTCTGAATTGTCTGAGTTCTTCTTGCATAGCTTCAATCCAGCTTTCATCGGATAAAGCTTCTTCTAGGCTCTTGGGTTCTGTTTCAGAAATAAGAGCCACAACACTAGACTCTTCTCGCCTTTTGGATCTTGTGCGAATTCCTTCATTGATATCGACAATAATAAGATCTTTGGGATGACTGAACTTATGTTTCCAGTTGCTGGTTAATGAATCAGATTGATGGTTACTTCCTTCACTAGATTTTTCAACGGTCACTTGTTGCTGGTCCTTCAAAATTTGAGCTGCTTCTTGAGATTTAGACTTTGTAGAGTCTGAAGCAGGTTCAACCTCTTCGAGATGAGTCTAAATGGACTCCTTTTGTGCAGAATCTTGGAATTTGACATTCATTGATTCTTCCACTGTTTGAGTCTTCTTATTGTAGACTCTGTATGCCTTGCTTGTGGTTGAATATCCAAGAAAGATGCCTTCATCTGACTTTTCTTCAAACTTACCAACTCGATCATTTGCATTTTTCAGAATGAAACATTTGCATCCAAATACATGAAAATATGAAACAATAGGCTTCTTTTCTTTAAATAGCTCATAGGGGGTTTTTTCTAGAATAGGTCTTAGAAAAACTCTATTGATAATATAACATGATGTTGAAACTGCTTTAGCCAAAAATCGTAAAGAGATATTACTTTCAATTAAGAGAGTTCTAGCCATTTCTTGAAGAGATCTATTCTTCATTTTCACAACTCTGTTTTGCTCTGGAGTATATGGAGAAGAGAATAAATGCTGAAAACCAGATTCTTCACAAAATTTGGCAAAATCTTGATTTTCAAATTCACCCCTATGATCTGTTTTTATACTTGAAATAGCATATCCTTTTTCATTTTGAACCATCTTAGCAAATTTTTCAAAGTAAGAGAAAGTTTGACTTACTTGCTAAGAAATATACCCAAGTAAATCGTGAGTAATCATCCACAATTACTAGGCAATATTTCTTAGATCCGTTCTTGTTGGTCAAAAGAGATCCATATGCAAGAGCTGCAGTACACGGTTAGTGGAAACTTGATTTATTGATTTAAAGGAGTTTCTTACCTGTTTTCCCAATATGCATGGTGTACATAGATCAGACTTTTGATATGATAAATTGGGTAGTCTACGAACAAGCTTTTTTGCTGAGATCTTGGCTATCTACTTCATGTTAACATGCCCAAGCTTTCTGTGCCACATGCTCGCTTTGTCTTGGATTGAGATTAAACATTGCGACTCATCTAGTTTTAAGTCCAAGAGGTAGATATTTCCATGTCTTCGACGCATAAATGACTGAGTAGAGTCTTTACTAGTTCCTGAAAAAATACCCTCTTGAAAGTTGATCCTAAAACCAGCATCACACAACTGACTGACATTGAGCAGATTGTAATTGAGCCCTTCAACTAAAGAAACATTGCTTATTGTGAGATTCCCAATCTTCACAGTTCCAAAGCCTACTATTTTTCCTTTGTTGTTTCCTCCAAATGAGACTTTTCCACCATTCACTTGAATAAGCTTTATGAAGCAATTTGAATCTCCTGTCATGTGTCTTGAGCATCCACTATCCAGGTACCATTTCACATTTTTCTTGATAGTGACTGCATTTAAAAAGAGACTCAAGCTTTCTTTGGTACCCATATTTTCTTGGGTCCTTTTGAGTTAGTTTGATATACGGTTTTTGCCCAGACTTTATTGATAGGTCTCCATACCATAGGACATTCTTTCTCAAAATGATCTGCACTATTACATTTTGAACATCTAAGAGCATTGCGACCTACTGGTTTTACAAAGGTCCTTTCAAAATGATTTTTGTAAGCATTTCTTGTGGGTCTTTGTTTGATTCTTTCTTTTACTTTAGGAAAATCAATTAAAGGAATAGTTTTAGCAGTAATTCCTAAACCAGATTTATTGAAATAAGCTCTTTAAACAGAAAGTATTTTTTCAAGTTTTTTAGATTCCAGAGAAAATCTTTTGGTAATATTTGAAATGCCATTTTTCAAAAATGCATTTTCTTTTAAAAGATTATCTTTACTTTCATTGAGAGAGGAAACATTTTGGTCTAAGCATTTCACTTTTTCTTCTAAAACATTCTCTTGATGTTTTAAAGCAGAATTTTCCTTTTGAGTTCATAAATTCTTTTAAGAGAAGTCTTAAGACTAAAACATAATTCATCAATGTATTTTGAAACTTTCATAGGGATTTTGAAGTTACTTACCTCGAATTCACTTTCGAATCGAATCAATCTCGGAGTTTGATTCGAATCCGATTGTGCCATTAGACATATGTTGGCATAATCATCATCACTATCTTCACACTCTGTATCACTCCAGATTTCTGCTTTGAGAGCTTTTCGGTATTTTTCAGATTTTCCTTTCTTCCTCCTTAGAAGAGGACAGTTGGGTATGATGTGTCCCTTTTTCTTACATTCAAAGTAGACTATATCTTTGTTCGATTCATCATCTTCAGCAGACTTGATCTGTTGCTTTTGAAAACTTTGTTTCTTTGCATTGAATATTCTTCCTTTTCTATTCAGCTTTCTGAATCTTCTTATCATGAGAGCAAGTTCTTTATCATCCATGTCGTCTTCAGAATCTGTTACATCAGAATCATCATTAGATTTTAATGTAATAGATTTCTTACCTTTAGGATCTTCGTCTTCATTGATTCGTTCCACTTCATAAGATTGAAGGGTCCCAACCAACTCATCGACAAACAATGGCATGATTCTTTGGGTCTCTTTGATTGAAGTCTTTATGTGATTCCAATCCTTGGAAAGTCCACGCAGTAGCTTGTTCACTTTCATGGGCTCAGAAATTAGTTGACCTTGATTTTCAAGACCATTCACGATTTCTGTAAAACGACTAAACATGTCAGTTATCGATTCTCCCAATTTCATCCTGAAGGCTTCATATTGACCGAGGAGTATATTGACTCTGGTCTCTTTCACTCGATCGGTTCCTTCATAAGTAATGTGTAATCTATCCCATACTTCTTTGGCTGTATCACAAGAAGATATTCTGTTATATTCAGTAGGTGATAAAGCACAATATAAAGAATAGATTTCTTTTGCATCAAGAGCATGTCTCTTGATTATCTCCTCCTGACTCATTTCGCTGGACTCAACGGTGTCCTTTCCTCTTTTTGAGACAGATGCAGCTTTAGGAATGATTCATTTTTCTACAACGTCCCATTCCAGAGGATCCTTTGATCTTAAAAATGCCTTCATCTTGTTCTTCCATATGTTGTAGTCTTTTCCATCAAAGTAAGGCGGTCTTGTGTTGCTTTGCCCTTCTACCAGCCCTGGAGCCAACATACTAGCCATGGATCTTTTACTCAGAAGTAAAACACTTCAAACAAAGTGAGCACACGAGCTCTGATACCAATTGAGATAGCTAGTATAAGTACCTAGAGGGGGGTGAATAGGTGCATAAACAATTTATCGAGATACGGAAGCGATACTTGGCAAACGATAAAAGGAAATTCAAAATGAAATATGATCAAAGTAAAGAGAGTAAGGAAGAGAGAATTAAACACAAGGTTTATAGTGGTTCGGCTTATTCTAAGCCTACATCCACTCTTCCGCACTGACAGCCTACTGGCTGGATTCCACTATGAACAAAAGAGAAGTTACACCATAGCACTTCCTTGATTACACAGTGTAGATGTTCTACTACACCTCCTCAAGGTCTCTTACAAATATAGACTCTCTTTTGAATACAATAATTCGCTCAAAAAAATTGTCTAAACAACAGGAAGCTTTCTGACTTTGGAATTTTTCTATCGCGCACACTTTTAACAATTTAGGACGTCTTCTTTATATACTCCTTCATGCCATCATACCCATTGGCACTTACCAAAGGAATTCCTCCAATCTACCCGTTGGACGGAATCAATTAAGAAGATTATTCAAGCTATTAAAGGAATGTGTCGATAGCCCATCAATCCTGTTCGCCCATACAATCAGGATCTCGGTTTCCATAAGTAGAACCTTCCAAGAATATCCAGATAGTCATCGGATTTCCAATCATCGAGTCAATCTCGATCAATCAAATGGATTCTGATATGTCCTCTCCAGCCACGAGATCTTCTCCAGTTGATAAGGCCATCCCCTTGATGAATCACAGATCCGGATAACCTTTCTTCAACGGATTAGAGACTGTCAATAAGGATAGACTTTGAGTCTTGAGTCTGGCTGTCCGGAGGCCTTTAGACTTTAAATAGCAGAGACTGCAAACCTTCAGACTAGACTGAAGGAAACGTTTTGTCAGCTTCAAAACACTTCAAGAAGATTTCTCCAACAAAATCTGCACAAACTTTCTCCCCCTTTTTGTTAATAGCAAAAAGTGGAGAACATAAAAAAGTTTGGATAAAATTAGGGTTGCTTGGGGATGCGAACAAGCTAGAAATCTCCCATAGACTTGACAGTCTCCTCCATCTTCCTTAGGTCCTCCTTCAGTTGTTCGATACCCTCACCCTTTGCATTTGCTTGAACTTGAAGATTAAGGGCTTGTACTTGGTCATACAAAGAAACTGAAGTGACTTTAGCAGACTACATGTTCTTAAACTCACAATCCAATCCATAAACTTGAAGCTCGAGTAGTCTCTTAAAGTCTGCTATAATATCGGTTTGAGTACTCACTTCAACACGATCGATTTGAGGAGTGTTTACTTGTGGCATCCCGGAAATTCAAAGCCAAGCCTTAAGGTGTGTTAATGTCTTTAATTAGGTGATAGAATTTTATGGCTTATGCTTTAGCTAATTTGTCTTTTAATTTGATGAATTTTGCTTGTGTTGTGGAAATTTAAATTTCAATAATTAAAAATATCCCGAGACTTTGGCCAAGATAAAAATTTGAATTCAAAAATATTATAGAAGGAATTTCAAAAAAAAAAAAAAGGAGAAAAAGGGTTAATTTTCGAAATGGGCCTTGGACCCATTAGCCTAGAGCTTGGTGGGCCAAGCTAGTCGGCCCATTAGGGCCCAATAGGTGGCTGTCGACCAGCCCAAAGTGAGTGGCCGGTTGGGCCTAAGCCCAAGCCCAATTGATTCAAAAACAAAAATTAGAAGTGGCCAAAGGAAGAGCATGCATTGGTTGGTCATTAGGTGGATCAATCATTGCAAATGATGGGATTAAGGGATATAAAAAGAGAGAGAGAAGAGGAGTGGCCGGTTCCTCTAGCTCCATTCAGCCGAGAAAAGTGAGAGGGAGAGAGAGATTTCGAGAGAAAGGGAGAGGAGAGACTGAGAGAGAGGAGGTGGAGCCGAGAGTTGCCGCCGCCCGTCCGCCGTACGTCCGCCTAGTCCGACCACCGTACGCCGCCGTTCATCGCTGTTTGTTCATCTTGGAGGCAAGTGGGGTCCTTAACTTCTCTTGCATGTCTGTTTTGTTGGTTGCATGTTCGGTTTTAGGTGTGATTTGGGCGAAAATCCGAGGTAAGGGTTGGATGTGTTCAAGCTATGTGACTGTTTTCGTTCGGTTTGCGGTAGTCAGTATCTTAGTCGAGCTTGCATGTGTATTTGGAGTGCGATTTTGGCTTCGGTGTCTTCATGAAAGTTGAAGCTAACATCTTGTAGTATGACATACTCTAATTTCATGGAAAACGATAGTGATATGAGGGGTCAAAAGCTCTGTTATACGGAGACCTCAGATCTGCGAAATCTTCACTGACCTTTTGTTGATTTCTTGGTTGCATGTTGATTTCTGTTGGAGATCTCACCTTGTTGTCTTCATGAAAGTTGTAGGTAACATCCTAAACTACAACATACTCAAATTTGAAGAAAACAAATGAGTATAGCCTAGTGAATCGGCTAGATCTTTGAGACGGTTGGTTCTGTTGAAGTATACCGAGACACCCGAGACTTCAAAGACTTAAAAAAGGATCATACTTTGGTTATTTAACCTAGATCTCTTTATGAAACTTGTAAAGGAAACATTGATACATAACATACTCGAATTTCAGAGGAAAAAAAAGGGATTAGATGGGTCAAACCTAAGTTTTTTGGGTGATATGTACTTTGGACGAAACGGTAGAGGTTCCAGAATCTTCGTGGAGCTGTATAAATTAATCTAAAAATAATTTGGCTTAGAGTTCTGCATAAAAAATGCACGAAAATGTGTTGGCTATCACCCTGTAAAATTTCGTAATTTTTGGAGGCCATATGAGTATTTTAATCGAATTTATTTGGAAACTGTGCAATCTGGCCATTATCCGAATGTTATGTGCTATTTTGTGGAAAATTGGGAAATTATGTGAAATGCAAATTGGCCATGAATTTTGTGTGAAATTGTGATTCTAATTGTTTGTTTAATGATTGTTTTAATATTATGATTTTGGGAAAATCATAATTATTAAATGTAATATTTATTTGTGAAAATAAATATAATAATAAAATAATAAGATAATGATAAAATAATAATATAATAATATAATAATATAATAATAAAAAAATAGTGATAAAATAAAAGTGGATTATTTTATTGGCCATGAATTCTATTGAATTTACTATGCATTACTATATGACATTGGTGTATGTATGATCATGAATTGTGATGCATGTGTGTGAATCATATGCCATGTAATAATAAGATAAAAGAATGGTGAATGTGGAAAACGATATGTGAGTAAGAGGTTGTGGCGGAGGATGATGTCTGGTGGCCGAGTGGCATAATTCCAGAGGTTCCCTGGGAGTTTCAGGATGCCCGGAATGTGGGGGGCCGGAAGTCCGGTTGTATCTTGGATACATGCCCGGAGATGCCTCGCGATCCAGGTTGGGGTGTGGGATGCCTGGCTAGAAGGGTAAAGGTCGGAAGCCCTGTCGGAGGTTTCTGCCCGAAGGGAATGCCTCGTGATGCTAGTTGAGATGCGAGATGCCCGGAATGTGGGGGGCCGGAAGCCCAGTGGCCATGAGATGGCCGGAATGCTAGGATCCCTGTCGGAGGTTTCTGCCCGAAGGGATGATGATAATGATGATGATGATGATGATGATGATGGTGAATTTGATGATTTGAGAAAAGATAATGTGGGGATCAATTGATAAGTAAAAGTGGAAATTGATCTATGATGTGATATGCACGGTGATGCATGGTTAATGATGATGTGATATGCATGGTGATGCATGGCTAATGATGATGTGATATGCATGGTGATGCATGGCTAATGATGATATATATGCTATGATGATGCATGAATACGCTTGACATCAAAAAGGTAAGCAATGCCTGCATTGTATGATGGTATGCATGGTGCACTGAGTTGTTATTGGATTTCCCTATCTGCTGAGTGGTTGTACTCACCCCTTTTTGGGGATAACATTTCAGATTAGCACTATGTCGCTACCTGCTGTTTTGCGTGGGGTATTTTACGGTCTACCGTCTGATGTTGAGGTGGAGTGTACGGAGATAGATTGTCCCGCTGTGCTAGGATTGACGTTTATCCGAGTGCGGTGCTTAGTTATGTATGATATCGGCCTAGCTGAGAGCCCTGTCATACAAGAGTTCATTTCTGTGCACGTTCGACGGGATGGAACGATGCGAGGGATGCTGCCGCCACCACCACCTGACGCACCGGGTTGGGTGTGAGACCTGCGCGCGAGGAGTAAGAGCTAGATCACTTTTTGATGTAGATGGTTGACGCTGGTGATGGGAGGGTTTTGTGTTCATGTGATGTTAGAGGTCGGAGTTCCTTTTTGAGATTTTAGGTAGGACATGGCAGAGTCCTAACCTTTCTGGTTTTTGTACCGACCCGAAGGAAACCCCATCTCGCTATATGTATGTATGTAAGCAAAGCGTCGACGTTATTTATAAAATCATGTTGTTAGTTGGTGTGTATTTGTATCATGGGTTAGAAGGGAGATAGATGACGATGTGAATTTTTCTTCCGCTATGAGTCGCGCATGGGACCGCTTTAAAAAAAAAAAAAAAAAAAAAAGCCTGTAATCTGGCAAGGCTTAATTTAGCCAAGAGATAGAGATGGTAAAAGATGTAACATCGGCACTGTTAACGACCTGCGAAGGGTTCGGGGTGTTACATTACTGATGATGGAACTTCAGCACGATCATCCAAACTTGGAGATGAAGCCTCATTAACATCTTCAGAAAATTGAGAGGCATACACATCCTTTGGATCGGCAGGAGAACGACTAACATCATCACTAGTAAAAGTAATTGAAGAAGTACCTCTTTTTTCAGCAGCTCCTCTTGTTTCAGTGCTTTCGGGTGGAGAAAAGTATTCTTCTTCTTACTCTTGCTCTTCTTCAGCATCTTGGGGATGTTGTCCTTCTTCCTCTACATGAGAATCACCATAATCCTCTTCTTCTGCTTGTTCTCTTCCTCTCTCTTATTCTTCTGTTCTTCCTTCCTCTTCCTCTGTCCTCATCACTCCTCTTTCTTCATCTCTCTGCTCTGTCTCTTCTATGTCTTGGTTCTCTCAATCCTCTGTTATTGTAAAGCTTGTAAAAGCTAGTACGAGCACCTAGAGGGGGGTGAATAGGTGTAAAAACAAATTTCCTCGAGTGAAGTGTGCAACTCTAATCAGCAATAGATTATGAAAAGGAAATTAGACTCTTGTAAACAAATCGAGTTATGATCAAAGTAAAAGAGCGTAGGGAAGAGAATAAGAACACATGGTTTATAGTGGTTCGACTTAGTTCAAGCCTACGTCCACTCTTCCGCGCTAACAGCCCACCGGCTGGATTTCACTATGAAACAAAAGAGTTGTTATAGTAAAGCTCTTCCTTGATTCCACAGTGTAGAGACTCTGCTACACTTTCTCAAGGTCTCTCAAAGATATAGACTCTCTTTTGCATACAAGATTTCGCTCAACAATTTAAATGACTAAGAACAAGGAGTGTTAGATTTTGGAATTCTTCTATCGCGCACACACTCGAACAACTGGAACGTCTTACTTATATACTCCTTCATGCCATCACACCCATTGGCACTTACCAAATGAATTCTTTCAATCTACTCGTTGGAAAGAAGCAATTAGGAAGATCTCGAGTTATTTAAGGAATATGACGATAGCCCACCAATCCTGCTCGCCCATACAATCATGATCTAGGTTTCCATAAATAGAACCTTCCAAGTATACCTTGCCAATTAACGAATCCAAAATCCCTGAATCAATCTCAATTTGAATAATGGATTCCGACATGCTATATCTAGCCAAGAGATCTTCTTTAGTCGACGGAATCAAATCCTTAACAAAATACTCAGTTTTGGATAAACCTTCTTCGACGGTCTTGAAACTGTCAATGAGGATAGACTTTAAGTCTTGAGTTTGGCAGTCCAGTGGTCTTCAAACTTTGATGGAAGTGTCTACAAGTCTTCAAACTAGATTGATGGAAACGTTTTGTCAACTTCAAAACACTCAAGGAAGTTTTCTCCAACAATCTCCCCATTTTTAATGGTGACAAAACTTTCCTGCAGATTTGGATAACTTTCACCTACAAAACAATACTCAAGCAAACATGGATGTCTCACAAGAGATAAATGGCTTAGTAAAGATAACATTAAAATCTGCATCCACAGAAAGTAGGTTAGTTCTGTAAATGAACAACTATCTTTGCCATGAGATACCAATAGTGCTTGAGATAAACAATCGTTTAAACAGTCAAACCCAAATCCAGTCCAAATCCAAACAGCCAAACACAAAAGTAAAGTCAATCAAACAAAAACGTCACAAGAGTCAAGAGTTCAAGAGTCAAGAGTTTAATCAAGAGTCAAGAGTTTAAAGTCAAATCTGCACCACATCTCTCCCCATTTTGTCAGCATTAAAAAGGTAGAGATGAAAAGAGAATGGAACTAAGATTGCTTGCGAACATGAACAAGCTGGAAATCTCCCATTGACTAGATAATCCCTTCCAGCTTTTTCAAATCCTCCTTCAGTTGAGCCACATCTTCACCCTTAGCATTTGTTTGAACTTGAAGATCAATGGCATAGAGTTGATCATGCAAAGAAACCGAAGAGGCTTGTCTTGCATTCTGCAAGTTCTGAACTTCGTATCCCATAGCATAAATTTGGCCTCGCATCTCCAAGAGAACATCAAGCACTCTGCGAAAGTCTGCTGAATTATTAGTTTGAATTCTGGCTTCTGCATGATCAAACGAAGTATTGGTAGATGATGGCAAGCCAACATGATCATGCAGATTGGGCGATCAAACCTCATGGCCTTCCTCAGGAAATTGAGAGGCATAAATGTCTTCTAGATTTGCTGGAGAACTACTTACTCTTTCACTGGTGGCAGCAATTGAGGACGTACCTCTTTTTCTCAAGATCTCCCCTTGTTTAAATGCCTTCAGGCAGTGAGAAGTACGCTCCATGCTCTTCTTCTTCTTGTTCACCTCTTCCCTCTTCTTCTTCTTCAATGCTTTCTTCCTCTGCTTCTTTCTCCATTGATTTTCTCCCTCCAGTCCTCTGTTCGAGCTCTTATTTTTCTTGTTCCTCTCTCTCCTTTGTCTCTGGAACAGAACGACTTAAGTTCTTCAATCCAAGAGCAGAAATTGTGATGTCATCCTCATCCTCTTCATCCTCCAAGATGAGTGCTCTTCTTTTCTTGGATGGAGCAACCATGGGCTCCTTCCCTTTCTGTTTTGCAGCCGAAGAGACTGGGTGAGTCTTGACAGGGGTTTTAACCTTGAATTGTTCCAAAGCCTTGTTAAGTTCCTTCAGACGCATTTTAAAGACCATTTTCAGTCCTACCGCCATTTGATCTCATGTTCGAACACACAGAATCCTGGGAGGTTGAATGCTCAAATGTCTGAATAACTTAGTGACAAGTACTGAGTAAGGAAGTTGGTCCTTGTCCTTCACCATTGTTCTGTACATGTGGAACATAATAGTGGTATGGAAGAGAGAACTTCTTACCAACATTGATGGCATACATCAGCTTTGCCTCCGAGTTTGAAACATCAGTCTTTGAAGTTGATTTGGGTCTGAGGCAATTGATAACTATCTTGTGAAGCAATATATTTGAGGCATTCATCCTCGAATATGAAATTTTTCATTCTGTCGTTCTATCCCGAACAAGCTCTATCATCACACGACCATTGGACACACTGATAGGTTGGTATCTCTCTCTTTCAACCCCAATCACATCAGCCAATGTATCCATATCAACCACATAGTCCTGATCTCGAACACTAAAAGAGAATCTATTCGCATCCAAGAAACTTAGATTCGAATAGAAGTAAGCAGTGAGTTCAGCATGAGCCTCTGTCGATTCAAAACAAAACCGTTCTAGTTGAAGAAGATTGAATTTCTCTCGCAGCTTGACATTCAGAGAATCAAGAAAATCAAAGTCCACAGTTCTCGGGTTTATCACACCACGCTTTAGCAACTTAGAGTACAGTTGCTTGTATTCCTCCGAGCGAAACAAATCTGTCCTTTTGCTTCGGATTTTCGCCGCAACACCCATTCTAGGTTTAAGTTGGGTGTACATCCGATCATCATCATTTCCATCAGGTTGACTCAGCCCTCCAACACGTGGATCGCTTGGGATATTTGCCAATGCTTCTTCTGCTAACCCCGCAGGGGCAATTCCCAATCGTTCCATTGTGCGTTAAAAGAAGGTTTCATTTCGATACCTTTTGTCTTTCAGAAATTCATCAATATAGTTCAAAGGAGTACCACTCCTCTTCAAAGCACGGTAAAGCTTGTAAGTAAAAGCAGGATTATGAGTTCTTACGGGTTTTGCATCTTCGATGATTTCTTTCTCTTCTTTAAGTTCAATATTCTGAGGTCTAGATAAGGAGATGGACGCTGCTGAGAATATTGTGGGCTCTGCTACTATCTAGGAGATTCTTCTTCCTTGGTAAGATCAAAATGCGTAGACCCCTCACGCATTTGTTGTGGTCCACTGTTCGCAATTCTCGAAGACTTTCTTTGAGACGACATCTTTCACAGTCTTTGAGAGATTCCAAGCTTGTTTCGCAAGAAAGGTGAAAATTTTTCGAGGATTAAACAAGAGAAGAAAACAGACGTGGAAAATCTGTGCTCTCTTAGGGTTTTTGTGAGTAAAACGAAGAAGAACCAATAGTATATAAGGCAATCATAGCGAGGCATATGGAACGTCATAAAAAGGAAATATAAAAATGCCTTTTAAAAAAATAACTGCCTTTTCAAAAATTAGATAATTGTCATTACAAAAATAACTTCTTTTTTTCAAAAAGGAAGGATTGCAATAATCACGAAAACTGGAAAATACTATCAATCAATTTCGGATAGATGATCGTACCTTTATCGAGATTTGATTTGAGAGATAGGTTTCTAAAATAGAAGTAACTTACAGTCGTAAATCTTGATTGTCTGAGTCTGAGTGTCTTTAGACTTTCAGTCATGAGTCTGAATTTCTTCAGACTTTAAGATATTAAGACTGAAACGAATAACTTCAAATTGATTTTTTTCCAAAGGCTTTGTAAATATATCCGCCAGTTGATTCTTTGAATCAATAAACTGAATTGAAACTTCTCCATTTTGAACATTATCTCTAATGAAATGATGTCAAATCTCTATATGTTTTACTCTTGAGTGAAGAATCGGATTCTTGGTGAGATTGATTGTGCTGGTGTTGTCACGTTTGATCTCAGTGCATGAATCTTCAATTCCAAAGTCTTTTAGCTGCTATTTTATCCACAAAATTTCTAAACAACAACTTCTAAGAGCTATATACTCTGCTTCTGTCGTAGAAAGAGCTACTGTACTTTACTTCCTTGAAAACCAAGACACTGTCCTGCTTCTAAGTAGTTGACAGGTGCCCGAGGTACTCTTTCTATCAACTCTGCATCCAGCTAGATCTGCGTTTGAGTATCCAAGAAGAGTAAAGTCTAATTCTTTTGGATACCAGAGACCTAAATTTAAAGTTGAGGCAATGTATTTGATAATACGTTTTGCTGCATTAAGATGAGATTCTTTGGGGTCTGATTGAAATCTGGCACAAATACAAACACTAAACAGAATGTCAGGTCTAGAAGCAGTAAGATAAAGAAGTGAACCAATGATACTCTTGTATAGCTTCTGGTCAACTTTCTTTCCTCCTTCATCTTTGTCTAGCTTCAAGAAACTTGACATTGGTATATCAGTCTTTTTGCAATTTTCCAGTCCAAATTTTTTAACAAGTTCTTTAGCATATTTTTCTTGATGAATAAAAATTCTCTCCTTTAGTTGTTTCACTTTAACCCGAGAAAGAATGTTAGTTCACCCATCATGCTCATTTCAAACTCATCCTACATAGACTTAGAGAATTTATTGCATAGATTTTTATTAGAAGATCTAAAAATAATATCATTAACATAAATTTGAACAAGTAAAAAGCTTTTGCTTTCTCTCTTGATAAACAATGTAGTATCTACTTTACCTTTGACAAAGCCATTTTGAATTAAAAACTTACTTAGTCTGTCGTACCAACCTTGAGGTGCTTGCTTTAAACTATATAGAGCATTTTTCAGTCTGAATACAGAGTCTAGTTTCCTTGGGTCTTCAAAACCGGGTGGTTGTTCCACATAGACTTCCTCTTGGATAAATCCATTTAGGAAAGTACTTTTGACGTCCATTTGAAATAACTTGAAATTCGTATGACAAGCAAAAACAAGTAATAATCTAATTGCTTTTAACATTGCTACTGGTGCGTAAGTCTTATCATAGTCTATCCATTCTTCTTGTGTATATCCCTTGGCTACAAGTCTTGCTTTGTTTCTTACGACTTTTCATTTCCCGTTCAACTTGTTTCTAAAAACCCATTTAGCTCCAATGATGGATTTACCTTTCGGTTAAGGAGTCAATTCCTAGACATCATTGATGCTGAATTGCCTAAGTTCTTCTTGCATAGCTTCAATCCAGCTTTCATCAGTTAAAGCTTCTTTTATGCTTTTGGGTTCTATTTCAGAAATAAGAGCCACAGCACTGGATTCTTCACGCCTTTTGGATCTTGTGCGAATTCCTTCATTAATATCATCAATAATGAGATATTTGGGATGACTGGACTTATGCTTCCAATTGCTGGTTGATTTGTCAAACTGTTGATCATTTTTCTCATTTGAATCTTCGACGATTATTTGTTGCTGGTCTTCTGAAGTCTGAGCTGCTTCTGGAGATTTAGACTTTTTAGAGTCTAGAGCAAGTTCAGATTCTTCAAGTTGAGTTTGAATCGATTGTTTTTGCATAAAGTCTTAAAATTTGACATTCATTGATTCTTCCATAGATTGAGTCTTTTTGTTGTGTACTCTATAAGCTTTGCTTGTGATAGAAAATCCAAAGAAAATACCTTCATATGATTTTTCTTCAAACTTACCAACTCGATCATTTGCATTTTTCATTATAAAATATTTACATCCAAACACATGAAAATATGAAACAATGGGCTTCTTTCCTTTGAATAACTCAAAGGGAGTTTTCTCTAGAATAGGCCTTAGGAAGACTCTATTAATAATATAACACGCTGAAGAAACTGCTTCAGCCCAAAAACAAGAAAAGATGTTACTTTCAATTAAAAAAATTCTAGCCATTTCTTACAGCGATCTATTCTTTCTTTCCACGACTCCATTTTGCTCTGGAGTATATGGTGAAGAAAACACATGCTGAAAGCCAGATTCATCACAGAATTTTGTAAATTCTTGATTTTCAAATTCACCTCCATGGTCTGTTCGTATACTTGAAATAACATACCCTTTCTCATTTTGGACCTTTTTAGCAAACTTTATAAAATAAAAAAAGGTTTTAGACTTACTTATTATGAAATATACCCAAGTGAATCGTGAATAATCATCCACAATTACTAAATAGTATTTCTTACATCCAATGCTCTGAGTTCTGGTTGGTCCAAAGAGATCCATATGCAAGAACTACAGTACACGATTAGTGGATACTTGATTTATTAGTTTGAATGAGTTTCTTACCTGTTTACCCAACACGCATGGTGTTCATAGATCAGACTTTTGGTATGTTAGATTGGGTAGTCCACGAACAAGATTCTTTGCTGAGATTTTGGTTATTTGCTTCATGTTGATGTGCCCAAGTTTTCTGTGCCATAAGTTTGCTTCTTTTTGAATTGAGATTAGACATTGGGTTTCATCTAGTTTGATATCCAAGAGGTAGATATTTCCATGTCTTCGACCTGTGAAAGATTGAGAGGAGTTTTTACTGGTTCTTGAACATATTCATTCTTGAAAGTTGATTTTGAAACCAGTGTCACACAACTGACTAATACTCAGCAAATTGTAGTTGAGTCCTTCCACTAAGGAAACATTACTGATCGTGAGGCTTCCAATCTTTACAGTTCCGTATCCCACAATTTTTCCTTTGCTATTTCCTCCAAAAGAAACTTTTCCACCATTAACTTGTACAAGTTTTATGAAGCAATTTAAGTCTCCTATCATTTGTCTTGAGCATCCACTATCCAAGTACCATTTAACATTTTTCTTAATAGTGACCTGCATTTAGAAAAGAGACTCAAGCTTTCTTTGGTACCCATATTTTCTTGGGTCCATTGGTGTTAGTGTAATATACAATTTTTGCCAATACCTTCTTAACAGGTTTCCAAACCATAGGACATTCTTTTTCAAAATGATATGAGCTATTGCACTTAAAACATTTAAGAGCACTGTGGCCTACAAGTTTTACAAAGACTTTTTGGAAATGATTTTTGTAAGAATCTCTTATAGGTCTTTGCTTAATTATTTCCTTTACTTTAGGAAAATTAATTAGAGGAATGGTTTCAGCAGTCATTCCTAAACCTGATTTGTTGAAGTAAGGTTTTTGTGCTGAAAGAATTTTTTCAAGTTTTTCAAATCCTATATCAAATCTTTTAGAAATACTTGAAATATCATTTTTCAAAAATGCATTTTCTTTTGAAAGATTGTCTGCATTTCTTTCAAAGTAGTAACACTTTTGTCTAAACTTTTGACCTTTTCTTCCCAAATATTTTCCTGTTGTTTTAGTGCATAATTTTCTCTTTTAAGTTCGGAAATCCTTTTGAGAGAGGTTTTAAGACTAAGACACAATTCATCAATGTATCTAGAGACTTTAGTAGGGATTTTAAGTTACTTACCTCGATTTCACTGTCTGAGTCCGTCTCGGAGTTTGAATCTAAATCTGATTGTGCCATAAGACATATATTGGCATAATCATCATCACTTTCCTCACATTCAGTATCACTCCAAGTTTCTGCTTTAAGTGCCTTTTTATATTTCTTAGTTTTTCCTTTCTTTTTCTTTAGAAGGGGACAGTTGGGTCTGATGTGTCCATTTTTCTTGCATTCAAAGCAGATTATATCTTTATTGGATTCATCATCTTCAACTGATTTATTATGTAGTTTTTGAAGACTTTGTTTCTTTGGATTGAATCTTTCCCCTTTTTGTTCAGTTTCCTAAACCTTCTTATCATAAGAGCAAGTCTTCATCATGCATATCATCTTTAGAATCTGTGACATCAGAATCATCATTAGATTTTAATGCAATGAATTTCTTACTTTTAGGATCTTCATCTTCGTCGATTTTCTCCACTTCATAAGACTGAAGAGTCCCAACCAATTCGTCAACAGAGAGTGGCATGATTCTTTGTGTCTCCCTTATTGAGGTCTTTATGTGATTCAAATCCTTGGACAATCCATGCAGTAACTTGTTTACCTTCATGGGTCCAGAAATTGGTTGACCTTGATATTCAAGGCCATTCACAGTCTCTGTGAAACGACTAAACATGACAGTGATAGATTCTCCTGGTTTCATCTTAAATGCTTCATATTGGCCGAGTAGAATGTTGATTCTGGTTTCTTTCACTCGATCAGTTCCTTCATAGGTGATGTGTAATATATCCCAGACTTCTTTAGCTGTTTCACAAGAAGATATTCGGTTATATTCAATAGGAGATAATGCACAATATAAAGAATAAATTGCTTTTGCATCAAGAGCTTGTCTCTTGGTTATCTCTTCTTGAGCCATTTCACTAGACTCAATAGCTTCTTTTCCTTTTTCTGAGACTGTTGCAGCTTAAGGAATGATTCCTTTGTCTACCACGTCCCATTCTAAAGGATCCTTTGATCTTAGGAATGCCTTCATCTTATTTTTCCATATGTTCTATTATTTTCCATCAAAATAAGGCGCTCTAGTATTGCTTTGCCCTACAACTAGTCCTGGAGCCAACATACTAGCCATGGATCTTTAACTCTAAAGTAAAATATTTCAACTTAAGTGAGTACACAGGCTCTGATACTAATTGTAAAAGCTTGTACGAGCACCTAGAGGGGGTGAATAGGTGTAAAAACAAATTTCCCCGAGTGAAGTGTGCAACTCTAATCAGCAATAGATTATGAAAACGAAATTAGACTCTTGTAAACAAATCGAGTTACGATCAAAGTAAAAGAGTGTAGGGAAGAGAATAAGAACATAGGGTTTATAGTGGTTCGGGTTAGTTCAAGCCTACGTCCATTTTTCCGCACTAACAGCCCACCGGCTGGATTTCACTATGAAACAAAAACGTTGTTACAGTAAAGCTCTTCCTTGATTCCATAGTGTAGAGACTCTGCTACACTTCCTCAAGGTCTCTCAAAGATATAGACTCTCTTTTGCGTACAAGATTTTGCTCAACAATTTAAATGACTAAGAACAAGGAGCTTCAGACTTTGGAATTCTTCTATCGCGCACACACTCGAACAACTGGAACGTCTTCCTTATATATTCCTTCATGCCATCACACCCGTTGGCACTTACCAAAGGAACTCTTCCAATCTACCCGTTGGACATAATCAATTAGGAAGATCTCGAGTTATTTAAGAAATATGACGATAGCCCACCAATCCTACTCGCCCATACAATCAAGATCTAGGTTTCCATAAGTAGAACCTTCCAAGTATACCATGCCAATTAATGAATCCAAAATCCCTGAATCAATCTCAATTTGAATAATGGATTCCGACATGCTATATCCAGCCAAGAGATTTTCTTTAGTCGACAGAATCAAATCCTTAATGAAATACTCAGTTTCGGATTAGCCTTCTTCGACGGTCTAGAAACTGTCAATGAGGATAGACTTTGAGTCTTGAGTCTGGCAGTCTGGTGGTCTTCAGACTTTGATGGAAGAGTCTGCAAGTCTTCAAACTAGACTGATGGAAATGTTTTGTCAACTTCAAAATACTCAAGGAAGTTTTCTCCAACAAAGCTAACATAACTTTGTAAATTTTACAAGGAAAAAGCAAAGAGAGTGATGTCATCCTCATCTTCTTCATCCTGCAAAATAAATGTTCTTCTCTTCTTAGATGGTTCTTTCATGGGCTCTTTGCTTTTCCATTTTTCTGCTACAAAGTCTTGTCTCGCCTTGACAGGGGTTTTCACCTTAATGCTCTCCAAAACTTTGTTTAGCTCCTTAAGACGCATCTTGGAAATCATCTTTAGTCCCACTACCATTGGATCAATGGTTCGAACACACAAGATTTTGGGAGATTGAATGTTAAAGTGTTTGAACAAATGAGTAACTAGAGCAGAATAAGGGAGTTTCCCCTTGTCTTTCACCATTATCCTATACATGTGCATAAGGAAAGTGTGAGGTAGAGAGAACTTGAAACCAATGTTAATGGCATACATCAGCTTCACTTTAGAGTTTGAGACATCAGTCTTTGATGTGGATTTGGATCTGAGACAATTAATCACAATCTTGTGGAAGCTCCAAAGTAGCGTGAGCTTCAGATACACTGATTGGTTGGATTTTCCCTCTTTCCACCCCCAATCACATCAGCCAGAGTGTTCACATCGACCACAAAATCCTTGTCTCTTACACTAAAGGAAAATCTATTCAGATCAAAAAATGATAAATTGGAATAGAAATAATGTGACATCCAGATTTTCGGGTTTTAATTTTTACTGGATAATATGGCCGTTTTCGTTCAGTTGAAGCCCAAAAAAAAATAGAAAGGGAAAGAGAAAAGAAAAGAAAAGAAAAGAAAAGAAAATAATACCATGTGGTGTTATATTAGTATTTCTTTTCTCTCCCCATCTCTCCTTTTCTTTCTTTTTCTTTTTCTCTCTTTCTCTCTCTCTCCTCTCCCCTTTTCTTCCGTGCGAACAGCCCCTCCCCACGCCGACTCTCTCTCCTTTTCCTTTGCCGTTTCCTACTTTGCTTTCTCTTCCCTATTTGACTTTTCAACCATTATCTCTTCTTCTCTCTCCTCTCTCTTCTCCCCCACGTGACCTTCTTCTTCTTCTTCGTTCTTCCTTGTGCGGACCAGACCAAAACCAAGAAAGAAGAGCAGCAGCTCGCCGAGCACCACCGTCGCCCGTCCCGCCACCGCACCAGAGCCGAACCGCCCGCGACGCCCGCCCGCACAACGCCGCGTGTTCCGCCGGCCATCCCTCGCGCCCAGGCGTGCTCCCCCACGCGATCCAGCTGCTGCCCATCCTCTGTCCAGCTCCGTTCGGCCACGATCCGGCCACCTCCGGCCACCGTGGGCCACCGCTCGGCCTCGCCAAGCCACCAACCGCTCTCCCGACCTCTTGCCACCCCCAACCCTCTCTCTTTCTTGCTGTTTTGCGGCCGAACCAGCAAACCCACGGAGTGGGTATCCAGCTGTTCGTGGGCCATTTTGGGCCGTTTCCCGGCCCCGAACCCGAGCCGTGCTTTGGGGACAATCGTTCCTCGCGTCGCCGCCGTCGGATTGATCCGATTTGCGCGCGATTTGGTGAGTAATCTCACTCATCCCGGATTCGTTGGCTAATTATGCTTTAGGTTGGTTTAGTGTTAATTAATTATGTTTAGGTTGTTAGATTAGAATTAATTAGCAATTATTAGTCAATTGTGATGCGATTTAGATAAATTGATTGCGCAATTAGCAAGTAGACATGGTCTACTAATTATTGGAAGTGCCTCGGGAATTTTCCGACCCCTAATCGAGCTTCAATTTGGCGATTCGGGCCTAAGTGAGATTTTTGGGCATTTAAATATTAATTTTCGGAATTAAATTAAATAATTATTTATTTTCCGAAAATTCAAGGGAGATGGTTCGGAATCGGAAAATTATGCTGATGACCGTGGTGAAGCTCATTTGTTTAATTGATTTTTAGTTTGTGCTAAATTGAATTTTTAATATTTATTAATTAATTTTCGAAATTAATTAATTAATTAATTATTTTCGGAAAATTAAGATTTTGATGGCCGACGACCGAAATCTCGTGCTGATCGTCATGGCGCAGTTCGTTTATTTATTTGAGCTCTACGTTGTATGGAATTGAATAAATTGTGATATTTTAGGGATTTACCCTAAAGTGATTTAGAATTGATTGAGATTGAATGATTGATTGGTAAATGGCCGAGTATGTTTGTTTAGTATTTATGATGCTTTGATTGAGTTGTAAAGTGGATGGAGTTATGAGAGAATTGGAAATACTCTGTAATTGAACCAATCAGACACAGTGTATAGACCTACGTGGTTCGGTGATTGGGACATCACTGGCGAAAACGGTGCCTTGAAGAACGCACCTATCGGTCTAGTACATACATTATTGTGGACCTACGTGGTTCGGTGATTGGGATATCACTGGCGAAAACGGCGCCTTAAAGAACGCACGCAATTGTCTATTGAACAGATCATGGTAGGCATGTGTGGTTCGGTGATTTGGGATATCACTGGCGAAAATGGTGCCTTAAAGAACGCACGCAATTGTCTATTGAACAGATCGTGGTAGGCATGTGTGGTTCGGTGATTTGGGATATCACTGGCGAAAACGGCGCCTTAAAGAATGCACGCAATTGTCTATTGAACAGATCATGGTAGGGATGTGTGGTTCGGTGATTTGGGATATCACTGGCGAAAACGGCACCTTAAAGAACGCACACAATTGTCTATTTGAGTACATGGTCATAGGCATGCGTGGTTCGGTGACTAAGGAGCTCACTAGCGAAAACGGCGCCTTAAAGAACGCACGCAATTGTCTAGTGGATAAATCACTTTGGCGAACTTGGTGCCCGAGAGTATTGACCTAGAATAGTTCGTCTGACATGTAATCGACTAGATCGATTGATCATTGCTTTGAATTGAAGTTGTGAATTGATTGACTGAATGGAAATGACCGTGAGTGGTCTTGTTGACATATAATCGACTATGTCGATTTGATCGATGCTTCTATCGGTGATATGACTGTTTGGGTGCCTATTATGAATTCTATTGACTTGCAGGTGGGATATGAGGCCAAGGTACGTCTTCTGCCCTATGCGTGTATAGGCAGCCTATAGTATAATAGTTTACTAATTGGGCTTAGTGGGGTAGAACTCGCTGAGACGTAGTCTCATCCCAGTTTGGGGAAAAACATTTCAGGACCCCGATGAGAAGTTGAGGAGGAGAAGTCTGGGAAGGACGACTCGGAAGTAAAACCTGAGGAGAAGGATTTTGGAAGAAGAAGATTATCCCGAGAGGGGTCTTGAGTGCGGCCTCGATGGACTGAGAGTCTATCTTCTTATGAGAATTCCTTTTGAAGTGAATAGTTATGAAGCGGTTTGAGTTTTGTATAAAAGTTTGGTTATAAATTTCAATATGAAAAATATGGCCCTGCTTTTCTATCCCATCGTTTTATTGTCTGGGGATTTTAACTGCTTCCGCATGTGCTTAATAAAATGAAAGGGTCGGCGATACATAATCCTGGGATATCGCATTATATAATCGACCAAGTGAGAAGGATGTGTGCGTGCCCGAGGATCGGGGCGTGACATCCTGTTTAAGTGGTATCAGAGCGGGGTTGAAGATTGGAGTGATAAGGAGCGTTGACCATGGGATAGTTAGTAGGAAAGGCCTTTAAATTCATGCTGGTGCATGTCTGTGTTAGCTGGATGCTTAGAATTGATTGTCGTGTGAGGGTCGCTCATCTTCTAATCCAGTGTGGATTTGGGAAGTCGGGTTTTAGTGTAAAGACTGAACCATGAGCGAGCAGGAGCTGAGAACTCCTAGTAAGAGGACAATGTCCTCTGTGACTCGGGATAATGCACTAACAAAGGTCGGTACCCAAGGTGGTTGTGGCAGAGTGTCGGCTCTGGCCAGCTCGAGTGTAAGAGTACCACTGCAGGTTGGTACTAGTGTAGCAGCGTCGAATGATCCTAAGCTCGATAGGATCGTTCTGATGCAAGTATTTCTTGGGATCTGGATGAGCCTATATGGTCAGAATCAAGTTGTTGCTGTTGTTGCTACCTTGCTGAGGTCCAACCTGGAAGGATGGTCGGGGAATATATTTTGATATCTGAGTCAAGATTCAGTGCAAGCAGATTGGGAATTCGAATTCGGTCAGGGTAAAGACTGATGTTGAGAGAAAGATATTCTATTCCACTCAATAGGAAGGGCGGCATAGTCAAGTCAGTATTCAGACAAATGGAACATGTTGTTCCGTGGAAGATATGTTACATGGAAGATGGTATGGATCGTCTCATGTATTTTGAGGATGAGGGAGGTAGAAGACTCACTAGGTGAGTGCCGAAAGTATGGAAGGAATGCATGGATTAATCCTGTGTTCGAGAATGACTAGAACAGGCTTTGATGGTAGTGAGCACGGCCATCAAGTGAGGGACTATCGGTTGGGGTTTAAGAAGAACACCAACACTGTTCTACTATTAGAACGCCAGCAAGATGGCAAAAAAGAACAGGAACGGAACCGACTATGCCTTATTCAATGAAAGAATATTTAGAGGTGATTTTATCAGAATAGTGCCAGAGAATGTTGGGATTGCAAGTGTGGAATTTCAGTTGTTTGTTAAGGCTGTAGGAAAAGAACCATTGACTAGAGTTATACTTGATTGGCTATTGGTGTATGACTTATTCGTCAAGTGTAGAAAGAATTGGTTCTTGAGCATTTTATGGTGATGAATTGTTATGGTAGAGTAACCTAGCTTATTCCAGGCGCATGTAGAAGTACCGAGTTTTACTGAGAGTTGAGAAGGGTCCTTGACTTCTTTGATCTCGTCACTTGAGGTAACCTGTTTAGACAGAAGTTATCGAGATTAGTGGGCAATGATATTAGATAAGACAGATTGAAGAATTAAAAAATTTAGAACTCCTCAGTAGTCCAAGAATTCTTGGAAGTGTTGCCAAAAAAGTGGTCAGACCGTTGCCAGAGAAAGAGATAGAATTACGATCGAGTTAACATCTGGAACAGAACCATTCTCCAAAAGTTCTTTCCGGTTGTTGTTGTTTGAATTGATAGAACCAATGGTGCAGATGTGAGGATTGATGAATGAGGAATTCATGCATATCAGTGCATCACTTTAGGGATCATCGGCTTTTTGTGAAAAGAGAAAGAAAGATGGTTCGTTGCAATTATGCATCAACTATAGTCGACCCAATCAAGTGACAATCAAGGATAAGTGTTCATTGTCAAAGATCGACGAATTGGGCGACTTGTTATAAAGAGTGTGGATGTCTTCAAGGATCGACTTGAGGACAGGTTATTGTCAATTGAGAACCAGGAAGGAGGTTATACTGAAGACAGCATTTCATACTTGATTTTGTCCTTGTGAGAATAATGTAAAGCCATTTGATTTGACGAACGCTCCCGCCGTTGTCATAGATTTGACAAATCGAGTGTTCAAAGAATATCTAGATCAATGGTGATCGTGTGGTGTAGCGACATTATAGGGTGTTCATTAAGTGTTGAGAATCACGAGATGCCCCTAAGAATGGTCGTGTGGTTACAGGTAAATGAATCTTCATGGACCCAGCCAAGATCGAATCAGCTGTTAATGGACCGAGACCGACATTAATGTCAGAGATCAGAAGTTGTGGGGATTTGACAGATTACTACGGAAGGTTTTTGAAAGAATTTTCAGCATCAGTATCATCATGGGCTTGACCTCTTGAGAAAGAAGAGAAATTCATTGGCATAGACAAGTACGAGGATAGTTTCCAGAGCTTCAGTGAGATTAGGCTACCGCACTTATGCTAAACTTTTCATTTGGCTCTGGAAAGCATGAAATCTTTAGTGATGTGTCTTGCCAACGACTGGGTATGTATTGATACAACATGAGAAGATTGTTGTATAACCGTCCCACCAGTTGAGACCCAACAAGTTGAACTGAAACAGTGTCGGGAATCAGAATTTTGGCAGAACTATAATGATGCTATCTGGTGTTATCTTGGGAGAATGAAATAAGTAATTTATGTGTTGAGCCGAGAGTCTTCGATTATACATAGGCTGGCTAAAGTATAAACTTTACTTAAAAAGGGTTCAAAATTTGGTTTTCAAATTTGAGGCGGGCTACCTTTTAAATTTTATAGCCGCCCTCAAAATTGAACCAAATGTTCAAGTTAGAATCGGCGCCTAGTTGACAGACTGAGATGTTCAAAAGATCTTATCAGAGGATACTAGCAAGAAAGAATCTAACTTTGAAACTTCTGAGGGTGGAACGTTCGGGTTCCATGAGGAATTGAGTGCACTTGACAGTGTAGCACTCAGGGAAAAGATCTTGTCGGAAGTTCACTATAGTATCGCAGCTTTGACCAGCCGGTGCAAGTAAATCAGAATCGGCATTAGCTAGACTAGTAAGCTGATATGAAGATAAATACAGCTGAGCAGGTTGAAAGCATCAAAAGTGTCATTAAGTGGAATGCGAATCGGGAGAATTTTACCATCACTTGAGAGTCCCAAGTAAGAATGGAAATATATCACAATGGAACATTGTGGTAGGCTTACTAAAGATTCAGTGGATTACTGATACCATTTGAGAATAGTGGTTGATCGATAGATGGAGTTGGTTCACTTTGGTACAATACGGATATATCTTATTTTGAGTGTGTAACATCCAGATTCCGGGCTCTGATTTCGATTAGATAAATTGGGCATTTCATCGACGCAATTACAGTGTTTTTCTCTGAGTTGGCCACTCATGAGATAACTAGACTAACTGGGTGAGTTATTAAGGACCTTAAGGCAAATAGACTTGAGAATTCGACCATGGATCGACTTCTCGACCGTGCTCATCTTTAGAGATCATTGCGGCACAATATAAAAATCGATTTGAAATCAGAAATAGATCAACTCAACTGAGATGAATGACCGATCGTGGGTGACTCCACTAAATTGAAAAATTCTCATCGACCGGTACTAATTTGATGTTTCTATCGTTTTGGGACCCTGTGTCCGTATTTGAACCTTTGAGATTTTCACGACAATCGAGAGTCGCCAATGTGTCAAGTGGGTTCATTGTGGCTCGAAGAAAATCGACCACGGGTCATTTGTCCTAAAAAGCTCTGAACGCTACCCAGTAGCTTAGGTCACACTAAAAGCGTGTCAGAGTGAAATTAACCGCCAATCTAAGTTCGATTTCAGAAATTGAAGATCCTATCTTGTCACAGAGTGGGTATACCGAAGTGTGTGTGCATTAGATAATTCGCCGGCATGGAGGGTCGAGGATGAATTATATTTCGAATCTAGATCAGAGATTATAAGTTGGCAGAGTTTTCAAAGGGTTCTTTATTAAGCAGTGTATAGCAAAGGGTACATGATTTTAGTGGTGAAAAGAAAGTGAAGAAAGATTACAGCCTAGAGTCGGTTGAGATGTCAGAATGTGTTTGCAGTTGTCAGATCAGTGTCAGAGTAAAGATTGCTAAGAATTGTCAGAAATTTTGAATTGTTGAGGTTCGAAGGTTTATTAGGGAGTCGAGAAAAAGAGATCAAATGTGGATGACAGAATGTCTTATGTGAGAAGCTCAGTTCAGTTGTTGGTTCAGAAAGAGCAGATTTTGTGTGCAAAGATGATATCCTTGGTCAAAGTGGTTAGACAACACCACGAGACCGAATGATCAGCGTGGAAAAGTGAGACTCGACGAGACGGCAATACCCCCACCTTTCGTTTATGGACTGATAAAGGTTTAAATTTCGAGGACGAAATTTTTATAAGAGGGGAAGAGTTGTGACATCCAGATTTTCGGGTTTTAATTTTTACTAGATAATATGGCCGTTTTCGTTCGGTTGAAGCCCAAAAAAAAAAAAAAAAAAAAAGAAATAGAAAGAAAAGAAAAGAAAAGAAAAGAAAAAAAGAAAAGAATACCATGTGGTGTTATATTAGTATTTCTTTTCTCTCCCTATCTCTCCTTTTCTTTCTTTTTCTTTTTCTCTTTTCTCTCTCTCCTCTCCCTTTTCTTCTGTGAGAACAGCCCCTCCCCACGCCGACTCTCTCTCCTTTTCCTTTGCCGTTTCCTACTTTGCTTTCTCTTCCCCATTTGACTTTTCAACCATTATCTCTTCTTCTCTCTCCTCTCTCTTCTCCCCCACGTGACCTTCTTCTTCTTCTTCGTTCTTCCTTGTGCGGACCAGACCAAAACCAAGAAAGAAGAGCAGCAGCTCGCCGAGCACCACCGTCGCCCGTCCCGCCGCCGCACCGGAGCCGAACTGCCCGCGACGCCCGCCCCCCGCACAACGCCGCGTGTTCCGCCGGCCATCCTCGCGCCAGGCGTGCTCCCCACGCGATCCAGCTGCTGCCCATCCTCTGTCCAGCTCCGTTCGGCCACGATCCGGCCACCTCTGGCCACCGTGGGCCACCGCTCGGCCTCGCCAAGCCACCAACCGCTCTCCCGACCTCTTGCCACCCCCAACCCTCTCTCTTTCTTGCTGTTTTGCGGCCGAACCAGCAAACCCACGGAGTGGGTATCTAGCTGTTCGTGGGCCGTTTTGGGCCGTTTCCTGGCCCCGAACCCGAGCCGTGCTTTGGGGACAATCGTTCCTCGCGTCGCTGCCGTCGGATTGATCCGATTTGCGCGCGATTTGGGGAGTAATCTCACTAATCCCGGATTCGTTGGCTAATTATGCTTTAGGTTGGTTTAGTGTTAATTAATTATGTTTAGGTTGTTAGATTAGAATTAAATAGCAATTATTAGTCAATTGTGATGCGATTTAGATAAATTGATTGCGCAATTAGCAAGTAGACATGGTCTACTAATTATTGGAAGTGCCTCGGGAATTTTCCGAGCCCTAATCGGGCTTCAATTTGGCGATTCGGGCCTAAGTGAGATTTTTGGGCATTTAAATATTAAATTTCGGAATTAAATTAAATAATTATTTATTTTTCGAAAATTCAAGGGAGATGGTCCGGAACCGGAAAATTACTGGCGAAAACGGCGCCTTAAAGAACGCACGCAATTGTCTATTGAACAGATCGTGGTAGGCATGTGTGGTTCGGTGATTTGGGATATCACTGGCGAAAACGGCGCCTTAAAGAACGCACGCAATTGTCTATTGAACAGATCATGGTAGGCATGTGTGGTTCGGTGATTTGGGATATCACTGGCGAAAACGGCGCCTTAAAGAACGCACACAATTGTCTATTTGAGCACATGGTCATAGGCATGCGTGGTTCGGTGACTAAGGAGCTCATTGGCGAAAACGGCGCCTTAAAGAACGCACGCAATTGTCTAGTGGATAAATCACTTTGGCGAACTTGGTGCCCGAGAGTATTGACCTAGAATAGTTCGTCTGACATGTAATCGACTAGATCGATTGATCATTGCTTTGAATTGAAGTTGTGAATTGATTGACTGAATGGAAATGACCGTGAGTGGTCTTGTTGACATATAATCGACTATGTCGATTTGATCGATGCTTCTATCGGTGATATGACTGTTTGGGTACCTATTATGAATAGAAATAAGCTATAAGTTCTAGATGAGCAACAATTGTCTCAGAGCAAAAATGTTTGAGTTGAAGGAGAGCAAACTTCTCCCTCAGTTTTACTTTCAACAAATCAAGAAAATCAAAATCTACACTCCTAGAGTTCATCACCCCTCGCTTCAGTAGTTTAGAGTAAGTTCTTTTGTGCTCATTAGAACGAAAAAGATCCGGTCTTTCACCACAAATGTTAGCAACAACAACCATCCTCTGCTTAAAATGTGTGAACATCCTCTCATCATTATATTTCCCTTTAGATTGATTAAATGATCCAAATTGTGGACCACTTGGGAAATTCGCAAAAGCCCTTTTCTGCCGAACCAGCAGATGCAATGCCCATACTTTCCATCGTACTCAAAAAGTGAGTTTCATTTTTGTATCCTCTATCGCTCAAAAACTCATCAATGAAGGTCATTGCAGTACCACCTTCCTTCAAAGCGGTGTAGAGTTTGAAAAGAAATTAGGGCTTAAGAGTCCTTACAAGTTCCACATTTTTGATGATTTCTTCCTCTGCTTGTTGTTGCGGAGGCACTTGAGTTATAGGCTGAGAAGAGTGACACAGTTGAGAATGTTGTTGTTGACTTTGCTGCTGCTGCTGTGGAGAGCCTTCTTCCTCAATCAGATCAAAATGCGTAGGACCCTCACGCATACGTTGTGGTCCCCTGCTTGCAATTCTATAGGACTTTCTTTGCGAAGACATTGTCATAGCCTTTAAGAGATTTCTTGGACTCAATTCGAGGAAAAAGATGAGAACTTTATTGATTAAACTTGAGAGAAACAATAAGAAAGTGAAGTTCTATATTCTAGGGTTTGTGAGTGAAAATGAAGAAGAAGAAAATCTACAATATATAAAGCACATGAAACGAGGTATACGGATCGTCATAAAGGAAAAATAAAAACTACTTTTGAAAATAAACAACTGTCATAAAATCAAAGTTAAAAAGATAATTGCTAAAGATAAAATAAGTAACAATTCATTTACCTTTATGAATTTTCTCCCAAAAATTTAAATTACCAACATAGGATTAACTTACAGTCACGACTTTTGGCTAATCTGAGTCTAATCATCTTCAGACTTTAGCTGATAAAGATATAATGTTTAGTCTGGTACGAATAGACTCAAATAGACTTTTCTCCAATGGCTTTGTAAATATGTCTGCCAAATGATTCTTCGAGTCGATGAACTATATTATAACTTCTCCATTCTGAACATGATCTCTAATGAAATGATGTTGAATCTCTATGTGCTTTGTTCTTGAATGAAGAATTAGATTCTTTATGAGATTAATTGCGCTAGTGTTATCACATTTGATCTCGGTGCATGAGTTTTCGATTCCAAAGTCTCTCAGTTGTTGCTTTATTCACAAGATTTGAGAACAGCAACTTTCAAGAGCCACATACTCTGCTTTTGATGTTGAAAAAGTTACAGTACTCTACTTCCTTGAGAACCATGATACTGTCCTGCTTCCCAGCATTTGACAAGTACTAGAGGTACTCTTTCTATCGACTCTGCAACCTGTTAAATCTATGTCTGAACATCCAAGGAGAGTAAAGTCTCATTTTTTAGGATACCACATACCTAACTTTGAAGTAGTTGCAACGTATTTGATGATGTGTTTTGAAGCACTTAGATGAGATTCTTTGGAATCTAATTGAAATCTAGCACAAATGCAAATACTAAACAAAATTTCAGGTCTAGAAGCAGTAAAATAAAGAAGTGAACCATAATATTTTTGTAGAGCTTCTAGTCAACTCTTTTTCCTCCTTCGTCTTTGTCCAGCTTGAAGAACTTGACATTAGTATCTCAGTCTTTTTTTAATTCTCCAATCCAAACTTTTTGACGAGATTGTTTGCATATTTTTTTTGGTGAATCAAAATTCCTTCCTTCCATTGCTTCACTTGTAATTCGAGAAAGAAAGATAATTCACCCATCATGCTCATCTCAAATTCGTCCTACATAGACTTAGAAAACTTCTTACACAGGTTTTCGTTAGATGATCCAAATATGATATCATCAACATAAATTTGAACAAGTAGAAAATCTTTACATTCTCTTTTGATAAACAAAGTAGTATTTACTTTTCCTTTAGCAAAACCATTTTTAATTAGAAACTTACTTAACTTGTCATACCATGCTCGAGGTGCTTGCTTTAATTCATATAGGGCTTTTTTAGTCTAAAGATTGAGTCTAGTCTTTTTGGATCTTCAAATCCAGGTGGTAGTTCCACATAGACTTATTCTTGGATAAATCCATTTAGGAATGCACTTTTGACGTCCATTTGAAATAACCTGAAATTTTTATAATAAGCCAAAGCAATAATAATCTAATTGCTTCTAACCTTGCCACTAGTGCGTAGGTCTCATCATAGTCTATCCCTTCTTCTTGCATATATCCTTTGGCCACGAGTCTTACTTTGTTTTTGACCACTTTTCATTTCTTGTCCATTTTGTCCCTGAAAATCCATTTAGCTCCAATAATAGATTTACCTTTTGGTTTATGAATTAGTTCCCAAACATTATTGATGTTGAACTGTCTGAGTTCTTTTTGCATAGCTTCAATCCAACTTTTGTCAGCTAAAGTTTCTTCTATGCTTTTGGGTTCTATTTCATAAATAAGTGCTAGAGCGCTAAACTCTTCTTGCTTTTTGGATCTTGTGTGAATTTTTTCATTAATGTTGCCGATGATAAGTTCCTTGGAATGACTAGACTTGTGTTTCCAATTATTGGTCGGTCTGTCAATCTGCTGATTTTATGCTTTAGTTGAGTCTTTAATTTATGTTCGTTGTTGTTCTTCAGAAGTCTCAACCATTTTAAGGGAGGTAGACTTTGTAAAGTCTGGAGAAGGTTCAGGTTCTTCAAGTTGAGTCTGATTCAGTTGATTCTGCATAGAGTCTTGGAATTTGACGTTCATAGATTCTTCCATAGACTGAGTCTTCTTGTTGAATATTCTGTAGGCTCTGCTTGAAGTTGAGTAACCAAGAAAATTCCCTCATTTGATTTTTCCTCAAACTTACCAGTTCAAATATTTGCTTTTTCAAAACAAAACATTTACAGCCAAATACATGAAAATAAAAAACGTTTAGCTTTTTCCCTTTAAATACCTCATAGGGAGTTTTCTCTAGTATGGGTCTTAAAAATACTTTGTTAATAATGTAACAAGCTGTAGAAATTGCTTTAGCCCAAAAACGAGAAGATATATTACTTTCAATTAAAAGGGTTCTTACCATTTCCCGCAAAGATCTATTCTTTCTTTCCACAACTCCATTCGGTTTTGGGGTGCATGGAGAGGAGAAAACATGCTGAGAAACTAGATTTATCATAGAATTTGGCAAAGCCTTGATTTTCAAACTCACCTTCATGGTATGTCTGTATGCTTGAGATAACATATCCTTTCTCAGTCTGAACTTTCTTGGCAAATTTTGAAAAGTGAGAAAATGTTTCAAACTTACTTGCTAGAAAGTAAACCCAAGAAAATCAAGAATAATCATCCACAATTACTAGACAGTATCTCTTTCCGCCAATGCTTTGAGTTCTAGTTGGTCCAAAGAGATCCATATGCAAAAGCTGCAGAATACGATTAGTAGAAACTTGATTCATTGGTTTAAAAGAACTTCTAACATGTTTTCCAAAAACACATAGTGTGCATAGATCAAACTTTTGATAAGTTAGACTGGGGAGTCCACGAACAAGTTTCTTGGAAGAAATCTTGGCAATCTGCTTCATATTAACATGGCCAAGCTTTCGATGCCAAAGATTCGCTTCATCTTGAATTGATATTAGACATTGAGAACTCTCTGGTTTTATATCCAAAAGACAAATATTCCCATGTTTTCGTCTAATGAAAGATTGAGAGAGATCTTTACTAGTTCTCGAACATATTCCTTCTTGGAAATTGGTTTTGAATCCAGTGTCGCACAGTTGGCTAATGCTAAGTAGATTGTAATTCAATCCACCAAGGATACATTGTTGATTGTGAAACTTCTAATCTTTACAGTTCCACACCCAACAATTTTTCCTTTGATGTTTCCACTAAAATATACTTTTCCACCGTTTAATTGCACAAGTTTTATACAACAACTTGAATCTCCAGTCATGTGTCTTGAACAGCCACTATCCAAATACCATTTAATCTTTTTTTCTTAGTAGTGCCCTGCAATTACAAAAAGAACTCAAGCCTTTTTTGGTAACTAGATTTTCTTGGACCCAGAGGGGTTAGTTTTAAACACAGTCTCTGTCAAATCCTTCTTAATAGGTCTTAAGACTTTAGGACATTCTTTCTCGAAATGTTCTAAGTTATTACACTTTGAACATTTGAAAACACTTTGAACAACAGGTTTTACAAAAGCTTTTTGAAAATGATTTTTGTAAAATGTTTTTGTAGGTCTTTGTTTGATTCTTTCCTTTACTTTTAGAAAATCAATTAAAAGAATAGTTTCTAGAGTCATTCCCAAACTTGACTTGTTAAAATAAGGTTTTTATACTGAAAGAATCTTTTCCAACTTCTCAGATCCTAATGAAAACCTTTTTTTAATATTTGAAATGTCTTCTTTCAAGAAAGTACTTTCTTTTGAACGAGAATCTGCATTTTCTTTCAAATTGGCAAAGTTTTCATTTAGATTTTCAAACCTTTTTGTCCAAAAAATTTCCTATTGCTTAAGTGTAGAATTCTCCCTTTTTAGCTCGGAAATCTTTTTAAGAAAGGTTTTGAGACTGAGACAAAGTTCATCAATGTATTTCGAGACTTTAGTAGGGATTTTTAAATTGCTTACCTTGATTTGCTTGTCTAAGTTTGAGTTTGAATGTCTCTGAGTCTGAGTCTAATTCTGATTTTGCCATTAGACGTATATTAGCAAATTCTTCATCACTTTCTTCGTATTCAGTATCACTCCATGTCTCTGCTTTGAGAGCCTTTCTGTATTTATCAATTTTTCCCTTTTTTTTTCTTCAACAGATGACAGTTGGGTCTGATGTGTCGTATTTTCTTGCATTCAAAACAGATCACATTTTTGTTGGTTTCATCATTCTCAATTGATTTGTTTTGAAACTTTTGAGTGATTTGCTTCTTTTAGTTGAATCTTCTGCCTTTTCTATTCAATTTTCTAAATTTCTTTATCATGAGTGCTAGTTCTTCATTGTTCATATCATCTTCTGAATCTATATCAGAATCATCGCTAAATTTTAAAGCAATTGACTTCTTACCTGAGGATCTTCTTCCTCATTAATTTGCTCCACTTCATATGATTGAAGTATGCTAACTAGTTCATCCACATAGAGCGGCATGATCCTCTGAGTTTCCCTTATTGAAGTCTTCACGTGATTCCAATCTTTGGAGAGTCCACGCAGCAATTTGTTAACCTTCATTGGTCTTAAGATTGGTTGTCCCTGATATGCTAGACTGTTTACAATTTTTGTAAAACAACTGAACGTGTTAGTGATAGATTATGACATCCCAGATTTTCAGTCATATTTTCTACTTAATAGATCGGGTATTTCATTGATGCGTCTATAAGGTTATTCTCAGAACTGATCATTCTAAAGATAACTAGACTATCTGGGGAAACCATTAAGAATTTTAAGGCAAATAGACTTGAAAATTCGACTAGGAATCGGCTTCTCAACCGTGCTCATCTGTCGAGATCATTACAGCACGAATATAAATTGATTTGAGATCAAATATAGGTTGGTTTGATTGAAATGTGTGGCTAATCGTGGGTGACACCACTAAATTGAAAAATTCTCATCGACTGACACTAATCTGATTTTACTGTTGTTTTGGTACCCTATGTTCATAATTGAATCCTTGAAATTTTCACGACAATCGAGAGTCGTCATTGAGTCAAGTGAGTTCATTATGGCTCGAAGAAAATCGACCACGGGTCATTTGCACTAAAAATCTCTGAAAGTTACCCGGTAGAAAATCTCTGAAAGTTACCCGGTAGCATAGGTCACGCTAAAAACACGTCGAATGGAAATTAACAGTGAACTCGAGTCCGATTTCAGAAATTGAAGATTCTTTCATGTCACAATGAATGCTAGGTGTGTCAACTCAGTCTCGGAAGATTTTTCTAACAACCGAGACTTTTTCGGAAAAAGTCGTCGCCGAGTTGTTTTAGTGCAGAAATTGCCGAATATGGATTTTGGTTGCAAAATTGAGAAGTGTGATGGATTATTGGATGAGAAAAATTATCAATTGAGGCCTTGAGAGGTCAATTGATTTTATGGAGGCCATTTGAGATGAAATTGAGATGGGATGAGTGTCCAATTTGAAGCCATGATTTTAAAATTTGTAGAACCCTTCCCCTAGCATTTTTTTTTTTTTGGACCAATTGAGATGTTTTGGAGAGTGCATTGTTGGCCTAAGGTGAGACAAGAAATAAGACTTGGCTAGGAAGGGTTTAAGGGGATAATCATGTGGAAAATGAAGGCTGGTGGTCTCCTCAACCTCATCTCTATCCATCTCTCTCTTCCCTCTCACTTAGCTGCCGTCCAAGACTTCTCCTCTTTGCTTCATTCCGCATGCCTGCAGCAACGAAGAAGCCAGCAGAAGCAGAAGTAGCCAGCAACGCCAGGAACACCGCACACCCATCCACCGACTCCTCCTGCGCACGTCCCCACCTTGCTTTTTATTTCCCTGAAACTCCTTGAACCAACCTAGGGAAGACTCCATCTTCATCCACCAAGACAGCCCATCCCCACCGAGCTTCTCTCCACCAAAGAACCCCACTGAAGTCAACTCTTCTCTCCCACAGAAGCCGTAGTTGACCGAAGCCCGCGCCCTCTTCTCCACGCGTACACCTCAACCTCGCCTCGGTCAACCAACGAAGCACCCCAAACCAATTTGTTGACTCCACTCCACCAATCTTCCTCCAATTCCAGCTGCACAAAGCCAGCAAAGCCAGCAAAGCCAGCAAAGTCACACACGTCCAACACCTCCACCGAGAATTCCACCAAGCTGCCACTCGTCCAGTAGCTTCGTGCGTGTCTCGCCAGCAGCTCCTTGCTGCTTCCTTGTTCGGTCAACTTCAACAACCCACGAAGCCACCGACTAAACCAGCTCTCCACAGTTCTTTGTCGTCAGCTGCCACGTTGAAGCCCATCTCCCCCAGCGAAGTGTTTCTCCGTGTATCTTCATGGCTCAGTCCATAAGTCCAGCGTCAATTCCCTTATTCGTGGCCCAGCTAGCAAGAAGCCAGCCCACCTGCTTCTCTTGTTCGGCCCGTGAAAGTCTGCAGCAATTCGGCCCAAGTGAACTTCAGCCCGCTAGTCAGCCACATCAGCCCAGGCCAGTGTTCTTTGCAGTAGCCCATCTTCACTTGTCAGCAACCCAAGAAGCTTCAGCAGCTCAGCCCGTAAAGCTAGTCGGCCCAAGTTCGGCCCAAGCCCAAGTCTAAGCCTAGAAATTTCTATGGGCTTGCAAGGCTTTTGAACCCGGCCCAGGTATCCGTCGACGCCGCCAAAAATTCGAAATTCGGCCGCCGTCACGTTTCTGTCGCGGTGTTCTAGTCTTCTCCTTGCTCAAGTGAATTTTACTCACTAATGCTTTTTTAGTTTGCTAATTATGCTTAAGGGTTGATTAGATTTAATTAAGTGCAATTAGGTGGTTAGATTAGGGTAGAATAGTGATTATTAGATAATTGTGATGCATGTTAGGCAATTGGATTGTCCAATTAGGGAGAAGAAATGCTATAGTAATTATTGAATGCATCTCGGGATTATTTACGACTCTTATCGAGCTTCAATTAGGCATTAGAGCCTAAATTGAACTTTTTAGTATTTATTATCAATTTTTTAAATTAATTATTTAATTATTTATTTTTCGAAAATTAGGCTAGGATAGCTGACGACCGAAATTTTAGGCTGATTGTCGTGGTGCAATCTGTTTATTTATTTAAACTTTGAATCGTGCTGAATTGAATTAAATGTGGAATTTTAGGTTATATTCCTAAATGGTTGTTGTTAATTATTTGATTTAGAAATTGTTGGGTATTGGTTGTTGGTATCGAAAGTAAGTTGGTAATCACCTGAAAAAAGATGCGTGGGCTCGGTGAATTGGAATATCACTTGGAGAATGCACGTGAGTTCAGTGGTTGAATATGTCATCTGGTGAAAAGGTCGCCTTAGAGAATGAAAATGGCTCAAAGACTCGGTATGTCTTCTTGGAGAATGCACGTGGCTCGGTGACAGAGTATGGCATCGTAAAAAGGGTCGAGTGGGACCGTAAAGCCATCAGATCTTGAAAGGGTCGGGTGGGACCGTAAATCTATCAAATCTTGAAAGGGTCAGGTGGGACCGTAAAGCCATCGGATCTTGAAAGGGTCGGGTGGGACCGTAAATCCATCAGATCTTGAAAGGGTCGGTGGGATCGTAAAACCATCAGATCTTGAAAGGGTCGGGTGGGACTGTAAAGCCACTAAATCTAAGAAAGTTGCTTGGTCGGGCTGTAATTACCACCTATAAATAAGTTGTGTCCTAAGAACCGTGATTCATAATTAGGAATTGAGTTGGAATAATTGAAATGACCGGAAGTGGTTTTGCTGATATGTAATCGACCAAGTCGATTGATCATTACTTTGATATGATGTTGTGAATTGATTGATTGAATAGAAATGACTAGTGAATAGTCTAATTGAGACATAATCGACTAGGTCGATTTGATCGATGCTTCGATTTGTCATGTGATTGCTGGGGTGCCTATTTGATATGTGCTAATATGCAGGTGGAATTAGAGGTCACGTTAAAGTCCTCTAACTCGTATCGTGCATAGGCAGCCCTAAGGTGTATTGGTTTACTAATCGGGTCTTAGGGGATAGAACTTGCTGAGATGTAGTCTCATCCCGGTGATGGGATATCATTTCAAGACCCTAATGAGAAGCTTGAGGAGAAAGAACCCGAAGAGGAGTACTTGGAGGAGAACCCCGATAATGATCCCGAGTATGACCCGGATGAGAACTGAGATCCCATCCTTTTTTGTGAATCCTGTTTTGATGTGAATAGAGTGAAATTAGAAAGTTGTGAACGGTTTGTGAAATACTTTGAGTTATGCTCTGTATAAAAGTATGGTTGTGAATTTCAATATGAAAAATAAGGCATTCTTTTCTATCCCATTATTTTATTTTCTGGGAATTTATAATTACTTCCGCATGTGCAAAGAAACATAAAAAGGGTCGGTGATATATAGTCATGGGATATCGCATTATAACATCGACCAAGTAAAAGGATGTGTGCATGCCCGCGGATCGGTGCGTGATATAGATTCTCCTGGCTTCATCTTGAAGGCTTCATATCGTCCGAGTAAAATATTGATTTTTGTTTCATTGACTCGATCAGTTCCTTCATAGGTAACGTGCAGCCTATCTCAAACTTCTTTGGCTGTTTTACAAGATGAAATTCTATTATACTCAGTTGGAGATAAAGCATAATATAAAGAGTAGATAGCTTTAGCATCAAGAGCTTGTCTCTTAGTTAATTCTTCTTGTCCCATTTTGCTAGCATCTACAACTTATTTTCCTCTTTCTAAGGTTGATATAGTTTTAGGAATGATCCATTTTTCTACTACATCCCATTCTAGAGGATTTTTCGATATCAACAATGCTTTCATCTTGTTTTTCAACACATTGTATTCTTTTCCATCAAAATAAGGAGGTTTGGTGTTGCTCTAGCCTTCAACCAAACCTGGAGTCAAAATACTAGCCATAAATCTTTAACTCAAAAGAAAAAACACGTCAATAGAATGAGCACACAGGCTCTGATACCAATTAATAGGGCTAGTAAGAGCACCTAGAATGGGGTAAATAGGTGTTCAAAGAAATTTTTACAAGACTTAACAAATTAATTCGTCTTTAGAGAATAACAGATTGAAGATGTAAACAACTATAAGCAATTATATAAAGCTACGAATCAAAGTAAGGAGTTCAAGGAAAGAGAATAGAAACACAAGATTTATAGTGATTCGGTTTAGATCAAGCTTACGTCCACTCTCCCGCACTGACAGCCCACTAGCTGGATTTCACTATGAACCAAAAGAGATTTTATAGTCTCACGTCCTTGACTCCACAGTCTAGAAACTCTACTACACTTCCTTAAGGTCTCACAATTGTTTGATCTCTCTTTTGAGTACAAGATAAGCTCAATGATTGAAATAGCAAAGAATTAAGAGTTTTAGGTTTTGGAATTTTTCTTCCACGCACACACTCGAATAACTTGAGCGTCTTCTTTATATACTCCTTCATGCCTCTATAACTGTTGGCACTTTCCAAATGAATTCTTCCAATCTACCCGTTAGACAGAATCAATCAATGAGAGCTCGAGTCATTTAAGGAATGTGATGATAGCCCACCAATCTTGCCCGTCCATACAATAAGAATCTAAGTTTCCATAAGTAGAACATTCCAAGTATACTTCGCCTTTCAAAAGATCTGATTATCCAAATTGATTCTAATAAGAATAATTCATCACTAGGTGCTATCTCCAGCCGTAAGATTTTCTTCAACCATACGAACCAAATCCTTGAAAATAAACTCTCATCTAGATAAGTCTTTTCTTCATCGGTCTGGAATCTGTCAGCGAGGTCAGACTTTGAGAATAAAGTATAATCGGTCTTCAGACTTTGACAGATGAGTCTTGACTTCTTTAGACTATAACACTTGAGTCTACAAGTCTTTAAAACTAGACTTTTGGAAAGGTTTTGTCAGCTTCAAAACAGTTAAGCAATTTTCTCTAACAAGGATGACATGAGATCAATAACATAATACATATTTATGTTAGTGGGAAGTGTAATAAATAAAATTCTATGTCATCTTTTACTATGTAAGCAGAGTTAGTAACATTCTTTTATGCTGTTACTTGGGTTATTAGGCTCTGGAACCTCATTAAGGAATTGATCGTCTTTAACTTTATGGATTGACCTATACGGTTATACTAAGACAATAAATTTGTAGCAGTTTTACTAACAACAGAGGTCTCAAGAGTATAGAAATGTGACGTTATAATATAGCATATTTCCATAAATGATATGGTTGCAAATCCACTAACTAAAGGATTTCACTCTTCTGTTCTTGAATGACATATTATTAATATGGGCTTAGGAGCATCATTAGATGCAATTGTTTAGTGTGAGCCATTTTGATTTAACTCTAATAAAGTTTACATTTGTGTTCGTTACACTTAGTAACGGTTTGATATGTATTAACTTTTGTATTCAATAAAATATTTTTTAATGCATTGTTATTATGTTGAATATATATTGATAAATGTCTGAAGGTATTGTATAAACCTTGAGTGAAGGCTAGGGGCATCTGGTTATCAGCCTTATGCATATATCTTATTATACATAAATATGTGGGTTCATTGGAACTATAAAGATATTTTTTAGTGGCACAAGTTTTTTGTGATACTTAAGGTAAGAAAATTGTGACTGACAAATGGGATCTCTTTATGAGAGATGTTATCCATTTTCCACACTACCATATTGAATTCATATCAATAAAGTTGAAAATACTCGTAACCATGGAAGGCTTTGTGTGTATACATGCAGTTACCGCCATGATTCAGTGTTTGAGACTTTATGGAATAGGATTGATTATTAAGAATTATCTCTAGACCAATGTGCACACACACAGTACAATTTTAATTAATATAGACCAAGTGAGAGAATGAAAGGTTTTTTTTTTTTTTTTTTTTAATATGGATTACATTAATTGATATTGTAATTTACCGTTTTACGGAGTTGGTTGGTCTAAGGTGAGATAAAGGGTTTTTTGATTAGTCTAATATGGGACTGGCTAGTGTGGGCGAGTTGAGCCTGGCCGATAATGAGAGGGCCTAGTTGGAAACTCTATAAATAATACTCAAGTCTCTTCTCTAACGCTAATTCTCACAAGTATCCTTACAAAAGTAGCGTTTACCTAATGCTAAAGGGTGATGAGGCCATTTCATTGAGCCAGTGATACAGAGGGTAATAAAGGAGAATGACTTATGCGTAGATCATCGCTTTTCCGCTTCCGCATCAAGAACAATAGATTTCAAAACAAGTGTGTTAATCTTTATACTCGATTATCTATGTTCTTGTTCTAGTTATGGAGATCATGGGATTGCATGTTTTACATCCAACACAAAACTCTTGACACAGTTCTACCATTAATTATGATTGATGTTAAGAGCCCTAAGATGTTTAGCGTTATGGCTCCAGACCTTTTCAAATTCCATCACCTCCTCATTGGTAAATTGAAATTTAGATGTTTCCCTTTTATCGATCATTGAATTGGTTTACTCAGCCATAGTTACCAATGCTATCTTAAATTCTGAAGGTAACCTAGCTTGCACCATAATGAACTAATTGGTAAAACTTACCTCGATGGGGGAGCAGGTCTCCGTTCAATCTCTTTTGCCTTATGAGATTCAGATCCTTCCACTTCATATGTCAGAGCTGACTATTAAGGCTTACTTCTCCAGTAAATTCTTTGGCTTGAACTTTCTTGGTCTATAAGCCACAGTAAAGATGGACTAACTTGACTGATATGAATTTGGTTGATCTGTTGTTACAGTTCTTGCATCTTTTTCTTCCTTTGCTTAATCCTTCTCCAAGTTGGAAACATGTTGCCCCCTAGTTCTTGTGCCATTCCATATTCTAAGCACTGGTCTTTTGGGGGGTCATAAGGTATTTTCAACGTTCTTTGATATCTTGGCTTAGATGAACTAGCTTTCCGAGGAGGTAAGTCATCAACCTCTTCTCCCCAACCAGAAGGGACAACATTCCTAAGATATGAAGGTGGAGGCTTGTAACTAACTAAATAATCAAACTTGCCACTAGGTTCTCCTAAGGTACCAATAGTGGGATACATTCTTCATACCTCTGCTTAAATGACTTTTTCTTTCTTGCAGATTGCACCCTTGGGTAAATGATTCGATTAAACACGCTAGGTCGGTTGGCTTGATCAGGGACTGTTTGACCTCTTGCATAGCTTGGTGGAGGACCATACCTTGCATTCCCATTGAACACTTCTGCCCGAGACACGGAATATTGTACTCCTCACAATTCTCGTCGATACCAAGCACATGGGTTGGGCCGTTGGGGTCCTGTATTCCTTGCTTTTAACAAGACCATGCTAGTCATAATAGGGAAAGTGTCAGTATCTATCTCCATTGAGGATTTCCCTTTTTTATCAGCAAACTTAATTTTGCCCTGTTGAATTGATTCCCGATGTTCTTTTTGAAGACAATACAAGCGAAAATGAAGGACGGGTCATGATAAGCAAAGATGAACTCATAAACAGAAAGTATCGTGAATGGCACAATTCTTGGATGTATAACAATCAACTTTATCATGCCATTAGCTAAAAGCATGTCAAAGATATTATTTGTTTTGGTAACATCAAACGAATAATATTAAGCATTCTTCGCTTTAGGCGTAATGTTCTCTTTCAACTTCTCTTTAGCTTTCAATGGTCTTAACGTTTGATGGGCACAAGGCTCATCAATCATCATTTTGGCCCCAGCTATCTCAACATATTCACCCTGGTCTATATCGTTCTCATATCGCTCCACAAGGTTTACGTCATGTGTTCAATGCTTTCTTTCTCTTTCAAAATGCTTTCATGCTTGGTTGCCACTGTTGCCAACTGGAAAAGATCATTAATTTATCGTCCTACCGTCTTTTCTCCGATTGAAAACTTTGAACCTGCAAGAGCTACAGCCACAAGGGATTTGTCCAGTAAAGGCAAAAGGCATCGATTCCTTGCCTTTTTGAACCGAAATATGAACTGATCTATCAATTCGTTATTTTACTGCTCCATAGCTATTAAATCCATATAGACACATCAGGGATGGAACTCTGGAACTGTTTATGAAATAATCTTTCCATTTGTCCCCATGAAATAGATAGAAATTGGGGGCAATGCCACATATCAAATAAAATCAGTCTTGAATAATGACAGAGAACGACCTTAACTTCCAGTAATCAGCATATGCTGCGTCACCACATTGCACAGTAAATCAATCAATATGTTCCAATGTCGACTGTCAACCTTGCCAGAAAAAAAAATAGATGAATCATGTTATTTTGAAGCCTATTGAATAAGGTATTATGTCGATCCAATCTAGATAAGGTTTTTTATAAACAGGTCTATCAATGTGTCTTTATGCCCATATTGCCGTATCGCCTATTCATACATCTACTGAGCATTTTGTTGATTTTGCCCAGGTATTATCACAGCAGGTGCTACAACGGGTTATGGTCCAAGATAGGTTGGGGCGGGAGTTGTCGTTGCACTTGTGGTTGAAGTGGCTGTTGTATTGCTGCCCCTAGGTGGGGCAGGTAGTCTCCCCAGACTGTCGATGGCAACATTCGGCCTGTGTGGAATAGGCGCCACCATAGTTGTGCACTTGATCTCAACTCCTTCATCGATTTTAATTCCAAGTAGCCTGCTAATGTCATTTCAATAAACATTTACAGCAGCAGCCTATATTATTGGCTACCAGCTATCCACAGCAGTATTTCGGCAACTGAGTACATCGATTAGCGAATGTCATCATTAATAAGTGTATGTTAATCCCTACACTTATGTTGAGATGACATATTTACACTGATGTCCACATGCTCCGCATGTGACTGCTCATCTTCGAGTGCCACCTGCGTGTTTGGCCTTTTTTTTAGACCTAGCGGATTATTTTTGGTGTCTACAGCAACACAATACGAATTGCCACCCCTGTGAGCCAAATTTAATCGAAATAGGAAAACTTGTCGCCTTATCACTAAATGGTTACTGAGTATCATAGTGAGAAACCGCGGACTTCCTCCTAGATTATAATATTGATCTTGATTTACGAAGCTGAAACATGTGAAGTACGAAACTCAGACCGCGATATAATATTCTTCGGGGTTACTTGAGGCCAGTTAGTGGCCTGATAATTGCCTATCTCACGTGTGACTCGAAAATTGTTGTCTGAGAACTGATTCAATGCCAATAAAGAAGAGGTCTCAAGGACTCAGTTCGATTGAGGCACGGCGATTTTCTCTGTGAACATGCTTGAGAGTCATTTAAAGCATAACATAAAGCACAAAATAAAGTCTTCGACAGTCGATTTCACGAGTGCCACCAGAACTTTGATACAGCAGTAACCTCTCGGTTCAAACGAATTTATGCTTCATAGCCACCTTCGTTGGATTGAAGAAGAAATCACCATCATAGTTCGCTAATTCCATTGAGATCATGCATGGGCGCCATTGTTTGACGTTCTCAAATTGGAAATCGTGCTTTACCAAAAAAAAAGAAACTCTCAAATTGGAAATTCACTTATCACGTTAAGAAATTAATCTATCATAATCATTTTTACGTACAGTGTTAGAAAGTCCAACCAAAAGTCTAAAGTAATAGTAGATGGAGATTATGTGTATTTAAAGAGGATATAATCTTCACAATCAAGCGATATTGGATAATTAACGCCTCTCATGTGCAAACTATACTAGGACCAATACATATAACATGATAAATGGGGGCCATACACTCGAAATGAACTAGGGCAGAACCTACTTTCATTGTTCAACCGTCTTAATATAATAAACATAACCAACAAAAATGCCCGTTATAATAATTAGGCCCACAAGACTAATATTTAGCCCACTTCCTACTTTATCTAGCCTAAACTGTTTTATTTTCTATTCGGTTGATTTATTTGAAGTCACAAGCCCGCATCTAATTTTTAGAGAAGCTTTGTCATATAACGTGTAAACACTTGCACCATATGATGTGATTATTCTAGGTCGTCCTTAGCAAGTTGCAAAATAGTAAAACCCTCCGGGATACAGAAAGGATGATGGAACAACATTTGCCTTCCTTCATTTTTTATTTGGCAATATTTATTAAAACAAATATGGACTTGACTTTGCAGTCTTCATTCATCCCAATTATCGTTGTATTCAAATTATATGAAATCACTTTACTCTCTCGAGTCAGTAGATGAACGACCATGAAATGAGTTTATATTTGTTGATGTCGTGTATGGACAAAGATTCTTTGTAAGAGTGTCTTAATCTTCACACGCACGGCATGATGTGTAATGCACTTGGAGTTCATCACAGATGAGCATCAAAATTAAAACGTAATTCGTCTTCCTTTTCTATTAATGTTTAAGTGGACGGATATCATTACATCTTTCCGCACATTATGATCTCACTAGTAAATATACATGCGGATGGTGCGGGACAAAATATAACCAAGAGGACCGGATAGACAAATGACATTTGAGGTTTTATCACAATATTTACTTTTTTTGGTAATTTGATATTTTTTTTAAATAATAAGCAGCGTTGGCTAAATATCATTTATTTCAGCTAAATGCCACAATAAAATATGTGATATCTTGTGAAGTTTTCATTATATCATGATTGATAACTGATTCAAAGATATCAGCACCGTTACAATTGAGGACAACATCAAAGTGGTGAGCTCCTCTTCTAAGGTACACCAATTTAAAAATACCCTTAATTTCAAGCAAATATTTAAGGATTAATTTGAATGAAATTAAAAGTGAAAAAGGCATTTTAAGCCTTACAAAGGGATACCTAAATGGATCGATGAGGAAAAATAAAGTATAATGTCTAGATAATTGTCACACCCCAAACCTCGAGCACGCGCACATCCCTTGGTGGTCTACTAAATTGCGACATTCACAGGACGCATCGCCAACCTAATCGGTTTATGCACATGCGGAAGCGAAATAACAATCTCCAGACAACAATCAAACATGAGATAGGAAAGCAGGACAACCAATTAACATAAAACATATTTTATAATCAAACTAGGTTTATATACATAAGCCAAAAATCAAAAGAAGCTACCGGGCTAACCTTACCCCATACCCTATCTACTTGGGATCCAGGTCTACTACGACACCATAAGGGATGTCGATGTCTAGAGGACCAGCTTCCTCTGCTACAGGCTCTTCACCCTCAGGCAACTGGTGTGCCTCAATATCAGCTATAATATCGGTGTCATGCACGGGGTCAACATATACTACATACTCGTCCTGAACACCATTGGGCCCATGACTAAACCACGCTTTGAATCGGTGAGGTACCAACTGAGGTAAACCCTCATCGACCCAAATGGTAGTCACGACGAGCTCACGGGTCCAGTCAAGGTTCCCGTGGATAAGGAGTATGGTACGCTCGGTCTCCGCCTCTCGTGCCCACCCAAAACGAACAGGTCTTACTTCCATATAAGGATCTGAAAATTTAAACCATGACGAGGTGAGACAATATCTCAACGAGTCTACACCTTAAACCCTGATTAGGAGGAAAATTCACCTAAAGGCAGCCTAGTCATGCAACATAAAGGATTTACCTCGCCTCAGTACCTCCCTGCACATTAGTACATCTCTTTTACATATGCATATAGTAAATGCATTCAAATAATTGGAACACTTCACTTTCATATATCAATCAATCACAGGGGTCTCGATTATAAGGCCAAATCGTGATGACACATCCCATTCCATGCCACACAATTTTGTCCCATAATCAGGCACGACTATCTCACTCATTCTATCATGCCCTGATCCTCAGGCACACATACATCCCTTACCTTGGTCGATTACTAGCGACGTCCCAGGACGCATCGCCGACCCATTCATTTCATTATGCACATGCGGAAGCATATAAATTATCTCCAGACAATAAAACATTACGATAGAACAATAGGACTAAATTTCAAACCTTTAAAACATTCACTCTTATATACATTGCAAACCAGTGCACGTATATGTACAAGGTGAACTATTAAGTCAAATTCAACTTAAGTCAGTTTAAAAATAAGGCCTACAAAAAGGAGTGGGATCTACAAACTACGGGTCCCTGACCTCTTCTCCATCATCCTCCACACTTCAACTAGAGCCTTCAACAGACTGCACTAGACTTTCGAGATCTTCAAAATCCAAGTCTGCTGCATCCAAGGACCTGAAATAGTTATTCAATAACCAATGAGATAACGTTTCAGCAAGTTCTACCCCCTAAGACTCGATTAGTAAACCAATACACCGTTCGGGTTGCCTATGCACTCACGGGTCAGAGGACTTACCTTAGCCTTAGATTCCACCTGCATATTAGCATAGTTCAAATAGGCATCCACACAAATTCATACAGATCGAAGCATTGATCAAATCTATCTAGTCGATTACATGTCACCCAAATCATTCCCCACGGTGGAATATCTAGAAGTCAGGCCACGTGCATTCTCCAGGATGACATACCAAGTCTCCAAGCCACGTGCCTCAACCCTTGGGCCCATGTGCATTCTCTAAGGCGACCTTTTCGCCAAGGTGGTACATCAAGTCACCGAGCCATGTGCCCTTTTAGATGCCATTCTCAAATGCTAGACCCACATGCATTCTCTAAGGCACTAGTTCACCAAAGTGACGTCTCAAATCACTGAGCTATGTGTCCTTTTTAGATGCCAATACTTAATCACCGAGCCAACGTATCCTTCTCCAGGTGATTTACTTTCTACCATGATTCCACTATGAAACAACGCATTTCCTTATAGTTCGTTATTCTACTATCGATACCCAATTATTTCTAAATCAAATAATCAAAACAACTCAATAGGAATATATCCTACAATTCACAAATAAAATCAATTCCATATAAATTGAAGCTCAATTAAATAAACAGACTGCACCATGACGATCGGCATGAAATTCCGGTCACTAATCATCTCGATTGAATTTTTGGAAATTAAATAAATAATTAATTAATTTCGAAAATTAATAATTAATTACTAAAAATACGAGCCTAAATTGAATTTCTAGAAATTAATTAATTAATTAATTAATTTCGAAAATTAATAATTAATTAGTAAAAATTCAATTTAGGCTCGTATTGACTAATTGAAGCCCGCTAAGGGTCGGGAAAAATCCTGAGATACATTTAATAAATAGTAGACTATATCTACTTGTTAAATGCACAATAAAAATGTCTAATACGCATCACAATTGTCTAATAGTCACTAATCTACTCTAATCTAACCACCTAATTGTCTGTAAAAAAAATCACCTAATTGCACTTAATTAACACTAATCAACCCTTAAGTGTCATTAGTAAACTAAGAAAGCATTAGTGAGTAAAACTCACTTGATTAAAGATTTGATCGGATCAAATCGACGAGCACGCAACAAGGCTCGATCCTCTCCAAAGCGATTTCGCCAATCGGGGTCGAGACGGCTCAAAAAGGGGCCACGGGGCCTTCAAACTATTGCTGCAAACTGAAGAAATAGGCTGCTGTGGGGCTTAATTTTGAGCACAGCTCGAGTAGGTTTCGACCACCGTGAGTGGTGATACGGGCCGCGACTGAAACGACCTTGAGTCGGGCCTAGATGAACGGATGGTGGGGACAGCTTCAAGTTGTTGGGTGTGGCGGATGGTTTGGTGGGAGGTCGCACGTGCAACACCTGAAAACAAATGAAGAAGCTGAAGTTGAAGCAGTCCAACGTGTGCTGACAGAGAGAGAGATAGGGACGTCCGCCGCAGAGGAGATGCCAGACACACGGACAACAGAAGAATAAAGAAAGGAGAGGGGACCGCAGCTTCTGTGGGTCAGAACGTGCAAGGAATATAAACAAACAAAAGAGATGAAGCAGACCGCTCGGTGGGGCAGAGAGCACGGAATTGGACTGGGCAGTGAAGAAAATCAAATGAAAAGGGAGAGTGTCGACTTCTTCTTCTTCTTCTTCTTCTTCTTCTTCTTCTTCTTCTTCTTTTTTTGAGCAAGAGGAAAGTGTCGATTTCGTGGGCAGCAAACCAGCCGAATAGGAAAAAGAACACGTGTGGGGACAAAAACAAAAGAAAGAGAGAGGCATTTAATTCTTAGATAAGGGAGGGCTTGGTCAAACATAAAAAGTAAGGTTGAATTTCTGCAGGGGGAGAAACCGTCGGTGGGGCATGAACTGAGAGAGAGAGAGAAATGTGCGGATGGTGTTTACGCACGGGGAAAAAGAAAAGAGAACGTGCGTGGAAGGAGGGAGGTTCGTGCGAAGAGAGAGGGTGTGCGTGAGGTGGGGCGTCGGTCCTAGAAAACAAAAGAGAAAAATAAAACAAAACCAACTTATAAAATTTAATCAACTTCTGAACAATTTTAGCAATTGGTCATCCCGGGACCAATTTCTCTATCAATTGCTCAAATTGAAATCCCAATGAAGACCGAGATGAGTCGGTTCTTTCATCTCATGATATGCCTTCAAACCCAAATTCTCTTTCATTTCCTTTCGGAATCCGATTTTCTAAACGAATAAATTCAGTTGAGGTTCAATTTGAAATCAGAAAAAGCCCAAACAACTTCCATTCACCGATTCGCTTACACTAGATGCCAAATATCTCTTCAAATTGACCAATCTAAATTTCTGCTCATTCTCCAAATCGTCCATCCCGATTTCCCTGAAAAAAACCCGAACTCTCCAAAATTTTCTCAAAAGGTGAGTTGACGATCTTAGAATGACCCATGACAAATTCAATCGCGGTTATTTTCAATCAAACGTGCTTTTAGTGTGACCTTATCTACCGGGTAGCTTTTAGGAATTTTTGGTGCAATTGACCCATGGTCGATTTTCTTCGAACCACAATGAACCCATCCGACACATTGGCGACTCTCGGTGATCGTGAAAATCTTAAGATTTCAAATACGGGCACAGGATACCCAAAACGACAGAAAATCGGTTTAGTGTCGATCGATGAGAATTTTGCAATGAGGTGGCATCACCCACACTTGATTATACATCTTAGTCGAATTGACCTATCTCTGGTCTCTGATCGATTTTGACAATGCCCGTAATGACTCTTGCAGACTAGCACGATCGAGTAGTCAAATTCTCAAGTCTATTGCGTTTAAAATCCCTGAATGGCTTCACCAGATAGGCCAATTATCTTGTGAGTGGCCAACTCAGAAAAAAAACACTATAGTCACGTTGACGAAAGGCCCATCTTATCTAATCGAAATCAGAACCTGAAATTCAGAATGTCACACATTCAATCGTTCCAATTAATTACAACCCAATGGCCACAGCCAACTAAATAGTCGGCGGTCATCCGGCATAATCGGGCATCATCCCGCTTTGTCGAGCATATCAACGTCTACATTTAGACAGCATTCCCGAAGAAGCATCGACCCAGCCTCCACTACGACCGGTTTCCGTTGACGTGGGGCATTCCCAAAGGAGCATCGTTTGGTGTAAATGCATCGTGATGGATTCCAATAGCAATCACACACACATTCAATCTCGGCCAAGGATATTGTGCTTTGCACTCAAATGCTTCAATTTCAAATAACATACTTTGCCTATTTTCTTCATATTAAAAACACCCGGTAAAATAATTGTGCGAAGACACATAGTTAAATCGGACCGCAAAGTGTGATACTCTTCCATTTAAAAATCCCACGATTTGATATAGTACTTAAAATATTTTTGGCGTCAAAACCCGACACCCAGTATTTTTCTAATTAGATACCAAAATATCATATTTTTGAAATAATAATTCAAAAATCATCACCAAACACTCAATTGCATAAATTAGCACTCAATTGCACAAACCAACACATCCATGACGATCAGCATGAAATTCTAACAACCGGCTATTTCGGTATAATTTTCACGAATTAATAAATAATTAAATAAATTGCAAAATATTTAAATTAAAACACTTAATTAAATTAACATAAGCTAATCTAGCTAATATACTTAGATAATCATACTAATTAACTAAATTAGCTACCTTATCTAATTAAACTAACTAAGCCACCTAACTAACAACCTAACTAAATCCTTAGCATAACTAACTAATCCTAGCTAACCTAGTTACATGAACAAATTACACTAATCTCTAATTAGCCTAAATAATCCTCTATTAAGTGCAATTAACCCCTAATTAGAGTTTAGGAGGTTAACCATCGATTTAGTGAGCAAACCGGTTCACGGCGACGGCGGCGCGATGGCGACCAAGACCCGTGCCTATGGCAACACCAAAGGAGGTCCAAACTGGGCTAAAAACAGCTCCGCAAGCCTCAACCCAAGCTGAGGTTTGCTTTTGAGTTGGGCTAGATCAAGGGCTGCTGGGCTCGAGCGAGTTGCGACAATTGGTGGAGGCAAGTGGCAATGGGTTGGTGCGGGCGGTCAAGCGGGACGATAGGCAGCCTGGTTGGGACAATAGTCAAGCAGGGATGACGCTAGCATGAGCATGAGACAAATAGAGGGCAGTGACGGGCGAACGGCGGGATGGCGTTGGCTCAGGGATGGGCTCGCGGGCAGCTGATCGCTGGACTGGTGGATTGGCGAGCAGCGGCAGTTTCGATGAGGGGCTAAACTAGTTTGCTTTGAGTTGTAGCTGAAAATGGAGGTTGAAGCAAGGAAGAAGAAGAAGAAGGCAGTGGCTCTGCTGTTGGTCGACCAAGGGAGGAGGAAAGGAGAGGGAGAGAGGGGAACCAAGGGGAGACAAGAGCCTTGAAAGTCTTTGCATGAGCCAATGAGCTTCAAGGTAAAATATCTAGGCCATGATCACTTGGACACCAAAGTCTTCAGCCCTTGTCTTTAGCCAACCTTTGCAATGGGTCACCCAAGGGCCAATTTCTTCACAAATCCACACCATGGGACCTCAAGTTGATGCCCAAAAAAATAGAGCAGCTGGCCCCTACGAATTTCACTCAATTTCACCTCAATTCTCCACAATTAACTCCAATTTGATGGCCAAAAATCACACCCACTCAACCCATATGAATTCCATGCATTTCCTTCACCAAACAATTCAACTTAAAGGCCAAAAACCCACACAAAAGTGGCCCTCCAAGTTTCCTTGAAATCAATTGGCCAAATTCCATTTTTCAGCCAAAATCCCGGGCTCGCCAAAAATTCTTCCAAAGATGAGTTGATGTCCTAAAAATAAATCATGACATGCTCGAACTTTTGATTCCTAAAACCGAGTTCAATTTCATGGTTAATTTCAATTGGGCATGATTTTAGCGTGACCTAACCTACCGGGTAGCTTTTAGGAATTTTTAGCCTGTTTGACCCGTGGTCGATCATTTCGATCCACGTTTGTGCATGTTCGACTCGTCAGCAACTCTCGGTTGTCGTAAAAGTCTTAACATTTCAATTACGGGTGCCGGATACATAATCGACAAAAAAATCGATTTAGTGCCGTTCAACGCTAATTTTGCAATAAGGTGGAATCACCCACAATTTAATTACGCTTTTCTATCAAATTGAACTATTTCCAATCTCTAATCGATTTTAATGGTGTCGTATTGACTCTTACCGATTAGCACAGTTGAACAGTCAATTTCTCATCGAATTCTCAAGTCTGTTGCGTTTATATCCCCTAACGACTTCACCTGATAGATTAATTATCTCATGAGCGATCAGCTCAGAGAAAAAGACCATAAGCATGTCGATGAAAAGTCCAGTTTATTTAATCGAAACAGGGTCAATAATCAAGATGTCACAATAATACTTTTTTACCTAAAACATTAGGAACATGTGACAATTTGATTATACTTGAATTTTATTAGAAAAAGGATTGATCAAGATAAATTTAAGTTGAAAATAAACTTTAAGCTAATAAATGGACATAACAAATGGATTGAAAAGAAATAAAGAAAATAAATAAATGAAAATTTTTCTATAAAAATCATTGAGAATTAAAAGTATGCAAAATATAACAAATAAAATATTTTCAGAAAAAAGGGAGAGAAATCTTAATCAAAAAAAAAAAACAATTTGGTGGGGTGGCAGATTCAATTCCTAGCGCCCCCATCCCCCTATATGGGATGCCTCTATCACTGCGTCATGCATTAATTTCCTTACAATACGTGACGTCTAGATAATCTGTGTCTAAAAAAGTAAACATTGTGCAACCAATTGTTAATTGACACGTGGCGAATCAAGGTAGCTCAATTGCAGAGCCTCGTGAAAATTTGTAATTAGGGAATTCGACTTTTATGTGTGACGCTGGCTAAGCTTTAAGTGGTGAATATAAGAAGAAATTATTGGAAAAGAAATTATACCATGCTCTATAATCACAATTACATGATGACTAGGTTCAAAAAAAACAAATGCATAAAAGCTTTTTAAATTGTTGGAAAATGATAAGGTGTTAGTTATTGTTGTCTTATATTAGAATTTTCTTTTTGGAACTATATTAGAGCTTCTCACGCGAAAATTTCAAAAATGACTTAATCATTGATGATTGTTATGGATGGGTTGGTTGCGAATAATTGTTGGAGCTAGTATCTGTCATGCCTCGAACCTCGAGCGCGTACATATCCCTCGGTGGTCGACTAAATTGTGACATTCCCAAGACGCGTCGCTAGCCCGATTGATTTATGCACACGCAGAAGCGAACTTTCAACTCCATACAACAAACAAACATGGGATAGAAAAGTAAGACAACTAAGTTTCACAAAACTTATTTTATAAGCAAACTGAGTTTATATACAAAAGAGTCTAGACCAAAAAGGAGCTACTAAGCTCTCTAAACTCCATGCTCTACAGCCATGGGCTCCGTGTCCACCACGACACCGTCAGGAGTGTCGAGATCCATTGGGTGACCTACTTCCCACTCCCCAATCCCAATGGAAGGCCCGTTGAAACCTGAAGGGGACCCTCCCGTAGGGCCTCATCGACCCATACCATGGACTCAACTAGCTCTCAGGTTAGGGTGGTCCTGAGGATAGTGGAAAGGTGTGCTCAAAATCCATCACCTATGGGACCCCATATCGTACATGTCGTACCTCCATCTAGGGTCCTGAAAATTTAAACCACAACGATGTGAGACAATGTCTCAGCAAGTCTACACCCTAAACCTCGATTAGGATGATAATTCACCTAGAGGCAGCTTAATCATACAACATAGAGGACTTACCTCACCTCAGCACTTCCTTGCATGTTAGCACATCTCATATATGTATGCATACAGTAATTGCACCCAATAATTGAAACACTTCACTTTAATAAATCAATCGATCATAGGGGTCTTGATTATAAAACCAAATCATTATGACACATCACATTCTGTGCCACACAATTTTGTCCCATTATCAAGCGCAGCTATTTCACTCATTCAAGTGTTCCAATTAATATGACCCATCGGTCAAGTCCAACTCAACAGTCGGCAGTTCTCCAGCATAATCGGGTGTCATCTCGCCCCATTGAGCATGACAACATCGACCTCTAGACGGCATTCCCGAAGGAGTATCAGTTCGGCCTCTACCGTGATCCGGCATTCGTTGAAGTGGGGCATTCCACGTAGGAGCATTGCCCACCCGACTTTCATCGGGTGACAAGTTCGCTTAGTGATCACACGCACATCCAATCTCGGCCAAGGATATCATGCTTTGCACTCAAATGCCTCAATTTTAAATAATGTACTTGGCATATTTTCTTCATATTAAAAACACACAGTAAAATAATTATGCGTGGACACACAGTCAACTCGGATCATAAAATAGTACTTAAAACATTTTTGGCGTAAAAAACTGACACCTAGTATTTTTCTAATTAAATATCAAAATTCCATATTTTTGAAATAATAATTCAAAAATCATCACTCAGCATCCAATTGCACAATTTAGCACGCAATTGCACAAATCAACTATACCACGACCATTAGCACGAAATTCTGACAACCGACTATCTTGGTATAATTTTCGCTAATTAATAAATAATTAAATAAATCGCATTGAAATAAATCAATTGCAAAATAATTAAATTAACCTCTTAATTAATCTACCTAAGCTAATCTAACCACCTAATTGAACTAATTAACTAATCTATTAAGCTAACTAATTTAATCTAACCGACCTAACAAATCTAATCTAATAGGCTAGCTACATAAACTAGTTAAACCAACTAAATCACTTAACTAACCATTCTAACTAAATTAGCCTAGGAACTAACTACTCTAACCACTTAGTCACACTAACTACTAGTTGGACTAACTAAGGATTACACTAATCCCTAATTAGCCTAACTAAGCCATAATTAAGAGTAATTAACCCATAATTAGAGTTTAGGAGGATAACTCATTGGTTTAGCACGAAAACCGATTCATGGCGACGGCGATGCGATGGCGACCACAACCCAAGTCTACGGTGACACCAAGGGAGGCTCGGACGTGGGTGAAAACAGCCAACAAACTCCCTACTTGAGCTGAAAAACAGATTATGCTCAAGGGGCTAGTTGCAGGCTTGGCTTGGCCAACGGCACAAGGAACAGTGGAGACAGTCAGGCGGCGACGAGTAGGCAGCTAGAGCAGAGCTAGGACAGCGAAGGGGCTAGTCAACGATCGAGTAGGGCTTGGTGGACGGCAGTACACAGGTGGTTGGGCTTGGGTGCGAGGATGGCACGCGGGCGGCTTGCGATCTCAGCGGGCTGGCTGACGGCAGTGCAAGGGTTGGCGGACAAAGCAATAAGGATGGAGGGTCTATGCTAGTTTGAAAGCTCTGTGATTCAGCTGGAAAAAATGGAAGTTGAAGGAGAATAGAAAGAATAAGAAGTTGAAGAAGAAGCTGCAGTTGCAAAAGGGGACAAGGAGCCCTCAAAGTCAAGGTTAAATATCCAACCTCATCATTCTTGGTCCCCAAAGTCACCAGCCTTATCTAGCGGCAATTTCCCTTCCCAATATTCTCAAACAAGCCAAGTTTAATGTCCAAATGTTGCAACCCCCACAGCCCTACGAATTTCATGTATTTCCTTTATCAAATTGACTCAATTTCACACCAAATAACTTCCATTTACTGGCCAAATTTGCTGAAAAGGAAGCCCGCACCAATTTCCACAATTGCCTTCACCAAACAATCCAACTTGAAGCCCAAAAATCCACTTGAAAATGGCTAACCGAATTTCCACAATTTAAATTGTCCAATTTGATTTTTCTGCCAAAAATTTGAGCTTGCTGAAAATTCTTCAAAGAATGAGTCGATGTCCCAAAAAAAATTTGTGACATGCTGGAACTTTCGATTCCTGAAACCGAGTTCAAGTTCGTGGTTAATTTCAACTAGATGTTATTTTAGCGTGACTTAACCTACCGGGTAGCTTTTATAAATTTTTAGCGCGTTTGACCCGTGGTCGATATTGTGGATCTCCAACTCATAGGCGACTCTTGGTTATTGTAAAAATCTCTAGGTTTCAATTATGAACACTAAGTACAGAATCGACAGAAAAATAGGTTTAGTACCATTCAACGCAAATTTTACAATTAGGTGGAATCACTCACACTTTAATTACGTGCCTCTATCCAATCAACTTATCTCTAGCCTCTAATCAATTATAACGGTGCCGTATTGACCATTGCAGATTAACATGGTTGAGCACTCAATTCTGGTCGAATTCTCAAGTTGGTCGCATTTATATCCCTTTACGGCTTCATCTAACAAATTAGTTATCTCGTGAGTAATCTGCTCAGAGAAAAAGACTATACGTGCGTCAATGAAAAACTAATTTCATTTAATCGAAACAATGTCGAAAATCAGGATGTCATATTATCAAAAGCTCGTGATTTGTTTGATAATAATACTATTTATTGTCTTTAACCTTTGTCCTAGACTTGAGATATTCTCACCCATTATATGTGGTTAGAAAAAAACAAAATAAAATAATATACTTGCAACATATGAAGCAATCTAAGAGAGAGAGAGGGGGGACAAGAGCTAAATATTATTTTACAACAAATATTACTTTTTGTCCCTATACTTTTATTTTTACTTTGTTTTCTAATCAAGTTCTTATACTTTTAATTTGTCTAATGAGATTCTCTACTATTTTCACAATTTTTTTAATCAAATCCCCCTGACACCAAGTGTAGCCCAATCTAGTTGACATGATCATCGAGTAATATCGTAGTGAGTATAATGTGATTAAAAATGTTCCAACGTAAACATCCACATGAGCGTCAACAATGGGTAATGAGTCATACTTCAGTACCATCTCTATTGGCTATTTTTTTCGCACACACATCCATGGGTGCATTGATATATTTTTTCACATTATACTTTGGGGTCATTTGATACCACGTCTCCCGAATTTAGTTTGATTTTGTGTTAGATAGACTTGATTTGAAAATTTGTGAAACTAGAACTACTTGATTGGACAAACTAAATGTACGTAAATTTGTTTAGAGAAAGCATGGACTATGTAGGTGATAGATAAGATTTTTCGTCCACTTTTTGTGAGGTTTTAGGGTATATTAGATAACCATTCTGTTATCGGAAATAATTTTCGTTCAAAAAATATTCTTTTTTATTTTATTACGAGGAACAATATTTGAGCATTTGAAGGCATGTGGTAACTGCCCAAAATTTTCATTTATGGAATAGAAATACGTTTGATAGGACTCTTAAATTTTTTCTGTTTCTTTTTTTTAATACTTTTATTATATTTTTCTTATTTTCCTTTTCTCTTTTTTCTTTTTCCTCCTTCTTTGTGGCCAGTCATCGGCCACGGTGGTGGCTCATGACTAGCTGGGAGGACGAAGAAGAGAGATGAAGAGAGAAGGAGAAAAGAAGAAAAGAAAAGAGAAAAAAGAAAATAGGTTGGATTTGATTTTGTAATTATTTCCGAAAATAAAGAAGTAACTTTTTTCTTTTTTTCTACTTCGTGATTTGTTCCAAATCTATTCTCGAGAACAAAAAATTTACCAAATGAATTTTTATTCCAAATTTATTCTCGAGAACAAAAGAATAGAATAAGCTATTATATAACCTATTAACAAATAGACCTTGGAACTGCTAATGCATTTTATTGCCATTTATTTCTTTTTGAGGTTTTGAAATACATAAATGTTATTTCTTTATATTTTAATTATGTGTAGATTCAACTTTTAATTCCCTCTAATGAGAGAAAAATATCAACTATACAAGATATGTTAGAAATTATACAAAAAAATCATTAACCATACTTCAATATAATAGAGGTTTATTTCATAGTTAAATACTTGCAAGTTGAGTGACATTTCTTTCATAACTGAGAATGCTACACCCTCCATTGAGATTCGCTTAACCAAAATATTTGTCTTTAGATGTTTAGATTGCATATGGAAAAAATTACAGCTATGCGAAGAAGTTGCTAAACTATTAAGGCGGCGACAATACTTTTTGTCGATGAAAGTGTCTACGAGGGCTGACCACTGGTCCGTGTCGGCCCAAGCGCATGCCTGGGCCTTTTCTTTTTTTTTTGGAACTCTAAAATAAAATTATTGAAAAAAAGTACAATAGTTAAATTTAAAATTGTGATATTGAAAAAAATTGCATGAAATTGAAATACAATATTTGTTTATGCAATATCAAGAACAATATTAACATTTAAAGTATGCGGCAATAGCATACTATTAAATTACTTAAAATTTGATAGTATGAATAATATGAACATTATGACATCTTAATTTTCAGGTTATGATTTCGATTGAATAAGGTGGGCCTTTTGTCAACGCAATTATAGTGTTTTTCTCTGAATTGGCCACTCATGGGATAATTGACCTATCAAGTGAAGCTATTAAGAAATTTTAAATGCAATAGACTTTGAGAATTCAACCAGAAATCGACTATTCGACCGTGCTAGTCTGCAAGGATCATTACGGCACAATTAAAAATTGATTAAAGACCAGAGAAAGGCCGATTCGACTGAGATGGTGATCAAAGTGTGGGTGATTCCACCTGATTAATTCTCGTCGAGCGGCACTAGACCGATTCTCTATTGTTTTTGGTACGCTATGTCCGTATTTGAAACCTCGAGATTTTCACGACCACCGAGAGTTGCCAATATGTTGAAGAAGTGTATGTGGTTCAAAGAAAATCGACCATAGGTCATTTGCACTAAAAATTCCTAAAAGCAACCCGGTAGGCGAGGTCATACAAAAAATGCGTTTGATTGAAAATAACCGCGAATTTGAATTCGATTTCGGAAATTGAAAGTCCCATCGTGTCACAAGTCGTTCTAGGAATGTTGGCTTACCTTTTGAAGAATTTCCGGCGAGTTCGGGATTTTTACGAGATATCTTTACGGACGATTCAGAAAACGAACGGAAATACAAATCGGCCAATTGGAATAGACTTTTGGCATCTAGTGTAAGTGAATCGATGAATGGAAGTTGTATGGGCTTTTTCTGCATTCGAATTAGACATCAACCGGATTTGTTTGTTCAAAAAATTGGATGCCGAGAAAAATGAAATAAAAGTTGGTTTTGAAGAAAATTCATGGGATTAAAGGATCGTCTTATCTTGGCCTTCAACGGGACTTCAAATTGGACAAGTGGGTATGAAATTTGACCTAGCTTGACTAATTGAAATTTTTTGTGTTGAAGTGAGCAAAATTAACTTGGTTTTGTTTTATTTCCCTTCATTGGACTCCCGCCCAACACACACGCACACCTTCCCCCTCCTGCCGACGTAGCCGCACCTCACGCACTTTCTCTCTCCCTCCGCGCGCGAGCTCCCCTCCGCACGTTTCTTTCTTTCCTCGTTTTTCTCTCTCTCTCCCTCTCTCCCTTTGCTTTGTCTCATTGACTATTGAGTCAATGTTTATCTCTTTAATCCACTCTCTGTATGCGACCAAGCCGCCAGCTGCCTCCCTCTAATTTTCCCTTTGGTCTTCTATTGGTCTTCGTCTTCCCCTCGCTGGACGCGCGGCTTCCCTTTTCCCTCATCTCCATCCGCGTGAGCAGCCACGAAGTCTCCCTCATCCCCTTTTCTTTTACTTTCAGTTTTGTCTTCATTTTCCTTGCTTGGACGCAGCTTCGGCTGTTCTTCATTTCCTTCGCTTGACTTCGGCTACCACGAAGCTACACGGAGCCGAAGCAACTCTCGCCTCGGCGAGTCAACCACCGGCATCAACGTCCCCAACGCTGATCACAGCAGCTCCATTTCAGCGAACCTTCCAGCCACAGCAGTCCCCGTTCTTGTGTTGCAAGCGCACCACTTGCGGCCGCCAAAACCAGTCCAAACCTCCCCCGATTGGCCGCTGTTTTCGCTGCACTGAACAGAAGCAGCCCGTCCAGTGCAATTGTGAGCGTGGCAAGGCTATTTTTGGACCCGTACCAGCCTCGCTTGGCGGACCCGCTTTGGAAAGGATCGAGCTTCATCACGTGCTCGTCAATTTGATCCAAGCGGATCTTAATTCAAGTGAGTTTTGCTCACTAATCCCTTATTAGTAGACTAATAATACTTAGGAGTTGATTAGATTTAATTAAGTGCAATTAGGTGGTTAGATTATATTAGAATAATTAAATTATGGATTTACCTATGCATGTTAGGAAAATTGTTAGTGTAATTAGCGAGTAGACATGTCCTATTAATTATTGAACGACACTTGGATTTTTCCTGGTTCATTTCAGCTTATAATTAGGCATTATGAGCCTATATTGGATTTATTGCTATATAATAATTAATTTTCGAAATTAATTAATTATTTATTTATTTTTCAAAAATTAGGTTGGGATAAGCAATGACCGGGATTTTATGTTGATTGTCGTGGTGCAGTTCGTTTATTTAATTGAGATTTATTTTGTGCTGAAATGAATTATTTGTGAATTTAGGATTTATTTCCTAAATGAAATAATTTTGGATATTAATTGAAGAATAACCAGGCATCAGTTGATAATGCCAAAAAATTTTGGTAGCCTACAGAAAATGGTGAGATTTATAGAAAAGAAATTATCAAATTTTGACCAAGGCTAACTGTGTACCCACATATGATATATTATCAGGTATGATAAAAGATGAGAAAGAATGTTGTATGACGTGGCTCGGTGACCAAATAGGTCGCCTTGGTGAATAGGTCACCTTAGAGATTGCACGTGAATCGTTGATTATATGCATTACCTAGAAAAGGCACGTGGCTCGGCGATTAGTATGCCACCTTGGTGAATAGGTCACCTCAGAGAATACATGTGGCTTGGTGATTTGGGATATCACCTTAGAGAATGCACGTGGCTCGATAATTGGTACGTCGCTTTGGCGAATATGGTGCCTTAGAGAATGCATAGGGCTCGGTGATTAGTATGTCACCTTGGCGAACATGTCGCCTTAAAGAATGCACGTGGCTCAATGATTAAGTACATCGCATTGTCATATAAGTCGCCTTAGAGAATGCACGTGACTCAGAGACTAAGTATACTATCTTGGAGATCATATAGTAAGGATTGAGATGACTGAGGAATGGTCATGTTAACATGTAATCGACTAGGTTGATTTATCGATATATCGATCCGTAATATTATGATTGAGTGACTATTTAAACTGTGCTGATATGCAGGTGGAATCTGAAGTCAAGGAAAGTCCTTTGACTCGTGTGTGCATAGGAAGCCCATAGTGTATTGGTTTCCTAATCGGGTCTTAAAGGGTAGAACTTGCTGAGACATAGTCTCATCCCGGTTGTGAGATATCATTTCAGGTCCCTAGATGGCCACTTATGAGTTTTTGGGACGACCTAAGAAGATCACAGAGCAGATCTCTTACTTTTCATTTCATGGGTGCCCTAGGGGCTGGACCTATGAGCTAGTGAGGTCTATAGTTTGGGTTGATGCGGGTCTCACCCACAAGGTGCCCTATCGATATAGATCGTGGTACCGTCAGGCTCAAGATGGCCAGAGAGAGGGTCCTCTACCGAAGTTTGAGATACCTCTATGTGTTTTGGAGGCCGCCTTTGGAAAAGGCAACGCAGATCCCCCTCCGGGCCCAGTCGTGGATGCAACAGACCTAGATTTTGAAGACCTTGGAAGTTTGGTGCAATCTGCTGAAGACTCTAGTTGGAGTGTGGAGGATGATGAAGAGGAGAACGAGCACTCGTAGTAGGTGGAACCCCCACCCTTGCTTGTAGACCTTGTTTCTGAACTTGTCTAAGTTGAATCTGACGTAATAATTCGCCTTATATGTATGTGCACTGGTTTGCAATATATATAAGCATGGTTGTTTTTGAAAGTTCGGGATTTAGTCCTACTTTCCTATCTCATTGTTTTAATATATGTGGATTATTTTATCTGCTTCCGCATGCGTATTAAAATTAAAGGTTCGACGATGCGTCACGGGACATCGCTAGTAATCGACCAAGGTGAGGGATGGGCACGCTTTCAAGGATCGGGGCGTGACAAACATAGTCTGACGCCTGTCCAATTTGATCCACGTAATCATGATAGCGGACACAACTAAAAAGACAAGTGGAATGTCCCGTAATATTCATGGGCCAACCCTATTGGCTTGAAGAAGGAATTATCGTGGGAAGCGGCCAAAGGTCAAAATCACATTACATAGAAAGTACTCCCTCAACCAATCTCTCCTTCTCGTAGCTTTGGCACACCACTTTGTATGACTCAATCAAGAGTTTGGGGAATCATTTAGCGAAGTAAGCATCCAAACTATCATAATCTAATCCGAGGAACACCTACCAGAATCATCAGAGCAACAACAGATATGAGCCTTGCATGCATGCAGCTGTAGATATCACCACTGCTCTAGAGAGAGAGCGAGAGAGTACCTTAACTCTTTTTGGAGCTTCCTTTAGGTGGCTAAACTTATTTCGCACGGCTCTCAATAAGTCTCCAACACTGCTTCCATTATAAGACCTATGTTTACAGAGGTCATTCTTGACATCTTTATCTATTTCCTTTATCCAATTCCTATCAAAAACCAATTGCGCAATGTTCTCCAATTCTTGGGGAAGATCTGAATTGCCTTTCCCAACTCTCATTTCTACTTCATTGCTAACGTCATGAAGAAAGGTCAGTCTCTTCCTTGAAGTCCAAAAAAATGGATGCAACAGCACCTTCAATGTCATTGGCCTGCTAATCATTGTTGGAGAAAACTTCCTTGAGTGTTTTGAAGTCGACAAAACGTTTCCATCAGTCTAGTCTGAAGACTTGCAGACTCTTCCATCAAAGTCTGAAGACTTCCGGACTACCAGACTCAAGACTCAAAGTATATCCTCATTGACAATTTCTAGACCGTCGAAGAAGGCTTATCCAAAACTGAATGTTTCGTTAAGGATTTGATTCTATCGACTGGAGAAGATCTCTTGGCTGGATACAGCATGTCGGAATCCATTATTTAAATCAAGATTGATTCAGGGATTTTGGATCTATTGATTGGCAAAGTATACTTGGAAAGTTCTACTTATGGAAACCTAGATTCTGATTGTATGGGCGAGCAAGATTGGTGGGCTATCGTCATATTCCTTAAATAGCTCGAAATCTTCCTAATTGATTCTGTCCAACGGGTAGATTGGAAGAATTCCTTTGGTAAGTGCCAACGGGTGTGATGGCATGAAGGAGTATATAAGGAAGACGTTCCAATTGTTCAAGTGTGTGCACAATAGAAGAATTCCAAAGTCTAAAGCTCCTTGTTCTTAGTCAATTAAATTGTTGAGCGAAATCTTATACGCGAAAGAGAGTCTATATCTTTGAGAGACTTTGAGGAAGTGTAGCAGAGTCTCTACACTGTGGAATCAAGGAAGAGCTTTACTGAAACAACTCTTTTGTTTCATAGTGAAATCCAACTGGTGGGCTGTCGGCACGGAAGAGTGGACGTAGGTTTGGATTAAGCCGCAACACTATAAACCCTATGTTCTTATTCTCTTTCCTACACTATTTTCATAATCTATTGCTGTTAGAGTTGCACAATTCACACGAGGAAATTTGTTTTTACACCTATTCACCCCCCGCTAGGTGCTCATACTGGCTTTCACAATTGGTATCAGAGCTTGTGTACTCACTTAAGTTGAAGTGTTTTACTTCAAAGTTAAAGATCCATGGCTAGTATGTTGGCTTCAAGATTGGTTGAAGGGCAAAGCAATACCAGACCGCCTTATTTTGATGGAAATGAGTACAACATGTGAAAAACAAGATGAATGCATTCCTAAGATCAAAGGATCCTCTGGAATGGGATGCGGTAGACAAAGGAATCATTCCTAAAGTTGCACCAGTCTCAGAAAGAGGAAAAGAAGTCGTCGAGTCTAATGAAATGACTTAAGAAGAGATAACGAAGAGACAAGCTCTTGATGCAAAAGCAATTTATTTTTATATTGTGCATTATCTCCTACTGGATATAACAGAATATCTTCTTGTGAAACAGCTAAAGAAGTCTAGGATAGATTACACATCACCTATGAAGGAACTAATCGAGTGAAAGAAACCAGAATCAACATTCTGCTCGGTCAATATGAAGCATTCAAAATGAAATCAGGAGAATCTATCACTAACATGTTTAGTCGTTTTACAGATTTCATGAATGGTCTTGAATATCAAGGTCAACCAATTTCTAGATCCATGAAGGTAAACAAGCTATCGGTGGACTGTCCAAGGATTGGAATAACATAAAGACCTCAATAAGGGAGATACAAAGAATCATGCCACTCTCTGTTGACGAATTGGCTGAAACTCTTCAGTCTTATGAAGTGGAGCAAATCAACGAAGATGAAGATCCTAAAGGTAAGAAATCCATTGCATTAAAATCTAATGATGATTCTGATGTCACAGATTCTGAAGACGATATGGATGATGAAGAGCTTGTTCTCATGATAAGAAGATTCTTAAAACTAAACAGAAATGAGAGAAGATTCAATCCAAAGAAACAAAGTTTTCAAAAGCAACAGACTAAGTCAGCTGAGGATAATGAATCCTATAAAAATGTAGTCTGCTTTGAATGCAAGAAAAATGGACACATCAGACCCAACTGTCCCCTTTTGAGAAAAAAGAAAAGGAAAAGCTGAGAAATATCGAAAGGCACTTAAAGTAGAAACTTGGAGTGATACAGAATGTGAGGAAAATGATGATGATTATGCCAATATTTGTCTCATGGCACAATCATACTCAAATTCAGACTTTGAGACAGACTCAGATTCAGACAGTGAAATCGAGGTAAGTAATTTAAAAATCCCTACTAAAGTCTCTAGATACATTGATGAATTGTGTCTTAATCTCAAAAATTCTCTCAAAAGGATTTCCGATCTTAAAAGAGAAAATTCTGCACTGAAACAACAGGAAAATGTTTGGAAAGAAAAGGTCAAAAGTTTAGACAAAAGTGTTACTACTTTGAAAGAAAATGCTGACAATCTTTCAAAAGAAAATGCATTCTTGAAAAATGATATCTCATGTATTTCTAAAAGATATTCTATGGGATCTAAGAAACTTGAAAAATTTCTTTCAGCACAAAGACCTTACTTCAACAAATCAGGTTTAGGAATGACTGCTGAAACCATTCCTCTAATTGATTTTCCTAAAGTAAAGGAAAGAATTAAGCAAAGACCTACAAGAGATGCTTACAAAAATCATTTCCAAATTTTTTTTGTAAAACCAGTAGGTCGTAGTGCTCTTAAATGTTCTAAGTGCAATAGCTCAGATCATTTTGAGAAAGAATGTCCTATGGTTTGGAAACTTGTTAAGAAGGTATGGGTAAAGACTATATATTACACTAACACCAACGGACCCAAGAAAATATGGGTACCAAAGAAAGCTTGAGTCTCTTTTCTAAATGTAGGTCACTATCAAGAAAAAGGTTAAATGGTACATGGATAGTGGATGCTCAAGACATATGACAGGAGATTCAAATTGCTTCATAAAGCCAGCAAAGAAGCTTGTTCGTGGACTACCCAATATGACATACCAAAAGTCTGATTTATGCACATCATGTGTGTTGGGAAAACAGGTAAGAAACTCATTCAAACCAATAAATCAAGTATACATCAATCGTGTACTGCAACTCTTACATATGGATCTCTTTGGACCAACCAGAACTTAGAGCATTGGAGGTAAGAAATACTGTTTAGTAAGTATCAGTCAACTGTGCGACACTAGTTTCAAAATCAACTTTCAAGAAGGAATATGTTTAGGAACCAATAAAGACTCCTCTTAGTCTTTCACGGGTCGAAGACATGGGAATATCTACCTCTTTGATATCAATGTGGCACCCTTGACAGCCCCCGATCCGCTAGGGTCACCACAGTTCGCTTTTCCTTTTTCTTTCCCAAATAACATGTCACTCTGATACCATTCTTAGTTGCAACGGGTCCATACAGCCATGGGGGTTTACATCTTTTATTAACGGTCCATTGCGCAATTTACATAACGGAAGCATATCCAATAATTCCCTTCCCTACATTTAGAAATCGATGCACACCCACAAAACATTTATAAGTAAAAGCCGTACACTTTTATTCACTTAACCCAGATGGACATCATTCATCGGTACATCAAAATGCCACAGTCTTCTATACTCGACTATACTTCAAAAGATGACCGACATCTCCTCCCACAATTGTATGCTTAAGGTCCATCAACCAGTGTCGGCGTCCAAAGGTTCCCTCCTTTGCTATCATTCTCCTCGCGGTCATATCCAACCGCTTAAACCATCTACTAATCTAAAATGTTGGTCCCCAAAAGGGGTGAGTACAACCACTCAGCAGGTAAAGAAATCCAATAACCACTCAATGCATCATACAAGTCATACATGCATTGCAAGCATTACTTAACTTGAAACCATGCGTATACTATCATGCATCAATCTCATAATCATGTACATGTCATTATCATCATGATATCATCACATCACACATGTCATCGTCATCACGATATCATCACATTACACATGTCATAATCATCATGGCATCATCATATCATATACATGTCATCATCATCATGACATCATCACATCACACATGTCATCATCATCATGGCATCATCATGCATTAGATGTCATCATGCCATATCATGTATCATCATCATCATTAGGCATATCATCATGCCATATCATATATCATCATCATCATTCATATCATCATGCCATGGGTGATCATCATCATTTCACATCATATATCATCATCATCATCATGCACATCATCATGCATATCATCATGCCATGGGTGATCATCATCATTTCACATCTCATATTATCATCATCATCATGCACATCATCATGCATATCATCATGCCATGGTTTAATTTCAACTTTTAACTTTCAATTTGATCACCACATCACCCATTTCTCAAATCATCAATTTCATCATCCTCTCGGGCAAAGACCTCCGAGGCTTCCGGCATTCAGCCATTCCAGGCCACCGGGCATCCGGCCCCCCACATTCCGGGCATCTCGCATCCCAACTAGCATCACGAGGCATTCTCTTCGGGTAGAAACCTCCGACAGGGCTTCCGGCCTTTACCCTTCTAGCCAGGCATCTCGCACCCCAATCCTGGCATCGCGAGGCATCCCCCTGGGCACAAACCTCCAGGGCTTCCGGAATTATGTACCGACATACCACCAGGCCTCCCCTGGAATTACGTACCATATACCACCGGGCATCCCGACACTCCCGGGGCCATCCGGCAATGCATCTCTATACATTCCGGTCATTATCCTCCACCACAACCACTTCCTCATTTACCATTATCCACATTTACCATTTATTTATCTCAATTTAACATGGCAATTGGCATGACATCAAACAAATCATACTTGGCATGGAATTCACACTTGCATCTCAATTCAATGTCATATGCATACCAAGACTTTATCACATATACATCTCAATTCATGACATATACCAAGACTCTATCACGCATATGCCACATAAATTAAATTGAATCCATGGCCAAATAAAAATCTATTTTATTTTATTTTATTTTATTTTATTTTATTATTTTTATATTATTTATTTATTTATTATTTAATATCAATAAATTTCCAAAATTATCAAAATTCAAGAAATTATTAAACAAACCCATAGGTTGATAATTACTTGCAAAATTCATGGCCAAATTGAATTTTTTTACTAAATCTCACAATTTTCCCAAAACATCCTATTATTCTCGGATTAAACCAGAATGCACGGTTTCCGAATAAATTCAACTAAAATATCCATATGGCCTCCAAAAATTATGAAATTTTACTGGGTTATAGCCAAGACATTTTCGTACAACTTTCATGAAGAACTCCAAGTCATATTCCTTATAGATTATTTTATTGAACCTCACGAAGCTTCTGGACCCATTACCGCATCGTCCAGTATACACGTCTCCGAAATATTGAGATTTAACCTACCTATTATCTTTCGTTTTCTCTGAAATTTGGATATTTTATGCATCAAGATATCCTCTACAAGTTTTCATGCAGAGGTCTAGGTCAAATAACCAAATTATGGTCACCATTTAGGTCCTTGAAGTCTCGGGTGTCTCGGAACACATCACCAGAATCATCGTCTCCAAGATCTAGCCGATTTACTAGGCTATACTTGTTCATTTCTCTTCAAATTTGATTATGTTGTAGTTTAAGATGTCTCCTACAACTTTCATGAAGAAAACAAAGTGAGATCTTTAACAAAAACCAACATGCAATCAAGAATCCAGCAAGAGGTCAGTAAAACCTTTCCAGATCTGAGGTTTCCGTAGGATGAGACTTTAACCCCTCAAATCTCCATCATTTTCAACGAAATTTTAGTATGTTGTAGTTCAAGATGTTAGATACAACTTTCATGAAGAAATTGAAGCCAAAATCGGACTCCAAACATGCACGCAAGCTCACACAACATTCTGACTCCAACCGTTCGAACGAAAACAGCCACACCACTTCAAGATCAAGCTATCCATACTTCGGTTTTCCTCTTCCAATCACCCAAATTCGACACTATATCAACCATACATGCAACAAACACACATGCAAGAGCAGCAAAGGACCCCCAACTTGCCTCTAGACCACACGAACGGCGGCACACCGGCGACGGACGAACGGCGTGCGGGCGGCGACGGGCAAGCTCCTTCCTTTCTCTCTTCCTCTCTTCCTCTCTTTCTCTCTTTCTCTCCTCTCTCTCCCTTTGGCCGAATCCTCCACCAGCCACTCTCTCTCTCTCTCCCTCTCTCTCTCTCTTTTTGGATGCTTATATATTGCATGCTTCCTTCTCTTGCATGGGGACACTTGTCCTTAAGAAGGAGACAAGTGTCTCCCTTGCCGAAGACACTTGGTAGCCATGCGGCTACCCCTCCATGCGACAATGGGCCGGGCTTATGGCCCACTTTAGGCCCATCTCACTTGGGCCTAAAGCCCAAACTTAAATGGCCCAAGTTTATTTTATTTTATTTTATTATAATATATCTTAATCATTATTTAAATATATATTTAATTGCATAAATAATAAGGCCATTAAACTTACAATCACAAATCCATAAATTCCAATTTATGATGCACATGGCCAATGATAGAATTTTCTTTCCTATCACATAATTATCCCTTAAAAGCTTGGCCATATATCTTATTGCAAATTATGGATTAAATGGCCATAAAATAACTTGATGGTACTTCCATCACCTATTCATAGACTTTAATGTAACTAGAGGTCATTATGAATTTTGGGATGCCACAATTCTCCTCTCCTTAGAGAATTTCGTCCTCGAAATTAGACATTTCCTATGTCTCTTAAAATAAGTGATGTACATTTCCCTCATCTCATTTTTACTCTCCCATGTGGCTTCATCCACATCACGATATCGCCATAATACCTTAACCAATGGAATTCTCTTGGTCCTGAGAATTTGTTCCTTCCGATGCAATGTCAGCACAGGCTCTTCGATATACCTCACTTTCTCATCTATTTTGATGGCTTCATGATCGAGTATGTGTCCTAGATCGGGCTGATACTTCCTCTAAAGTTAAGGATGCAAGCTCTTAACATATCTTAATTTATCTCAACACCATAAACAGTTTTAAAACAATAATCACATCTGAAATTTCTTTTGAACGCTTGAAAATCTTCCTTCATGAAATCAAACAATACAAACCGAGGTTTTCAAAAGCATTCAACAACAACAGCAAGCTTTGAAATCATATGTCATTTCCATGTCAAAACGTTTTCAAATTACCAATGTGGAAAATCCTTTGAGTTCTCGAAAATTCCACTTCATGATATCAAATAATGCAAAATAGGGATTTCAAAGACACGGCAGTATAACAATGATAGTCTTTGAAAATAGATAAATCTCATATCATTGAAACCAATTCACAAAATCAAAGCATGATGCCAATTCCATAAAATCCATGATCACGTTTAAATTTCAAATGTTTTTCGAAATCCACATGTAAAGCCTTGAGTCGCACTTGCATCACGGCGTGAAATAAAATACTTTATCAAAACCCTTAGTAAATTTAAATCGGTGCGTTGGCAAAATTCCAATCTCAATCCCAACTCCAATGGGTTGGAATGTTTTCTATAAAAAGTTCAGAATTCTTTGAAATAGAAAACATTTCTTAAAACATTTGGGCACGGTGTCACAGTACTCATAAATTTTGATGAAATTCAAGAGATTTTCTAAAACAGTTCACAATCAAAATCTTTTAATAATTCCATCCACCTCCTCTGTCTCATATTCGATTCCTTTTGTGAAAACATCTATTTCAAGCTCTATCCTAAATGCAACTATCAATCAAATTCGAATTTAAAGAATTCCACCTTCTCGACTCAATCGAACACACCATTTAGCCGAATTATTCCTATACCTTTGTCACCACCAATTCAAGCCTAGAACCATCAAAATCAACACCACCAATAACTCATTTGGTTCAGTCCAACAAAGACATTCACTATGCATTCACCGCAACATAGATTCAAGCCTAAAATATAATACCATTCATTCGGTTCAAATATCTATAGTCCAACAAGACTTATTTAATTCAAAGATCGACAATCCACCAAAATAAAACTTGTCTAGTTTCCGCCGAATATATCTCAGATCTCATCCTAAATAATCATCACTTGGACTAATCACTCATCAAATCCACAATTTGAACTTTCACATTTTCACCTTGGAAAGACTATAACCACAATTGATTATATTCACTAATTCCACCAAATCCTTTCAAACTGAGATCATCACCTAAAACTAAAAGTTGATCATCGTCAATTAAACCTATTATTCCAATATATAAACCACAAATAATTTCATGTCTCATATGACCACTCAAACTCATGACTTCCAAGGTCAATCTGTACATACTAAATACCTCCATGTAACGCATCAAGACTTCCAATGAGATCCTCTAATAGGAAGCCACTACTTAGCTCAAATGATCATAACTTAATCTCCAAATTCATAACTCACTCTCCATAATCCACTTCTCAAGCCTTGCTTGCAGCACTACGCTTAGATGCTACGCATGTCTTGTGTCCTTTAGAATCTATTAGATATCATCAAATGAAGACAATCACAATTTGATCCAAATAAGGCTTAAGTATCCTACTCATTAAATCCATGAATGCAGCTAAGGCATTCATCAATCCAAATAACATAACTAGGAACTCGTAGTGTCCATAGCGAGTCCCAAACACGGTCTTAGGAATGTCCTCCTTCTTAATTCTTAACTGATGGTATCCCGACCTCAAGTCAATCTTAGAGAAGACCGAACTTCCTTGCAGTTGGTCAAATAGGTCATCAATTCTAGGTAAGGGATACTTATTCTAGACATTTACATGATTCAATTGCCTATTATCAATGCACAAATGCATCGACCCATCCTTTTTTTTTTTCTTTTTTCTTTTTTTTACAAACAAGAGTTCTACAAGCTTAACCATGCTTTCGCTGCGCCACTCTGATAAAATTATCCCAGAAACACTACATTTCCAGTTCAGTTCATAGTTCGGTTCACTCCTGCCCCCTTTTGCCATTCTAGAAGCCTGACAGGAGCCGCTCCTTGTTCAGGTCCTCTGACCTCGGCGTCCACTCCTTGCTCTCATCAAACCGGGACGTTACAGGTACACCAGCGTTTGCCTGGTTCGAAACCAAACTACACATCTACTGAAGGGTCTCGTTTCAATAGGGATTAACTTATAGAGATATTATCCGCTTTGGCTTATCCCATTCTTAGCCTCACGGTTTTATCCTTAGCACATGAGTAAGTACTATCTCAAGAGATCATTCATCCCAGTCCATTGCTTACGGAGCTAGTCCATTCCTACGATGACATCAAAGTCATACATAACTATCACTATCAAGTCCATTTCCAGAGCTCATTCCCCTAGAGTTATCTCACTCATCTCACATGCCAACGTAGATAACAGCATATCTTTCAGCGATGTAGAAATACGAAGAGGCATATCTAGAGATTTGATCCTACTCCTCACAATCATCTATATTTTTCGGACATAAATGAATGCGTGTCACTCATATCAAATAACGCATATACCTTTTTATCCCTCTATCGAAATCATACCTGAGATAACACTTTTGGAAGCTCTTGCTTCCTCTTGAGTGACCGCATACACCCTTCCTTGTGGTGGTGGCCTCTGTGGATTCCTTGGTGGATTTGGTTCAACGGTACTTTGTTGTACCTGTCGCACCGAGCTAACATTCGGTTGCAACCTCTTTTGTGGATAGTCTTTCTTAAAGTGTCCTATTTGCCCACATCCATTACATCTCAGTTGGCTATTACAAAGTTCTGGCCCATGCCTCCCATCACACTTTCGACAAATATTAGGCGGATAGGGTGCCTTCCCAAAAGTCGGGCCACTTCGAGCTCTTCTAAAATTTCCAAAGTTACTCTTTTTCTTAGATTCCCAAGTCGGACCTTGACCAGGATAGGGATTCTTACCCCTTCGAACATCATTAAAGGTCATATGCCTCTTAGATTCCGATTGCTCTCTTACTAACTCTTGCTCTACCAACTGTGCCCTCTCATAAATCTCATTATAATCCCTTATATTCAGAGGCACCAATTGTTTCCTAATATCAGTCCTCAACCCTTTCAAAAATCTTTTAGCCTTTTCCTCTCGATCCTCAACCAACCTAGGAGCATACCTAGACAATTCAGAAAATTTTGCCTCATACTGGTCTACCGTCAACTCCCTTTGTTCTAACTGAACAAATTTAGTGATCTTCCTATCCTTGACATAATCAAAGAAATGCTTCCTATTAAAAGCCCTAACAAACTCTTCCCAGTTCACATCAGTACTTGGTGGAAAGATTGTATCCTTCGAAGCTCTCCACCAAAACTTTGCATTTCCCTCTAGCTGGTACTCTGCCAAAACTACTTTCTCAGCATCACTACAGTCCAACAACCGGAAAATCCGTTCCATTCCATCAATCCAATGTTCGCCTCCTCGGGACTTCCCATTCCACTAAACTTAAGTGGTTTCAACTTCAGAAATTGTTCCACCTAGTCCCCGAGGGCGACGTTCCACTCCGGGTTGTTCTTTGCGCTTGTCTTTCCATCGATTTCCAATATTGGCCAATGCCTACAGGATATCTCCCATTCGCGGTTCAGCTCTTGCAGCAGAGGCTTCAGCCCTTGATGGATGAGCACTTCCAGCTCGTACCATGACTTTCCTATAATTTCCAAGCATTGCCTCAGGAATAATCTGAGACTCACTATCTCCATTCAAAGCGACTCTATTACTACATAAATAACATATACATGTTACTGGTACCTAAAGACAACTCAAAATTAACTACTAGGGATCTACGAGTGAGTTCTCATCACCCGTTATTCAATTATCTCGTTTTATATCCTATGGTGTGCATCTTTCTATCCTCATTTCCATCTAAGGCACCTTATCACTCTAAATAAACCATAGCTCTGATACCAACAAAGGATGTGACACCCCTCGACGGCCCCCGATCCGCTAGGGTCACCACAGTTCGCTTTTCCTTTTTCTTTCCCAAATAACATGTCACTCTGATACCATTCTTAGTTGCAACGGGTCCATACAACCATGGAGGTTTACATCTTTTATTAACGGTCCCTTGTGCAATTTACATAACGGAAGCATATCCAACAATTCCCTTCCCTACATTTAGAAATCGATGCACACCTACTAAACATTTATAAGTAAAAGCCGTACACTTTTATTCACTTAACCCAGATGGACATCATTCATCGGTACATCAAAATGCCGCAGTCTTCTATACTTGGCTATACTTCAAAAGATGACCGACATCTCCTCCCACAATTGTATGCTTAAGGTCCATCAACCAGTGTCGGCGTCCAAAGGTTCCCTCCTTTGCTATCCTTCTCCTCGCGGTCATATCCAACCGCTTAAACCATCTACTAATCTGAAATGTTGGTCCCCAAAAGGGGTGATACAACCACTCAGCAAGTAAAGGAATCTAATAACCACTCAATGCATCATACAAGTCATACATGCATTGCAAGCATTACTTACCTTGAAACCATGCATATACTATCATGCATTAATCTCATAATCATGTACATGTCATTATCATCATGATATCATCACATCACACATGTCATCGTCATCATGATATCATCACATCACACATGTCATAATCATCATGGCATCATCATATCATATACATGTCATCATCATCATCATCATCATCATGTCATCATCACATGATATCATCACATCATCATCATGTCATCATCATCATGATCATCATCATCACACATGTCATCATCATCATGGCATCATCACATCACACATGTCATCATCATCATGGCATCATCACATCATGTCATCATCATCATGTATCATCATCACCATCATCATCATCAGGCATGTCATCATGCCATATCATGTATCATCATCACCATCATCATCATCAGGCATATCATCATGCCATATCATATATCATCATCATCATCATGCATATGATCATGCCATGGGTGATCATCATCATTTCACATCATATATTATTGTCATCATCATCATGCACATCATCATGCATATCATCATGCATATCATCATGCCATGGGTGATCATCATCATTTTACATCACATATTATCATCATCATCATGCACATCATCATGCATATCATCATGCCATGGTTTAATTTCCACTTTTAACTTTCAATTTGATCACCACATCACCCATTTCTCAAATCATCAATTTCATCATCCCCTCGGGCAAAGACCTCCGAGGCTTCCGGCATTCAGCCATTCCAAGCCACCGGGCATCCGGCCCCCCACATTCCGGGCATCTCGCATCCCAACTAGCATCACGAGGCATTCCCTTCCGGCAGAAACCTCCGATAGGGCTTCCGGCCTTTACCCTTCTAGTCAGGCATCTCGCACCCCAATCCTGGCATCGCGAGGCATCCCCCTGGGCACAAACCTCCAGGGCTTCCGGAATTATGTACCGACATACCACCAGGCCTCCCCTGGAATTACATACCGTATACCACCGGGCATCCCGACACTCCCGAGGCCATCCGGCAATGCATCTCTATACATTCCGAGCATTATCCTCCACCACAACCACTTCCTCATTTACCATTATCCACATTTACCATTTCTTTATCTCAATTTAACATGGCAATTGGCATGGCATCAAACAAATCATACTTGGCATGGAATACACACTTGCATCTCAATTCAATGTCATATGCATACCAAGACTTTATCACATATACATCTCAATTCATCACATATACCAAGACTCTATCACGCATATGCCACATAAATTAAATTGAATCCATGGCCAAATAAAAATCTTTTATTTTATTTTATTTTATTTTATTTTATTTTATTATTTTATATATTATTTATTTATTTATTTTATTATTTAATATCAATAAATTCCCAAAATTATCAAAATTCAAGAAATTATTAAACAAACCCATAGGATGATAATTACTTGCAAAATTCATGGCCAAATTGAATTTTTTTACTAAATCTCACAATTTTCCCAAAACATCCTATTATTCTCGGATTAAACCAGAATGCACGGTTTCCGAATAAATTCAACTAAAATATCCATATGGCCTCCAAAAATTATGAAAGTTTACTGGGTTATAACCAAGACATTTTCGTACAACTTTCATGAAGAACTCCAAGTCATATTCCTATCAGATTATTTTATTGAACCTCACGAAGCTTCTGGACCCATTACCGCATCGTCCAGTATACACGTCTCCGAAATATTAAGATTTACCTACCTATTATCTTTAGTTTTCTCTGAAATTTTGATATGTTATGCATAAAGATATCCTCTACAAGTTTCATGAAGAGGTCTAGGTCAAATAACCAAATTATGATCACCATTTAGGTCCTTGAAGTCTCGGGTGTCTCGGAACACATCACCAGAATCATCGTCTCCAAGATCTAGCCGATTTACTAGGCTATACTTGTTCATTTCTCTTCAAATTTGAGTATGTTGTGGTTTAAGATGTCTCCTACAACTTTTATGAAGAAAACTAAGTGAGATATTCAACAAAAACCAACATGCAATCAAGAATCCAGCAAGAGGTCAGTAAAACCTTTCCAGATCAGAGGTCTCCGTAGGATGAGACTTTAACCCCTCAAATATCCATCATTTTCCACGAAATTTTAGTATGTTGTAGTTCAAGATGTTAGATACAACTTTCATCAAGAAATCGAAGCCAAAATCGGACTCCAAACATGCACGCAAGCTCACACAACATTCTGACTCCAACCGTTCGAACGAAAACAGGCACACCACTTCAAGATCAAGCTATCCATACTTCGGTTTTCCTCTTCCAATCACCCAAATTCGACACTATATCAACCATACATGCAACAAACACACATGCAAGAGCAGCAAAGGACCCCCAACTTGCCTCTAGACCACACGAACGGCGGCACACCGGCGACGGACGAACGGCGTGCGGGCGGCAACGGGCAAGCTCCTTCCTTTCTCTCTTCCTCTCTTCCTCTCTTTCTCTCTTCCTCTCTTCCTCTCTTTCTCTCTTTCTCTCCTCTCTCTCCCTTTGGCCGAATCCTCCACCAGCCACTCTCTCTCTCTCTCTCTCTCTCTCTCTTTTTGGATGCTTATATATTGCATGCTTCCTTCTCTTGCATGGGGACACTTGTCCTTAAGAAGGAGACAAGTGTCTCCCTTGCCGAAGACACTTGGTAGCCATGCGGCTACCCCTCCATGCGACAATGGGCCGGGCTTATGGCCCACTTTAGGCCCATCTCACTTGGGCCTAAAGCCCAAACTTAAATGGCCCAAGTTTATTTTATTTTTTTTATAATATATCTTAATCATTATTTAAATAAATATTTAATTGCATAAATAATAAGGCCATTAAACTTACAATCACAAATCCATAAATTCCAATTTATGATGCACATGGCCAATGATAGAATTTTCTTTCCTATCACATAATTATCCCTTAAAAGCTTGGCCATATATCTTATTGCAAATTATGGATTAAATGGCCATAAAATAACTTGATGGTACTTCCATCACCTATTCATAGACTTTAATGTAACTAGAGGTCATTATGAATTTTGGGATGCCACAATCAAACCAGATGAAACCCAATATCTAATATCAATTCAAGTAGAAGCAAACTTATGGCACAGAAAAGTTGGGCACATCAACATGAAGCAAATAGCCAAAATCTCAGCAAAGAAGCTCGTTCGTGGACTACCCAATCTAACATACCAAAAGTCTGATCTATGCACACCATGTGTGTTGGGAAAACAGGTAAGAAACTCATTCAAACAAATAAATCAAGTATCCACTAATCGTGTACTACAACTCTTGCATATGGATCTCTTTGGACCAACCAGAACTCAGAGCATTAGAGGTAAGAAATACTGTTTAGTAATTGTGGATGATTATTCACAATTCACTTTGGTATATTTCCTAGCAAGTAAGTCTGAAACCTTTTCTTATTTTATAAAGTTTGCTAAAAAGGTACAAAATGAGAAAGGGTATGTTATTTCAAGTATACAGATAGACCATGAAGGTGAATTTGAAAATCAAGACTTTACAAAATTCTGTGATGAATCTAGCTTTCAGCGTGTGTTCTCTTCACCATATATTCTAGAGCAAAATGGAGTCGTGGAAAAAAGAATAGATCGATGCAGGAAATGGCTAGAACTCTTTTAATTAAAATGAACATCTCTTCTCGTTTTTGGGCTAAAGCAGTTTCTACAACGTGTTATATTATTAATAGAGTCTTCTTAAGGTCTATTCTGGAGAAAACTCCTTATGAGTTATTCAAAGGAAAGAAGCCCATTTTTTCATATTTTCATGTGTTTGGATGTAAATATTTTATATTGAAAAATGCAAATGATCGAGTTCGGTAAATTTGAAGAAAAATCAGAAGAAGGTATTTTCCTTGGATATTCTATCACAAGCAAAGCTTACAGAGTTTACAACAAGAAGACTCAATCTCTGGAGAAATCGATGAATGTCAAATTTCAAGACTTTATGCAAAATCAATCAATTCACACTCACCTTGAAGAATCTGAACCTGCTCCAGACTCTACAAAGTCTAAATCTCCAGAAGCAGCTCAAACTTCAGAAGACAAGCAACAAATGATCAATGAAGATTCAAATGAGGAAAAAGATCAACAGTTTGACAAATCAACCAGCAACTGGAAGCATAAGTCCAGTCATCCCAAAGATCTCATTATTGGTGATATTAATGAAGAGTCTAGTGTTGTGGCTCTTATTTCTGAAATAGAACCCAAAAGTATAGAAGAAGCTTTAACTGATGAAAGCTGGATTGAAGCTATGCAAGAAGAACTCAGGCAATTCAACATCAATGATGTCTGGAAATTGACTCCTAAACCGAAAGGTAAATCCATCATTGGAGCTAAATGGGTTTTCAGGAACAAGTTGAACGAGAAAGGAAAAGTCGTAAGAAACAAAGCAAGACTCGTGGCCAAGGGATATACGCAAGAAAAATGGATAGATTATGATGAGACTTATGCACCTGTAGTAAGGTTAAAAGCAATTAGATCATTACTTGCTTTTGCTTGTCATAAGAATTTCAAGTTATTCCAAATGGACGTCAAAAGTGCTTTTTTAAATGGATTTATCCAAGAGGAAGTCTATGTGGATCAACCACTTGGTTTTGAAGACCTAAGGAAACAAGACTCTGTATTCAGACTGAAAAATGCTCTATATTTTTAAAGCAAGCACCTCGAGCTTGGTACGACAGACTAAGTTTTTAATTCAAAATGGTTTTGTCAAAGGTAAAGTAGATACTACATTGTTTATCAAAAGAGAAATCAAAAGTTTTCTACTTGTTCAAATTTATATTGATGATATTATTTTTGGATCTTCAAATGAAAGTCTGTGCAAGAAATTCTCTAAGTCTATGCAGGATGAATTTGAAATGAGCATAATGGGTGAACTAACATTCTTTCTTGAGCTTCAAGTGAAACAACTGAAGGAGGGAACCTTTATTCATCAAGAAAAATATGCTAAAGAACTTGTCAAAAAGTTTGGACTGGAGAATTGCAAAAAGACTGATATACCAATGTCAAGTTCTTTGAAGCTAGACGGAGATGAAGAAGGAAAGAAAGTTGACCAGAAGTTATACAAGAGTATCATTGGTTCACTTCTTTATCTAACTTCTTCTAGACCTAACATTTTGTTTAGTGTTTATGTTTATGCCAGATTTCAATCAGACCCTAAAAAATCTCATCTAAGTGTTGCAAAGCGTGTTATCAAATACATTGCCTCAACTTCAAATTTGGGTCTCTGGTATCCTAAAGAATGAGACTTCACTCTTCTTGGATACTTAGACGCAGACTTAACTAGATACAGAGTTGGTAGAAAGAGCACCTCGGGCACCTGTCAACTATTTGGAAACAAGACAGTGTCTTGGTTTTCAATGAAGCAAAGTACCGTAGCTTTTCTACAGCAGAAGCAAAGTATGTAGCTGTTGGAAGTTGTTGTTCACAAATTATGTGGATAAAACAACAGCTAAGAGACTTTGGAATTGAAGATTCATGCACTGAGATCAAATGTGATAACGCCAGCACAATCAATCTCACCAAGAATCGGATTCTTCACTCAAAAGCAAAACATATAGAGATTCGACATCATTTCATTAGAGATCATGTTCAAAATGGAGAAGTTTCGATTCAGTTTATTGATTCAAAGAATCAACTGGTGGATATATTTACAAAGCCTCTAGAGAAAAATCAATTTGAAGTTATTCGTTCCAGACTCAATATCTTAAAGTCTGAGAAAGTTCAGACTTAGGACTGAAAGTCTAAAGACACTTAGATTCAAACAATCAAGATTTACAACTGTAAGTTACTTCTATTTTAGAAACTTATCTCTCCAATCAAATCTCGAATAAGGTACGATCATCTATCCAAAATTGATTGATGTTATTTCCCAATTTTCGTGATTATTGCAATCATTCATTTTCGAAAAAGACGTTATTTTTGAAATGACAGTTATTTAATTTTTTAAAAGGCAGTTATTTTTAAAAAGCCTTTTTATATATCCTTTTTGCGACGTTCCATATGCCTCGCTTCGACTGCCTTATATACTGTTGGTTCTTCTTCGTTTTTCTCACAAAAACCCTAAAAGAGCACAGATCTTCCATTATGTCTTCTTCTCTTGTTTAATCCTCAAAAAGTTTTCATCTTTCTTGGGAAACAAGCTTGGAATCTCTCAAAAACTGTGAAAGATATCATCTCAAAGAAAGTCTTCGAGGATCGCGAACAGGGGACCACAGCAAATGCGTGAGGGGCCTACGCATTTTGATCTCACCGAGGAAGAAGAATCTCTTATACAGCAGCAGAGCCCACAACATTCTCAGCAGCGTCCATCTCCTCCATCTAGACCTCAGAAATGTTGCACATCGAGAAGAGGAAGAAATCATCGAAGATGCAGAACCCGTAAAAACTCATAAACCCGCTTTTACTTACGAGCTTTATCATGCTTTGAAGAGGAGTGGTACTCCGTCGAACTATATTGATGAATTTCTGAAAGACAAAAGGTATAGAAATGAAACTTTCTTTTTACACACAATGGAACGATTGGGAATTGCCCCTATGGGATCGGCGGAAGAAGCATTGGCAAATATCCCAAGTGATCCACATGTTGGAGGGCTGAGTCAACCTGATGGGAATGATGATGATAGGATGTACAGTCAGTTTAGACCTAGAATGGGTGTTGCGGCAAAAATTCGAAGCAAAAGGACAGATTTGTTTTGCTTAGAGGAACACAAGCAATTGTACTCTAAGTTGCTAAAGCGTGGTGTGATTAACCCTAGGAGTGTGGACTTTGATTTTCTTGATTCTCTGAATGTTAATCTGCGAGAAAAATTCAATCTTCTTCAACTCGAACGGTTTTGTTCTGAAACGATAGAGGCTCATGCTAAACTTACTGCTTACTTCTATTCGAATCTCAGTTTCTTGGATGCGAATAGATTCTCTTTCAGTGTTCGAGATCAGGACTATGTGGTTGACATGAATACATTGGCTGATGTGATTAGGGTTGAAAAAGGGAGATATCAACCAATCAGTCTATTGTTCGAGCAACGATAGAGCTTGTTCAGGATAAAACAACGGAAGGAAAGATTTCCTATTCGAGGATGAATGCATCCAATATTTTGCTTCACAAGATAGTGATTAACTGCCTTAGACCAAAATCAACTTCAAAGACCGGTGTTTCAAACTCGGAGGCAAAGCTGATGTATGCCATCAATGTTGGCAAAAAGTTCTCACTTCCACACACTATTATGTTCCACATGTACAGAACGATGGTGAAGGACAAGGGTCAACTTCTTTACTCAGCACTTGTGACCAAGTTATTCAGACATTTGAACATTCAGCCTCCCCAGATTCTTTGTATTCGAACATGCGATCAAATTGTGGTGGGACTGAAAATGGTCTCTAAAATGCGTCTGAAGGAACTCAACAAGGCTTTGGAGCAATTCAAGGTGAAAAACCCTGTCAAGACTCATCTAGTCTCTTCGGTTGCAAAGCGGAAAGGGAAGGAGCCCATGGTTGCTCCATCGAAGAAAAGAAGAACACTCATCTTGGAAGATGAAGAGAATGAGGATGATATCACCATTTCTACGCTTGCATTGAAGAACTTGAGTCGTTCTGTTCCAAAGACAAAGGAGAGACAGGAACAAGACAAGGATGAGATAGAACAGAGGACTGGAGAGAGAGAAGAATTGGAGAAAGAAGTAGAGGAAAGGATTGAGGAAGAAGAAGAAGAGGGCAGAGGAGAACAAGCACAAGCAGAGCATGAGGAATATTTTTCTCCACCTGAAGGCATTGAAACAGGGGGAGATCCTGAGAAAAGAGGTAAGTCCTCATTTGCTGCCACCAGTGAAGGAGTAAGTCGTTCTCCAGCAGATTCAGAGGACATTTATGCCTCTCAATTTCCTGAGGAGGGACATGATGTTTCATCGTCCAATCTGCGTGACCATGCTGATTTGCCATCATCTGCCAATACACCATCTGATCATGCAGAAGCTAGTACTCAGACTGATAATTCAGACTTTCGCAGAGTGCTTGATGTTCTCTTGGAGATGCGAGGCCAAATTTATGCTATGGGATACGAAATTCAGAACTTGCATAATGTAGGACAAGCCTCTTCAGTTTCTTTGCATGATTAACTCCATGCCCTTGCTCTTCAAGTTCAAGCAAATTCTAAGGGTGAAGATGTGGCTCAACTGAAGAAGGATTTAAAAAAGCCGGAAGAGATTGTCCAGTCAATGGGAGATTTCCAGCTTGTTTGTGTTCCCAAGCAATCTTAATTCCATTCTCTTTTCATCTCTACCTTTTTAATGCTGACAAAAAGGGGGAGAGATGTGGTGTAGATTTGATTTTGAACTCTTGACTTTTATGACATTTATGTTTGATTAACTTTACTTTTGTGCTTGGCTGTTTGGATTTGGACTGGATTTGGATTTGACTATTTAAACGTTTGTTTATCTTAAGCACTATTGATATCTCATGGCTTTGCTCATTTACAAAACTAACTTACTTTCTGTGGATGTAGATTTTAATGTTATCTTTACTAAGCCATTTATCTTTTGTGAAATATCCATGTTTGCTTGAGTAATGTTTTGCAGGTCAAAGTTATCTAAATCTGCAGGAAAGTTTTGTCAACATCAAAAAGGGGGAGATTGTTGGAGAAAACTTCCTTGAGTCCATCAGTCTAATCTGAAGACTTGCAGACTCTTCCATCAAAGTCTGAAGACCTCCGGACTGCCAAACTCAAGACTCAAAGTCTATCCTCATTAACAATTTCTAGACCGTTGAAGAAGGCTTATCCAAAACTGAATGTTTCGTTAAGGATTTGATTCTATCGATTGGATAAGATCTCTTGGCTGGATACAGTATGTCGGAATCTATTATTCAAATCAAGATTGATTCAGGGATTTTGGATCCGTTGATTGGCGAAGTATACTTGGAAAGTTCTACTTATGGAAACCTAGATTCTGATTGTATAGGCGAGCAGGATTGGTGGGCTATCGTCATATTCCTTAAATAGCTCGAAATCTCCCTAATTGATTCTGTCCAACGGGTAGATTGGAAGAATTCCTTTGGTAAGTGCCAACGGGTGTGATGGCATGAAGGAGTATATAAGGAAGACGTTCCAGTTGTTCAAGTGTGTGCGCGATAGAAGAATTCTAAAGTCTGAAGCTCCTTGTTCTTAGTCAATTAAATTGTTGAGCGAAATCTTGTACGCAAAAGAGAGTCTATATCTTTGAGAGACCTTGAGGAAGTGTAAATGAGTCTCTACACTGTGGAATCAAGGAAGAGTTTTATTGTAACAACTCTTTTGTTTCATAGTGAAATCCAGCCGGTGGGTTATCAATCCAGAAGAGTGGACGTAGGCTTGGATTAAGCCGAACCACTATGAACCCTGTGTTCTTATTCTCTTCCCTACGCTATTTTACTTTGATCGTAACTCGATTTGTTTACAAGAGTCTAATTTCATTTTCATAATCTATTGCTTATTAGAGTTGCACACTTCACACAAGGAAATTTGTTTTTACACATATTCACCCCACTCTAGGTGCTCGTACTAGCTTTCACAATCATAAAAAGTAATTTACTATTGACCCAACATTTCAAAGAAATTAATTACACAAACAATACTAAGATGGACTAAGTTCTCGAGTTTAAAAGCATCACAAGTTTGGGAATCATGCAAATAAATAGATAATAAAAAGAAGTATAAAATAAATTTACACTATAAACATTAATTCATTATTTATTAATATCATTTATTGTTTTAATTTGACAAATTCATCTACAGTCCATTTCAATAATCCATAAAACTTGGGGAACAAAGAATTCACATTCCCCTATTAAATTTAACATTTATGAATAAGTAAAAGAAAACATATACATTTCACTTTTAAATTTAACATTTGACCTCTAATTTATTGAAAAATTTTAAAATCGACCCATCGCTTGTCAGGATTCCGGACTCGTGTGTCGCTCACGTGTCCAGAGTGTTGAATGCATGTGAGATGTCCAACACCTGTTGATGGCGTGTCAAAGCATGTCGGATTGACATGCATCTAACATCAACACAAAGGCCCTCAGAGATTATCCATGCTTCCTAGCATAGGGATGCTCTAGCTAAGCGTAAATTGCCATGAACAATACTGCAGGGAGGACATTTCTAATCCAGGCTGGAGTTTTCCTTTCACCGACTACTTTCTATGTTCAGTTGGAGAAGACGAAGTTGAAGACATTGACAAAGTCGAGGACACGAAGAGAGCAGAAGTCAGCTGTGTCAAGCACATGGTCATAAAGACCAGCTCCGAAAGTACTGAAAAGAAGAAACACCTGCTGGAATGGTTTTGAGCCGGTAACTCAATAGTCTACACTCTCTAGTATCAAGAAAATAAGGTTCAGCTGTAATATTTCTAGGGCGAGGCACGGCATGCTTGACGTCCGAAAACAAAGAAGGAGAAAACAACTTTGCCCATGCCTGAAGGACCCAGAAACTGCTCATAAAGGAATCGTAAGAGATATCCTCCATGCGTTCTAAGTAGGAACATTTGGCTGAATTGGCAGAAGCCGTATCTTCACCCCCTGGACTAAGCGAAGTAATAGCAAATAAGTCTAAAAGGGTGATCGAGATAGGCCCAAAACGGAACAAGAAACAATTGGTTAATCGAGACTAGGAGCTGATTAGGCCACCCAGAAGACCCAAATCAAGGTTCTAGTCAAAACAAGAAAATTGGAAAGCCTCATCAATTTGCGTGGATTTTCAAGCTGATTCCTATTGGACCTTATCCTTAAATACCATTAGAAGAACAAATGGTCAAAGGAAGCAAAAGCTCTGAATCGTTAGGAAAGGGTGCTCCACACAAATTCAATGATGTGTTTCCACTGGAAAGGAAGTTTCTCTTCCATGTATCAAGGAAAGCAACCTTGGAGGGACTAAGGAAGTCGAGGCTTAATGAAGCAAAGGCCTGGCGGGGTCAGTTCCAGAGCAATTAAGCAAACAGAGGAGATAATTGCTGTTATCATTATCTTCCCGGAGTTGGTCAAAGCGAGATAGAAATGCCGAATGTGAATACGTTGCAGATTAATTCTTGGGCCAATTGTAACTTCAACAAGCAGAAGAAGATCCAAATTCAGGAAAAGGTAAATATTCTCCAGAGGTTCGTGGTGAAGAAGAGCGGTAAAAATACAATCTTGGGCTGGACGTAGAGAAGGAGCACATCTTGAGTAGCGGCTCTTAAGGCTGGATGGCGACAGGGGTCGTGGCCAAATCCGCTGATCGCACCACATGTCCAAATTAGACTGGAGAAGGTAAAGCGATTGTCACAATACTGGAGTAGCAAGCTATACCGGCGTTCTGCCAGGATTGTGAAAGGGTGACTTATGACATTCCTGTACATTTCAGAGAATTTAAAGAAATTGTCGACACCTATATATGACCTAAGGTTTAGCAGACTTCATCGGCAAAGAATCAAGTTATGTGGTAAATCGGTGAGTGCCCATTGCAAGATCGGCATCGGACAGTTAATGATTCCATCAATGAAAAGGAGATTGAGGCACTGAGGAAGCTGGAAGATTACAACTGCTTGTGGATGAGAACATGCAGTTAAAGATTGTGAGAGCAGAGCTGAGAATTTCGAAGGCAATTGAAGTTCCTGACTTAGAAGATAATCACTTATTGATGGTCACACTTTGTACAAGGCTATATAAGGCCGAATAGAAGCAATTGTAAAGCATCAACAATCAACAACACTTATCAAATTTTTCTGCGGTTTAAATCATAGATTATTTATCTGTACTTTCAATTCTTTGTTCTTTTGTTAGCATTCATAGTTTGTTCCATATCCATTATTTTTTGTCCGAATCGTCACAAAACCCAATTTGCTTTTCCTTTTTTATGGTCGTAAACCCAATTTACTTTTAAAAAAAAACAAAACAAAACTAAAGATCCAACCTTTGGTGAAAGGTATTTTGTTGACGGACCATTTTTGGCGAATGGGGCTGATGATGTTGTCACTACACTATCGTCTTAAGGATCATATGTGCTTACTATAGCAAGAGGAGCAATAGCTAATGTGTAAGATTTACTCTATGGCCCAAAAAAACTAGTCAAAAATCTAACCAGTTCCAACGAAACAGCATAGCTTGAAATAATCCCTTAACCGCCTATCCTTACGGTCCGGCAGCTTTTAAGCCATGACCTCTTTCAGTGTTCTACATTTCAAAGTTAAACCCATGCTTAATCTTATAGAACAACTCAGATTTGACAATCTCAATGTAGAGCATACCTTCGTAATTGCGTTCGGCACCCTTGAAGGAAGAATGTTCGGTATAAGCTGGTTTGCTAGACTCCGCCTGTGATAAACCTTGTGTAAGCATGCATTCAGTGCATCAAATAAGATTTTGACCATGTGTCAAACTGTTATAAAGATAGATGCTTAGATTCAAACTGACTGAATGTGAAAAGAGACCAAACGAGCTTTGAGATCTCATTGACATTATTGATCAGACTATGTACTTGGAAGAGTAGCTCGTCAAACAAGTCTACGGAAGCACCACATAAAAAATTTAAGATACCAGTACAGCGGTCAGCGCTTTTCCGCACCTCAACAAAGAATTAAGATACCAATACAACGTTCAATGTTCTGGATTGAGTACATAACAGCACCTCCGGAAAGCATGATTAAACTAACTGGCACAATAGAACTCTTTGGTTGTATATTGCAGGAAAATACTAAAAAAAGGAAAAAAAAATGCCCTTTTAAAGAAGAAAAAGAAGTGGAGTCCTTACATGTTTCTCCCCATTCAAAAAGTTGAAAGAAATATAAAGTCTTGAAGACTCAAATTTCATTTGAAAAATTATTCTACACGTGTTAATGGAAGAAAATATCCTATAAATCGCAAATAAGTACATTAGAAGTGCTAAAAGCTTTGTATGTCACTCACTTTAATACCAAAAATTTTTGCTGGCTCACTTAAATACTAAATCGGAGAAAAAACAATCACTTAAGTGCCTATAGCAAGAAATTCCAACCAAATTGATTACGTATCATTTATAATTAAAATTATAATATAACTTGACAATTTTTTAAAAAACTCCAGTCCACGTGACATTTTCACGTGACATGCTTGGTACTGAAGTAATCATTTTTTAACAAAGATTGGCACTGAAGTGATCACTTTAAACAAAATTTGGTACCCAAATAATCACTTTAAAAAAAATGGCACTTAGATGATCACTATTAACAATTTTTGGACAATGCCATTTAAGGATTATATGTTGACTAAACACGTTGGCAAGCCACATAGGACTGAAAAATTAATAAAATATAGCCACTTAGGATTTCCAGCAACCCAGACCGGAGTTAGCATTTAAATGATCCTTTTTTTTTTTTTTTTAAAGTGACATTTAAGTGATTAAAAGAATTGATATTAAATAAGCGCCGTACACAACTTTTTGAATTCGGACAGGAGCTTCAAATACGAAACATCTAGCAATCTTATCCGTGATTTGTAATGGCGAAGTGATAAAGTGAATAAACCTGGAGGAAGCCTTGGTAGCTCTTCCAAGTGAATGCGGCAAAGGGAGAGCTTCCTGAGATTACTAAGGCTATCCAACCCAAGAGGTAGTAGTTTGATCTTTAACACGGATAGCTGCAATATCTTTAGCTCTGACAAACTCCAAAGATACAAATTAGCCCGTCCTATCACCTCAATTTGATTTTCGACAAGTGACACTTGTTCCTGGGATCCATCAGCCAAGAATAACTCTCCCAACTTATCCAGGTTACTGATGTCTTGGATTGTGTCCAACAATTTAGAACTGACAGATAGGCTTATTAAACTGGAAGGAAGCTTGGGCACTACACGGAGCTGGTCACAATGAAGCAGATCAAGTGTTCAGAGATTGGGAAGTCTAGAAATGCTATCTGGTAGACCACAAATCTGAGAGGATCCAAGTTTCAAGACCCTTAATGCAAAAAGCATCTCAATATCACTAGGAATTTCTAGTCCAAATTTTGACATCCTGAAGCGTGAAGCTCTTCAAGCCACTTCAATGTCCATATAGCGTGAGGCAGCTCTCTTACAAAAGTAAAATCAATTTTGAGCACTCTTAAAAGACTTAACTCATTGACATTATCAGGTAATATATCAATCCCAATGCTTGATAAGTCAAGTTCAATCAATGAAGCCAAATTCCCTAAGGACGTTGGTAAGTACAATAACGACCTACACTTACTTATTGACAAGTATTGTAGCACTCCTAACTCTTTAGACATGGGAAATTTAGTTATTTTGGTGTCATTCAATTCGAGGACTTCTAGAGATTTCACATGGCTAATTGATTCGGGCTTGAAGTGGCTTGAACTTGGTCGTGCAAAGAAACTGAAGTTGGTGTCTTTTGGTGTTATTTTGGTGTCTTTGCGGTTGCTTGAACTTGAAGACTAAGGGCTTGAACTTGGTCGTGCAAAGAAACTGAAGTGGCTTGATGAACATTCTGCATGGTCTGAAATTCACATCCCAAGGTGTAAATCTAACCTATCTCCATAAACACTTCAAGCAATCTTTTAACCTATCTCCATAACCTATCTCCATGATCAGTTTGTGGAGTGATGCCAGATGATGGAACTTCAGCACGAACATCCAGACTTGGAGATGAATCCTCATTACCATCTTCAGGAAATTGAGAGGCACATAAATCCTCTGGATCGGCAGGAGAACAACTAACATCATCACTGGTAAAAGTAAGTGAAGGGGTACCTCTTTTATCGCAGCTCCCCCTTGTTTCAGTACCTTCAGGTGGAGAGAAATACTCTTCTTGCTCGGACTCTTCTTCAATGTCACGATGATCTTGTCTTTCTTCCTCTGTTGGAGAATCACCATGACTTTTTCCTTCTGTTTGTTCTCCTCTTCACTCTTCTTCTGCTGTTCTTCCTTCTTCTTCTTCTTCTTCTTCTTTTCTCATCGTTTCCCTCTCTTCACTTCTCTACCCTGTCTCATCTCTGTCTTGGTTCTCTCGATCCTCTATCTTAGGAACAAGATGTTGTAAGTTTTTTAAGGCAAGAGCAGAAATAGTGATGTCATCCTCATCTTTTTCATTATGCAAGATGAGTGCTCTCCTCTTCTTAGATGGAGCTGTCATGGGCTCCTTGCCTTTCCGTTTTGCAGCCACAGGGTCTTGACGAGTCTTGACAGGGGTCTTCACCTTAAATCTCTCTAAATCTTTGTTTAGCTCCTTCAGACGCATCTTATAAACCGTCTTCAGTCCCCCCACCATTGGATCAATGGTTTGAACACACAAAATTTTGGGAGGCTGAATGTTAATATGTCTGAATAGCCAAGTAACAAGAGCAGAATAAGGGAGTTGTCTCTTGTCCTTTACCATTGATCTATACATGTAAAACATGATGGTGTGAGGCAGAGAGAACTAGTAACCAACGTTGATGGCGTACATCAGCTTCGCTTCAAAATTGGAGACATCAGTCTTTGATGTGGATTTAGGTCTAAGACATCTTATGGAGCAAGATATTAGAGGCACTCATCCTCAAATATGAAATCCCGCCTTCTACAATTCTATCTTAAACAAGCTCTATAGTGGCATGACCAATAGACACGCTGATTGATTAGAAAATCCCTCTCTCCACTCCAATCACATCAGCCATAGTGTCAATATCAACCACATAATCCTGGTCTCTAACACTGAAGGAAAATCTATTTGCATCTAAAAAGCTTAGATTGGAATAGAAATATGCCATAAGTTCCTGATGAGCTACAGTTGTCTCATAGCAAAATCGTTCAAGTTGAAGTAAAATAAATTTCTCCCGTAACTTTTCGTTCAGCAAATCGAGGAAATCAAAATCTACACTCTTTGGGTTCATCACCCCTTGCTTTAGCAACTTAGAATAAACTCGCTTGTGTTCCTAAGAACGAAACAGATCTGCTCTTCTTCCTCGAATGTTCGCAACAACACCCATCCTAGACTTAAAATGAGTGAACATCTTTTCATTGGCATCTTTTCCCTTGGGTTGATTAATTCCTTCAAAACGTGGATCACATGGGAAATTCGCAAAAGCCCTTTCTGCGGAACCAAAAGGAGCAATTCTCAAACGTTCCATCGTTCTTAAAAACTAGGTTTCATTTTGGTACCCCTTTTCTCTAAAAAATTCATCAATAAAGGTCATTGCAGAACCTCCTTCCTTCAAGGCAGTGTAGAGTTTGAAAGTAAATATAGGCTTAAGAGCCCTTACAGGTTCTACATCTTCAATAATTTCTTCCTCTACTTGTTGTTGCTGAGGCTCCTATGGTCTAGCCTGAGAAGAATGACGCGGTTGAGAATGTTGTGGACTTTGCTACTGCTTTGGAGAGTCTTCTTCCTTCGTCAGATCAAAGTGCATAAGACCCTCACGCATATGCTGTGGTCCCCTGCTTGCAATCCTTGAGGACTTTCTTTGGGAAGACATTTGAGGACTTTCTTTGGGAAGACATTATCACAGTCTTTAAGAGATTTTTCGAACTCGATTCGCGAAAAAGATGAAAACTTTATGGATTAAACTAGAGAGTAAAAGAAAGAAAGTGAAGTTATGTGCTCTAGGGTTTGTGTGTAAAAATGAAGAAGAAATATAGTATATAAAGCAATCGAAACGAGGTATACGAATCGTCATAAAAGGAAAAATAAAAATGCCTTTTTCAAAAATGAATAACTGCCTTTATGAAAATAGATAACTGCTACAACTTTAAAAACTTGGAAAGATAACATTAATCATACCTTCTCGAGTTTTTATCCGAAAGTTAAATTACTAGAACCGAAATAACTTACAGTCATAATTCTTGATTTTCTGAGTCTAAACATCTTTAGACTTTATCCCTGAGTCTGAGCTTCTTTAGATTTTAAGAGATAAGATGTTAAGTCTAGAGTGAATAGACTCAAATAGACTTTTCTCCAGTGGTTTTGTAAATATGTCCGCCAGCTGATTCTTTGAGTCAATAAATTGGATCATTACTTCTCCATTTTAAACATGATCTCTAATAAAATGGTGTTGAATCTCTATGTGCTTTGCTCTTGAATGAAGAATTGAGTTCTTTGTGAGATTAATCGCGCTGGTGTTGTCACATTTGATCTTGGTGCAAGAGTCTTCAATTTCAAAGTCTCTTAATTGTTATTTTATCCATAAGATTTGAGAACAGCAATTTCCAAGAGCCACATACTCTGTTTTTGCTGTTAAAAGAGCTATAGTACTTTGCTTTTTTGAAAACCAAGATACCGTCCTGTTACTAAGCAATTGACAAGTGCTGGAAGTGCTCTTTTTATCAACTCTGCGACCTGCTAGATCTGCATTTGAATATCCAATGAGAGTAAATTCTCCTTCTTTGGGATACTAGAGACCTAACTTAGAGGTTATTGCAACGTATTTAATGATGCGTTTCGCAGCACTTATATGAGATTCTTTGGGATCTAATTGAAATATGGCACAAATGCAAACACTAAACAAAATGTCAGGTCTAGAAGCAGTAAGATAAAGAAGTAAACCAATAATACTCCTATAGAGCTTCTAGTCAACTTTCTTCCCTCCTTCATCTTTGTCTAGCTTCGAAGAATTTGACATTGGTATCTCGTCTTTTGCAATTCTCTAATCCGAACTTTTTAACAAGTTCTTTTGCTTATTTTTCTTGGTGAATGAAAATTTCTTCCTTCAATTGTTTTCCTTGTAGTCCGAGAAAGAAGGATAGTTCACCCATCATGCTCATATCAAATTCATCATGCATAGAATTAGAAAAATTCTTACACGGGTTTTCATTAGGTGATCCAAATATATATCATTAACATAGATTTAAACAAATATAAAGTTTTTACTTTCTCTTTTAATAAACAAATTAGTGTCCACTTTACCTTTGACAAAACCATTTTGAATCAAAAACTTACTTAATCTGTCGTACCAAGCTCGAGATGTTTGCTTTAAACCATATAGAGCCTTTTTCAGTCTGAATACAGAGTCTAGTTTTCTTAGGTCTTCAAAACCTGGAGGTTGTTCCACATAGACTTATTCTTGGATAAATCCATTCAAAAATGCACTTTTGACGTCCATTCGGAATAACCTAAAATTCTTATAACAAGTAAAAGCAAGTAATAATCTAATTGCTTCTAACCTTGCTACCGGTGCGTAAGTCTCATCATAATCTATCCCTTATTCTTGTGTATATCCTTTGGCCATGAGTCTTGCTTTGTTCCTTACCACTTTTCATTTTTCGTCTATCTTGTTCTTGAAAACCCATTTAACTCCAATAACATATTTACCTTTTGGTTTAGGAGTTAATTCCCAAACACCGTTAACACTGAACTGCCTAAGCTCTTCTTGCATAGCTTCAATCTAGCTTTCATCAGTTAAAGATTCTTCTATGCTTTTGGGTTCTATTTCAGAAATAAGAGCCACAGCGCTAGACTCTTCATGCTTTTTGGATCTAGTACGAATCCCTTCATCAATGTCATTAATGATGAGTTCTTTGGGATAAATAGACTTGTGCTTCTAGTTGCTGCTTGGTCTAACAGATTGCTGAACTTTTGCTTCAATTGATTCTTCAACATCCGTTTGTTGTTGTCCTTCTAAAGTCTAAGCTGCTTTAGGGGAGGCAAACTTTGTAAAGTCTGGAGCAGGTTCAAATTCTTCAGGTTGAGTCTGGATCAATTGATTTTGCAAAGAGTCTTGAAATTTAACATTCATCGACTTTTCCACAGACTGAGTTTTCTTGTTGTATACTCTGTAAACTTTATTGGAAGTTGAATATCTAAGGAAGATTTCTTTGTCTGATTTTTCTTCAAACTTACCAATTCGATCATTTGCATTTTTCAAGACAAAACATTTGCAACCAAACACTAAAAATAAGAAACAATTGGCTTCTTTCCTTTGAATAACTAATAGGGAGTTTTCTCCAGAATAGGCCTTAAGAATACTCTGTTAATAATATAACATGCTGTAGAAACTGCTTCAGCCCAAAAACGAGAAGAAATACTACTTTCAATGAAGAGAGTTCTAGCCATTTCTTGCAAAGATTTATTCTTCCTTTTCACAACTCCATTCTAATCAGGAGTGTATGGAGAGGAGAACATATGCTGAAAACCAGATTCATCACAAAATTTGGCAAAGTCTTGATTTTCAAACTCACCTCCATGGTCTGTCCCTATGCTTGAAATAGCATACCCTTTCACATTTTGTACTTTCTTGGCAAAATTTGAAAAATGAGAGAAGGTATCAGACTTACTTGCCAGAAAGTAGACCCAAGTAAATCGTGAATAATCATCCACTATTACTAGGCAATATCTCTTTCCTACAATGCTTTGAATTCTAGTTGGTCCAAAGAGATCTATATGTAGGAGCTGCAGCATATGATTAGTGGAAACTTGATTTATTGATTTAAAAGAACTTCTAACCCATTTTCCCAACACACATGGCATGCATAAGTCAGATTTTTGGTATTTCAGGCTAGGTAGTCCACGAACAAGCTTCTTAGAAGAGATCTTGGCAATTTGCTTCATGTTGATATGGCCAAGCTTTTGATGCCAGAGATTTGCTTCATCTTGAATTGATATTAGGCATTGAGATCTTTCTAGTTTGATATCTAAAAGATAAATATTCTCATGTCTTCACCCAGTAAAACATTAAGAGAAATCTTTACTGGTTCCCGAACATATTCTTTCTTGAAAATTGATTTTGAATCCTGTGTCACACAGTTAGTTTATGCATAGTAAATTGTAATTTAGTCCTTCCACCAAGGAAACATTGTTGATCGTGAGTCTTCCAATATTTACTATTCCGCATCCGACAAGTTTTCCTTTGCTATTTCCACCAAAAGAGACTTTTCCTCCATTTGTTTGGATGAGCTTTATAAAACAACTTGAATCTTCTGCCATATGTCTTGAACATCCACAGTCCAAGTACCATTTGACATTTTTTCTTGATAATGACCTGCAATTAAAAAAGAAACTTAAGCTTTCTTTGGTACCAACACTTTCTTTGGTCCAGTGGAGTTAGTGCAATATACGGTCTTTGCCCAATCCTTCTTAACGGGTCTCCATGTTGGAAAAAGCTTCCTTATTTGTTTTGAAGTTGACAAAACATTTCCCTCCATCAAAGTCTAAAGACCGCCAAACTCAAGACTTAAAATCTGCCATCATTGATAGTTTCTAGACCGACGAAGAAATCTTATTTAGATGCAAGTTTATCTTTAAGGATTTGATCCGTTTGGTTGAAGATTATCTCACGGTTGGAGATAGCATCTAAAGATTCGTATTGAAAATAATTCAAGTAATTCGGATCCGTTGATTGGCGAAGTATACTTGGAAGATTCTATGTCACGCCCCGATCCTCAGGCACGCACACATCCGTCTCACTTGGTCGATTTTATAATGCGATATCCCAGGACAATGTATCGCCGACCCTTTCATTTTTAAGCACATGCAGAAGCAGTTAAAATCCCCAGACAATAAAACAATGGGATAGAAAAGCAGGGCCATATTTTTCATATTGAAATTTATAACCAAACTTTTATACAAACCACAAATCACTTCATAACTATTCACATCAAAAAGGAGATCTCAAAAGAAGATAGGATCTCAATCCATCCAGATGATACTCAAGGCCCCTCTCGGGACTATCTTCTTCTTCCAAAAATCATTCTCTTCAGATCTCACCTCCGAGTTCTCCTTCTCGGATTCCTCCTCCTCAGCTCTTCAGCGGGGTCCTGAAATGGTTTCCCCAAACTGGGATGAGACTACGTCTCAGCGAGTTCTACCCCACTAAGCCCGATTAGTAAACCATTATACTATAGGCTGCCTAAACACGCACAGGGCAAATGACTTACCTTGGCCTCAGATCCCACCTGCAAGTCAGTACAATTCACAATAGGCACCCATTTACTCAAAACAAATCGAATCAGTCGATTACATGTCAAACGAATCAATCCCCACCGTGGAATATTTATAAACTAGGCCACGTGCATTCTCCAGGACGACCTTCCAAGTCTCCGAGTCCACGTGCCTTGAACCTTGGGCCCACGTGCATTCTCTAAGGCGACCTCTTCGCCAAGGTGGTACATCAAGTCACCGAGCCACGTGCCCTTTTAGATGTCATTCTCAAATACTGGACCCACGTGCATTCTCTAAGGCACTCATTTGCCAAGGTGACGCATCAAATCACCGAGCCACGTGTCCTTTTACGATGCCCGGGCCCACGTGCATTCTCTTAGGTGCTATCTCACCAAAGTGATGCATCAATTCACCGAGCCACGTGCCCTTTTAGATGCCATTCTGAAATGTTGGGCCCACGTGCATTCTCTAAGGTACTCGCTTACCAAAGTGACGCATCAGATCACCAAGCCACGTGCATTCTCAAGGAGGACATACCGAGTCTCCGAGCCACGTGCATTCTCTCAGGCGACCTTTTCGCCAAGGTGACATATTCAACCACTGAACTCACGTGCATTCTCCAGGTGACATTCCAATTCACCGAGCCCACGTGTCCTCTTTCAAGTGGTTACCAATCTACTTTCAATACCTACAACCAATGCCCAACGATTTCTCAATCAAATAATTAAATCAACTCAATAAAGCATTATAAATGCTGAACAACATACTTGGCCATTTACCGATCAACAATTCAATTTCTCAATCAAATAATTAAATCAACTCAATAAAGCATTATAAATGCTGAACAACATACTTGGCCATTTACCGATCAACAATTCAATCACAATCAATTCCAATCAATTTAGGGTAATCTCTAAAATATCACAATTTATTCCATTCCATACAACATGGAGCTCAAATAAATAAACGGACTGCGCCACGACGATCAGCACGAGATTTCGGTCGTCGGCCATCAAAATCTTAATTTCCGAAAAATAAATAAATAATTAATTAATTTCGAAAATTAAATAATTAATATTAAAAATTCAATTTAGCTCAAAATAAAGCCCGATTAAATAAATGGACTTCACCACGGTCATCAGCATAATTTTCCGATTCCAGGCCATCTCAATTGAATTTTCGGAAAATAAATAATTATTTAATTTAATTCCGAAAATTAATATTTAAATACTAAAAATTCCACTTAGGCCCGAAAAGCCTAATTGGAGCCCACTAAGGGTCGGGAAAAATCCCGATGCACTTCCAATAATTAGTAGACCACGTCTACTTGCTAATTGCGCAATCAATTTATCTAAATCGCATCACAATTGGCTAATAATTGCTAATTTATTCTAATCTAACAACCTAAACATAATTAATTAAATCTAAACCAACCTTAAGCATAATTAGCCAACTAATCTTGGATTAGTGAGATTACTCACCAAATCGTGCGCAAATCGGATCAATCCGACGGCGGCGATGCGAGGAACGATTGTTCCCAAAGCACGGCTCCGGTTCGGGGCCAGGAAACGGCCCAAAAGAGGGCCCAAAGATGCTGAAACCCACTTCGTGGGTCGGCTGGACGAAGCCGATCGGGGCTGCTCCGGCAGCTAGGGCGGCGAGGGGAAGCCGACGGAGGGCGAGGGGGTCGCGGGGGAGGTCCGGCGGGGCTGAGCGGTGGCCGGAGGTGGCCGGACGGGGCTGGAACAGGAGCGAATAGAGCTGGGTCGCGGCTGGATCGCGTGGCCTGGGCGTGCGCGGACGGCGGGACGGCGGCGGGCGGCTGGCGCGGCGCGGGCGGTGGTGCGACGGTACGGGACGAGCGGCGAGCGGGCAGCGGTCGCGGCGAGCTGCTGTCCTTCCTCCGTCTCTGGTTTCCGCGAAGAAGAAAGAAGAAAAGAGGGGTTCGGTCGCGTGGGGGAAGAAAGAAGAAAGAGGAGAGAGAAGAGAGAGAGAAGAGAGGGATAAGGGTTGACTGGTCAAGAGAAAAAGAAAGAGAGAGAGAGAATAGGCGGTGGGGAATTCGCACGAGGGGGAGGGGAGAGGAGAGAGAAGAGAGAGAGAAAGAGAGAAAAGGGAGAGAGAGAAAAGAATTTAAATAATCTTATTCTTATTTATTTTTCTTTTCTTTTCTTTTCTCTTTTCCCTTCCTTTTCTATTCTCTTTTGGTCTTCAATTTTTCTTCCGATAATTTCTTTCTTGAAATTTCGGACCCGTCAATAAATTGACGAGCGATGAGACAGGATCCTAAAAATAAGAATTATGACGCGCTTAAAATTCGATTCCCGAAATCGAGTTCAATTTCGTGGTTAAAAATCGACCAGACGTGATTTTAGCTCAATCCAACCAATTAGGTATCTTTTAGGGATTTTACGACCGATACATCCCTTAACGGCTTCACCCAATAGGTTAGTTAACTCGTGAGTGATCAGCTCAGAGAAAAAGGGCCATAGGCACGTCGACGAAATGCCCATTTCACTTTATCGAAACGGGGTCAAATTTCAGGATGTCACATTCTACTTATGGAAATCTAGATCATGATTGTATGGGCGAGCAGGATTGATGGGCTATGTTCACATTCCTTAAGTAACTCAAGATTTCTCTAATTGATTTTGTCCAACGGGTAGATTGAAAGAATTCCTTTGGAAGGTGCCAACGGTCATGAAGGCATGGAGGAGTATATAAGGAGGATGCTCTAGTTATTCGAGGGCGTGCTTGATAGATAAATTCCAAAGTTTGAAACTTCTTGTTCTTTGCTGATTCATTTGTTGAGTGAAAATTTGTACTCAAAAGAGAGTTTAGACATTTGTGAGACCTTGAGGAAGTGTAACAGAGTTTCTACACTATGGAATCAAAGATGTGACACTGTAACGACTCTTTTAATTCATAGTGAAATCTAGCCGGTAGGCTATCAATGCGGGAGAGTGGACGTAGGTTTGAATTAAGCCGAACCACTATAAATCATCGTGTTTTCAATTCTCTTTCCCTTATCTCTTTACTTAGTTTATAGTCTTATATATATATCATCGCAGATATTCTATATCTTAAGTCTTCTGTTGTTATATAAATTGAATTAAGTTGCTGAGTTTTATAAAATTCGTTTTTAGACATATTCATGCCTCTCTAGGTGTTCATACTAGCACTATCACTCCAACCATATGACATTCTTTCTCAAAGTGTTTAGAGCTGTTACACTTAGAACATTTAAGAGCACTTCGGCCAACAGGTTTTACAAAGACTTTTTGAAAATGATTTCTATAAAAGGCTTTTGTAGGTCTTTGTTTGATTCTTTCCTTTACTTTTGGAAAATCAATTAGAGGAGCAAAAGTCATTCCCAAGCCTAATTTGTTAAAGTAAGGTCTTTGCATTGAAATAATCTTTTCCAATTTCTCAGATCCTTTAGAAAACATTTTTGAAATATTTGAAATGTCATTTTTTAAACAAGACTTTCTTTTTTTCTCAGATTCTTTAGAAAACATTTTTGAAATATTTGAAATGTCATTTTTTAAACAAGTATTTTCTTTTGAAAGAAAGTCTGCACTTTCTTTTAAAACAGCAAAACTTTTGTCTAATTTTTCAAATTTTTCTTCTCAAGAGTTTTCTTGTTGCTTCAGTGTAGAATTCTCTCTTTTTAGCTCGGAAATCATCTTAAGAGAATTTTTTAGGCTAAAACAAAGTTCATTAATATATTTCGAGACTTTAATAGGAATTTTTAAATTACTTACCTCGATTTCACTGTTTGAGTCTGAGTTTGTATCTGTCTCAGAGTCTGAGTCTGATTTTGATTTTGCCATTAAATAAATATTAGCATAATTATCATCACTCTCTTCGCATTTAGTATCACTTCATGTTTTTACTTTGAGTGCCTTTCTGTATTTCTCAGCTTTTCCTTTCTTTTTCGTCAACAAATGACAGTTGCGTCTGATGTGTCCATTTTTCTTGCATTCCAAGCAAATCATATCTTTATTGGATTCGTCGTCCTCATCTGATTTGTTTTGAAACTTTTGAGAGCTTTGCTTCTTCCAATTGAATCTTCTTCCCTTTTTGTTTAGTTTCCCGAACCTTCTTATCATGAGATCAAGCTCTTCATCGTCCATATCGTCTTCAGAGTCTGTAACATCAGAGTCAATGTTAGATTATAAGGCAATAGACTTTTTACCTTTGGGATCTTCTTCTCCATTAATTTGCTCCACTTCATAGGACTAAATTGTGTCAACCAATTCGTCTACGGAGAGTAGCATGATTCTTTGTGTTTCCCTTATTGAAGTTTTTACGTGATTCCAATCTTTGGAAAGTCCACGCAGCAATTTGTTAACCTTCATGGGTCCTGAGATTGGTTGACCCTGATACTCAAGACCATTTATGATTTCTATAAAACGGCTAAACATGTCAGTAATAGATTCTCCCGGCTTCATCTTGAAAGTTTCATATTGTCCGAGTAGAATATTGATCCTAGTATCTTTCACTTGATCAGGTCCTTCATAGGTAATGTGCAACTTATCTTAGACTTCTTTAGCTGTTTCACAAGAAGATATTCCGTTATATTCAGTAGGAGATAATGGACAATATAAGGAGTAAATTGTTTTTGCATCAAGAGCTTGTCTCTTGATTATCTCTTCTTGAGTCATCTCGTTAGCCTCTGCAGCTTCTTTTCCTCTTTCTAAGACCGATATAGCTTTAAGAATGATTCATTTTTCTACCACCCATTCTAGAGGATCTTTCGATCTTAGGAATGCTTTTATCTTATTTTTCCATATACTATATTCCTTTCCATCGAAATAAGGTGGTTTGGTGTTGCTTTGGCCTTCAACCAATCTTGGAGCCAACATACTAGCCATGGATCTATAACTCGAAGTAAAAACACTTCAATTAAATGAGTACACAGGCTCTGATAACAATTGAAAGGGCTAGTAAGAACAACCATAAGGGGTGAATAGGTGATCACAAGCGTTTACGCGGATCTTAACAAATTAAATTGTCTTTTAAGAATGATAGACTAAAAATGTAAAAGACTATAGACAATTATATAGAGCTGCAAATTGAAGTAAAGAGATTAGGGATAGAGAATCAAAACACAAGGTTTATAGTGGTTCGGCTTAGACCAAGCCTACGTCCACTCTCCCGCACTGACAGTAGCTAGATTTCACTATGAACCAAAAGAGATGTTACAAAAGTATCACGTCCTTGATTCCACAGTGTAGAGACTTTGCTACACTTCCTCAAGATCTCACAAGTATCTAATCTTTCTTTTGAGTACAAATTTAAGCTCAACAATTAAAACAGCAAAGAATAGGGAGCTTCAGACTTTGGAATTTTTCTATCTCGCACACTCTCGAATAACTAGAGTGTCTTCCTTATATACTCCTTCATGCCTTCATAACCGTTGGCACTTTTCAAAGGAGTTTTTTCAATATACCCATTGAACAGAATTTATTAAGAAGATCTCGAGTTATTTAAGGAATGTGATGATAGTCCACCAGTCATGCTCGCCCATACAATCAAGATCTAGGTTTCCATAAGTAGAAACTTCCAAGTATACTTCGCTAATCAACAGATCTAAATTACTCGAATTAATTGCAATATGAATAATAGATCTCGAGGTGTCATCTCTAGCCATGAGATCTTCTTCAACCGCACGAATCAAATCCTCAAAGATATACTCGCATCTGGATAAGTCTTCTTCAATGGATAATACTTCTCTTTGTCTGTCTAGAACCTATCAATGAGGGCAGACTTTAAATCTTGAGTCTAGAGGTCTTCAGACTTTGACGATAGAGTCTAAAAGTTTTCAGACTAGGCTGATAGAAATGTTTTGTCAGCTTTAAAACAAATAAGGAAGTTTTCTTCAACATTCTGAAGCACCTCGCATTAGAAAGTTCACGCTCTCCTTTTGAAAACTATCATACAGCAATCAGCTTTATAGACAAACAGGCCCCGTAAGTAGTGGCACACATTTTTACTAAGTTGACATAGACAAAGCACAGTATGATGAGATGTAAAGGTTTATACTTAAATTTCATGGTCTCCTGTATGATGGTGTTCATCAAGGGTGGAAGATAATTAGGTACCAGTTAACTGTGAGGTGGAATTCCTGCAAACTTCCAACCTTATGGGGAGCAGCTCTCCACTTGTGGATGGTCTCATCGGTGTGTCGCCGCTCATTTTGGTGAGAAAGAAAGGTCTCACCATAACATCTGGTTTGGTATCGAACCTCGGATGGTTCGACATAGTAGATGATGGGCACGATTATCTGTCCCTTCTTTTCCTACACTCCAGCATTCAAGTCAACTCCATAAGACACCATCCACTGAAAGCATAACCTTTAGAAAGGATGGGTATAGAGATCTTTGATTGCTCAATCGCTAGGAGCAAGTTCGAGCCGATTGTTTCACCTACATAGAGTTGGTTGTCATCCCTGAATTCACAGACTCCTGCATCTATGAGGTGGGTATAGAGAAAATCGGCGAAGCCTTCATGCGTGTCCCGTCCTCTGAAGCTCAAGAACACTTCATAGTCGCCCCCTTGCATCGCGACCAATCGCAAAGAAAATGAAGCACGAGAGTCGCACCAATTCAGCAAAAGCAGATCTCTTGAGCTCTATGAAGCCGAAAGTTACTGGACCGGTAGAACTCTTACTGCAAATCAAAGCCGGTAGGGCTGGTTATAATTTATCTTGTTGATCTCAACACAAAGTTTCTCAGGACCTCCAATCTCAAGGAAGCAGGTTCGGAGAACATCACCCTCTATCTGGGAAGGCAGGGCTCTGGGCACATGAGATGCTCTCCCCTCTCCTTTTGTGACGCTGTTTGTCTGGAAAGGCACAGCACATAGCATGTGCTATGTCCTTTTGTGACGCTTTTTTTTTAAAAAAATTTTCTCTTTTCTTTTATTTTCATCATAGGTAGAGGTGAGCGTGGTTCCCAAATAGAACCGGACCCTTCCCGGTTCTCAAGGAACTGGTTCCAGTTCCCGGTTCCAATTTTGGTTCCTATGGAACCGTAACCGAAGGAACCGAAACCGGAATCATTTAGGGCTGTAAGCCCAAATCAATTACCCTACTTCACTTCACACTTTCACAGAAATCTCTCCCGTTCTCTGCCTCTGTCCTTCGCCAACGCTGCTTGCCCTTGACGCCACTGCTGGATGTTGCTTGCCCTCGACGCCACCATCGGACGCCACCACCAAACGCCGCTAACCCTCAACGCCACTAGACGCCAGTCGCCCTATGCTCGCCTCGCCCTTTCCTCCCTCGACACCATCACCCCTTGCTCGCCTCGCTACTCAGCCGTCGCCAGACACCGGTCATCCCACCACTGGACGCCAATTGGCTCACGCTTGCCCAGTTGTCCCTGAAGCCACTCGCCTAGCCGCCTTCGACGCCAACTCACCCAATCACCCCCGACGCCCCTCACCAAGCCTCCCCCGAAGCCCCAGCTACCCTCGACACCGCTCACCTAGTCACCCCCGACGCCACTCACTGAGCAATGGTTCTTTTCTTAGTGGACCAGAAGGGCGCTACCTGCGAAACCGAGGGATCTCGACGTGGAATGTATAGATGCTGGAGCGATGGTTCTTTGTTAGCGGGGGCTTTTTTAGGTTGAGTTTGATGTCTGGATATGGTGGGTTGGGGGGGGCTTAGGGCGCGTTTGATGATTGATGAAGAATTATGAGTAACTAATTCGAGGGATGTGCACCTGGTTTAGTCAAGTTGAAGCGGAGGGATGATTATGCTTTCAGAATTGTGCTTGTTTAATTGAGATGTCGTATTTTTATTGCGTTCATCATGTTTGCTTTTGTGGATTTGATGTTGGACACGTAATTTGTTTCTTCAAGTCGAGTTGCTTCATGTTCTTAAATGTCGGTTCCAAGTTGAATTAGTTTAGTGATACAAAACGGAGCTGCGTTTCTCTTGGCAGTGAAAGGTTTTGATGTGATTGTCGTTGGAATTCACAGGGCCGGTTCATGGTAATAGATTGCCTGCAGCCTCTTATTTGATAATTTCGAGTTTATTGTATTCTTCCGAAGCAAGTGCTGAAAAGGAGGAACCCATAGGTTTTTTCCTTTTTCACATCTAATTTGTGTCTTGATATATTGTGTAGTTCTTTCTCTGATATTTGGTTCTTGTCATATTATGCAGAGACCGTGAAGGAGTTGTATGACAAAATTCTTGAGTCTGTTAACACGAAAAGAACAATGGCTCCAAACGCATGAACGTGGTCGATGATTGAAAATTGCAAGAACAGAGAGGATATTAAGCTTCTTTTTTGATATTTTGCGGAACCTACGCAGATTTGTCAGTTGACTTCTTGCCCCATTTGAGAAGTGAAGTTTTAATTTTTGAGTAGTTGATAAATTCAACTGTCTTTTCTTTCATCGCAGAGATTGTCAAATCTTCGAATTCATGAGAATTTTAACTGCAACCTTTGTCGGGAAGTCACAAAAGCATGTGTGCGTGCAAGGGCACTTGACTTTGGTGAGCTTTATCTACACGAGTTGTGGGAGCATAACGTCTATGGATTGACCCCTACAATTGACTCTGCAAACCATCTATTGGTAATGACGAATTGTATCTATGTCAAGTGATTCTTTTTTCCATTTGTTTCATTTACACATTTTTTCTGCTAACTTGGGGTATTGCAATGCAGCAATATGCTAAAGAGCACAAAGATGCTACCCTCATGCAGGAAGTTACGAAGCTTTTGAAGAAGAATAACTTGCCATGGCAACCCAGCACGGCCAACATTGTCTTCAGGTTCACTTCCGCGCTGTTTATCCTGAGAAGGACTTATCATGTAGTAAGCCATTATTGCACTTAACTGTGTGAAATGTACTGCTTGGTTATCAAGCAATTTATCCAATTTTTTAGTGTATTTTATATATGATTTAATCAACTTGTTTTTATATTAATCATTGTCTGCATTGCTACTCTCAATCTAATAGTTTACTCATGTTATTTGATATCCTTCTTTTCATGGAAAATTTTTGCAACGTTTGTAACGATACAGACAATTGGGGGTTGCTCACAAAGTATTCGAAGAGATCTGTCAAGGGTGGCGTGAAATTGCATAAAGCTGCATTTGACATCTTCATGAAGTTTGCTGCGAAAGTAGGTGAGAAACACTCACTCTGTCTCCCTTTGCTGCTCTCAAGCCCTTGTCCCTTGGCAATTTTTGTTTTCCATTTCTTCCCATAAGTAGTTTTCTCATCCAGGTCCCGCCACTTACTACAAAAGATGGGATGTGCTCGAATATATTCTTCTTTGGCCATTTTTTCCTTTCCGGAGATTTATGTGATGCTGGACAGGTATGAGATCTTCTATGAAAGGTAATCTAGTATCCTGAAGTTGAGTCTATAACATCATTTTGTTTCAGCTTATTGAAGGTATCCTTCTTCATTAAAGATCAAATCTGAAAAAAAGAAGAAAAAAAGAAAAAGAAAAGAAAGAACCTATTGGAGCTGGAACCGATCCTGGAACCTGTGACAGGGTAGGTTCCAGGTTCTTGGTTCTGACGGGTTGGTTAGGTTCCAAAAAATGAGGAACCTGTATCCGATGGTAGGTTCCAAGTTTCAGATGGAACCAAAACGAAATCGGGAACCACTCACCCTTATACATAGGGACCTTTTTAGTTTTTAACCTGCCAACCATTGTTAGACGGGTATATATATATATGAACACCCGAGCACCAGTAAACTTGAAACTTTCGCAAAAATGTACTGGGATCCTTAAAATTTTCCTTGCAAATTAAATTCTTCTTCTTCTTTTTTTCGAATTGATCTGGAGACGCACAAGGCACGCATGGTCTTTAATCTGTGGCATCCTACAAACAAACCAAATGGATATCCATGTAAAAGTTTCAAAGTTCGAAGCCTAAGCCACACCAGTCAGCCATAGCCTATTCAATTTCCACTAAATTTGTGTTTGGTACAATGAAAACGGAATGAAATAACTTTCTATTTATTAAGTTTACAGGATAGATACAATGAAGGTTCTTTTGCTTTGTTATGAGAAATGTATCGTGAAAATAGAATGGGATATTGATTCTAATGAATTTAATACAATATACAAACACACATTATAATTCATTTAGAAAAAAATTATCCGAAAATCACAGTTAACTCATCAAAATTCGTTATAATAATTTAAAATACCATCAATTATGTCGTTAAAAACCACTATTTTATTATAGAATGATTGTTATTGTCATATTTTTAGATTGATGAACAATAAGCATAATTGTAGAACATTTTTAATTGAGGGTTAATACTACAAAAAAAACCCTAAACTGATATACATATGATAAATTTACCCAAAAATAATTTTTTTTTATTACTAAAAATCCCAAATTAATACGTATATGTGACAAATGTATTCTAAACTAATTTTTTTACCACTAAAAATCTCGAACTAATACATTTGTGACATATTTACCCTCCATTAATTTTTGTTAAATTGGATTAATTTTATGAAAAACTATAAACTAGTAGAGATGTAACAAACGAAGAATAAAACCTCAAATTGGTACACCTGTCAACTGCCATATCATATGTCATCCAGCTTAGCAATATAATAGTAAAATTTAACGTAAACTAATGGAAGGCAAATTAGTTACAGATATACTAGTTTGAAATTTTTTATGGTGAAAATGTTAGTTTGAAGTAAATTTGTCATAGATGTATCAATTTAGGATTTTACATAATATTAACCCTTAATTATATAAATGGCTTTAGGTATAACTACCATACATTAACCCCTCTCCCTCGCACTCTTTGAAAACACTCCTTTAGTTTATTTTTTGGAAGATAGAGGGAGATTCTTGTTGGAGGATGTGGCCAAATGATAAAATTGGATGGAGGACCACGTCCAAGAGAAGGCAATGACCCACCATGAGCTTACTGCTCTCAGTTAGTGAAGGCGATGACTATCTTCACAATCACGGCATGATGCGTAATGCACTTGGAGTTCATTACAGATGAGCATCAAAATTAATACGTAATTTGTCTTCCTTTTCTATTAATGTTTTAGTGCACGGATATCGTTACGTTTTTCCGCACATTATGATCTCACTAGTAAATGTACATGCAGATGCTGCAGGACAAAAAAAAACCAAAAGGACTGAATAGACAAATGACATTTAATGTTTTATTGTAATATTAACTTTCTTTTGGTAATTTTGACAATTTTTTAAATAGTAAGCAGCATTGCCTAATTATCATTTATTTTTGCTAACAAAATGCGACAATAAAAATGTGATGTCTTGTGAAGTTTTCATCATATAATGATTGATGACTGATTCAAAGATATCAGCACTGTAACATTTGATGACAACATCGAAGTGGTGACCTCGTCTTATAAGGTTCACCGATTTAAATATATTCTTAAATCTGATGTCAAGAAAATATTTAAGGATTAATTTGAATGAAATTCAAAGTGGAAAAGGAATTTTAAGCCTTAAAAAGGGACACCTAAATGGATCGATGAGGAAAAATAATATAACATCTGATAATAATGTCTAGATATTACCTTTTTATCTAACACAAGAACATGTGACAATTTGATTGTTCTTGAATTTTATTAGAAAAAGGATTGATTGAGGTAAATTTAAGTTAAGCAAATAAATGGACACAAAAATGGATCAAAAAGAAAGAAAGAAAGAAAATAAATGAAATAAAAATTTTCTATAAAAATCAATGAGAATTAAAAGTATGCAAAAGATGAAAAATACAATAATTTAAGAAAAAGGTTGAGAAATCTTGACAAAAAAAAAAAAAAAAAAAAAACCAATTTGGTGGGGTGGCGGATTCGATTCCTGGCGCCCCCTCCCGACAGATCGGGTGCTTTTATCACCGTGTCATGCATTAATTGCCTTACAATATGCGACGTCTATCTAGTCCGTTTGTAGAAAAGTGAACATTGTGCAACCAATTGTTTACTAACAGGTGGGGAATCAGGGTAGTTGAACTGCATAGGCTCGTGAAATTTTGTAATTAGGAACCTTTTTTTTTTTTTGACAAAGTAATTAGGAACTTCAACTTTTATGTTTGACGCTCAGCTTTGTGTGGTGAATATGATAAGAAATTATAGTATGCTCTACAATCATGATTACGTGATGACTAGGTCAAAAAATAAAATGTAAGAAAGCTTTTTAAATTGTTGGAAAATGATAAGGTACTAGTGACTGTCGTCCGTTAATAAAAAATTTTCTATTTTGAACTATATTAGAACTTCTCACACGCAACAATTTCAAAAGTAACTTAATTATTGATGATTGTTTTGGATGGGTCGGTTGCAAATAAATGTTGTAGCCATCTTATCAAAAGTGCATGATTTGTCGATAATAATATTATTTATGTCTTTAACCTTTTTCTTGGACTCAAGACATTCTCACCCATTACATGTGGTAAGAATAAAAAAAAGAAAAATAATATACTTGACATCTAAAGCAATGAGAGAGAGAGATTAACCTTTTTCTTGGACTCGAGATATTCTCACCCATTATATGTTATAAGAATAAAACAAAATAAAATAATATACTTGCAACATCTGAAGCAAAGAGAGAGGGGGGGCAAGGGGCAAGAGCCAAATATTATTTTACAAAAATTTTTATTTTGGGTCCCTATACTCTTATTTTTACTTTGTTTTCTAATCAAGCTCTTATACTTTTAATTATCTAATGAGATCTTCTTATTGCAATTTTTTTAATTAAATCCCTTGGACACCAAATGTGGCCAAATCTAGTTGACATGACCATCGAGTGATATGATAGTGAATATGACGTGATTAAAAATTTTCTAATATAGACATTCACACAAGCGTCAACAATGGGTAATGAGTCATACTTCAATACTGTCTATATTGGCTATTTTTTTCACAAACGCATCCATGTGTGCATCCATATATTTTTCACATCATACTTTGGGGTCATTTGATTTTGTGTTAGATAGACTTGATTTGAAAATTTGTGAAACTAGAACTGCTTCATTGGACAAACTAGATGTACACAAATTTGTTTAGAGAAAGCATGGAGTATGTAGACGATAGATAAGATTTTTGGTCCACTTTATGTGAGGTTTAGAATTGTTAATGCATTTTATTGCCATTTATTTCTTTTTGAGGTTTTGAAATACACGAATGTTATTTTTTATATTCTAATTACATGTAGATTCAACTTTTAATTCCCTTGATTGGGAGAAAATTATAAACTATACAAGATATGTTAGAAATTACACAAAAAAATCGTTAACCATGTGGGTAAATACTTCAAAATAATAGAGTGATAATTATTTCAATGGTAAATACTTGTAAGTTGAGTGACATTTCTTTTATAACTGAGAATGCTACCCACTTCATTGAGATTTGCTTAACGTAAATATTTTTCTTTAGATATTTGGGTTGCATATGGAAAAAATTACAAGCTTGGTGAAGAAGTTGCTTATTTATTAAGAGGGTGACGGTACTTTTTGTTGATGAAAGTGTCTACGAGGGCTGACCACCGGGCCATGTCGGCCCAAGCGTGTGCCTGGGCCCCTTTTTTTACTCTAAATAAAAAAAAATTGAAAAAAGTACAAGAGTTAAATTTAAAAATTGCAATATTGAAAAACAATTGCATGACATTGAAATACAATATTTGTTTATGCAATATCAATAACAATACATCAAACATTTAATGTATGCGGCAATAGTATACTATAAAATTATTTAAAATTTGATATTAGGAACAATACGAACAGCCTGACGTTCGTCCAGCTTGATCCACGTAACCAAGACAGTGGACACAACAAAAAAGACAGGTGGCATGTCGTGTCGAGTCCTGTAATATTCATAGTCAAACCTGCTGGCTTGAAGAAGGAATCACTGTGGGAAGCGGCCGAAGGGTCAAAAGCACGTTACTTAGAAAGTACTCTCGCAAGCAATTTCTCCTTTTTGCAGCTTTGGGACACCACTTTGTATGTCTCAATCAAGAGTTTGGGGAATCGTTTAGCGAAGTAAACATCCAAACCATCAGCATCCCATCCGAGGATCACCTGCCAGAATCATCAAAGCAACAACAGATATGAGCTTGGTGAATTTCGCTAGGATTTTTCCGCAGGTTTTAGCGGGGAAGAAGGTCCTTCTTCCCTCAGCTCAGCTCAACAGTTGAAATTGGAGCATTGAATAATGAATGATACATACACTCTCCAAAAATATGTGACTCTTTTTTTTCGATCAAACTTCAGTGTCATAACTTATTTGAATGATGTAATTTCTTGCTTTGATTGCTCGATTGTCACAAAATTTAAAAATGTACACAAGTGACATGCCATGTCAAATTTCTAGCACTTAGATGAATATTATTAAAAAGTTAGTAACTCAACTGATCAAGTGAAATATATGACACTTAAGGAAACATATTTAAAAAAAAAAAAAAAAAAAAAAGATCATGACACTCAAGGTATACAATAATTATGGTACTTGTGATATTTTAATCCTTTTCTATATTTCTCTTTTTCTATTCTTTGGCTTGTCTTCTTCTCATCTAATTCTCTCCCCTCAAGAGAGTGTTCTCCACATTAAAAGAAATCGGCACTGCATTATGACATTCATGGTATCCTTTTCTCTTCTTTTTTTCATTTGCTCATTTTTGTAAAAAATACAAACAATATTTTAAAGGAACTATCTTTCAAATCATTTAATTATAGTGAAATAAACAAAATCTTATTAATCCTCATTTCTGTAACAATTTTGAATCATAACAATGGCCTAAAGCAAGCGAGTCTCTTCATTTTATCCTAGGTACTTTCTTTGACGGTATCGTTCGTGGTGAAGAAGAGAGGTAAAAATACAATCTCGGGCTTGACATAAAAAAAGAGCAGATCCCGAATAGTGGCTCTATAGGCTGACAGGTGGCAGTGATGGCAGGCAAATCTCGCTTATCGCGCTAGGTGTCCAAATTAGACTGGAGAAGGTAAAGCGATTGTCGGGATAATGGAGTAGCTATACCGACATTCTACCAGAGTTATGAAAGACTAAATAGCATCAATATCAGCATGTGGTGCGCGATATAATGACACAATATGACATAATAAGTTAATATATCATTTCTCAACAAGTAAAGAATTTCGATATTGAGACACGTTATGTATTAAATGTATATTTATAAATATATATGATAAATTATCATTTATATAATTATTTTAATCAAATTAATTCGATTCAAATTTATAAATAAATAATAAAAAAGATCTTAGAATAAATTTATATTAAAAATATTAATTCACCATTTATTCATATGATTCATTATTTTAATTGATTCTATCCACCTTTATATAGCCTTGTACGCAATAAGTGGTTATCTTCTAAGTCACAAACTCCAATTGCCTTTTAGATTCTTAGCTCTGCTGTCACGATCTTTAACAGCATGTTTATCCACAAGCAATTGTAATCTTCTAGCTTTCTCTCGGTTTGACTTTCTTCGGATGTAACTACCTCAGTCTCCCTTTCATAGATAGAATAATTGACTATCCGACGCCAATCTTGCAATGGGCGCTCACTGATTTAACCTCATAACTTAATTTTTGTTGATGAATTAGCCCCAATATTTCTGTTAAACCTTAGATCATTTTTTTGTGTCAACATATTCCCTTGTAAAAGAATTAAAAGATTTTTTTTTTTAAATTCTTTGAAATATATAAGAATGTCATGAGTCACCCTCTCACCTAAGAAGTATCGATACTTTTCGAGAGCCTTCATGTCGTATCGGACACTTTGACACTCTTCGATACTCTTTACTTGATCAACACGTGTTGAAAAATTCGACACCTAACCAACTCTCCAGACACTCTTCGACACGTAACATGGAAGTTCAGAATTCTAACACGTGATTCCAACAAACTAGAACAATTTCAAAAATTTTCAAGAAATGGAAGGTTAAAATTTATATATGTAAATAAATAAAAAATAATAAAAACACTTATCAAATCTTTCTGCAATTTAATTCATAGATTATTTATTCGTACTGTCAATTCTTTATTATTTTAGTTAACATTTGTAGTTTGTCCCATATTTATCGTTTTCTGTCCGAATCGCCACAAAATATAATTTACTTTAAAAAACCAAAAATCTAACCTCTGGTTAAAAGTCTTTTTTCGACAACCACTTTTGGCGAAACAAGAATAAATGGGGTTTATGATGTTTGTCGGTGCTTGTGGACTATATTCTTAAGGATCGTATGTGCTTACTATGGCTAGAGGAGCAATAGCTAATGTAAGACTTACTCTATGGCCCAAAAAAATTTGTAAAAAATTTAACCAGTTCCAACAACAACAGCATAGCTTGAAATAATTCCTTAACCGCCTATCCTTGTGGTCTGGCAGATTTCTAGCCATGACCTCTTTCAGTGTTCTACATTTCAAGTTTGAACTCATACTTAATCTTATAGAACAACTCAGATAGAGCATACCTTCGTAGATGGGTTCGATGCCCTTGAAGGAAGAACGTTCGGTTTTAGCTGGTTTGCTATACTCCACCTGTGACAAAACTTGTGTAAGCATGAATTTAATGCATCAAATAAGATTTCTACCATGTGTCAAATGTTTATAAAGATAGATGCTTAGATTCAAACAGACTGAACATGAAAAAAGACCAAACAAGTTTTGAGATCTCATTGACATTATTGATCAGACTATGTACTTGGAAGAGTAGCTCGTCAAACAAGTCTAAATTACAAGAGAACAGTTTGGAGAATGGAATACCTTCTATAAGCCACTCCTCCCAATTTATTCACAGCACTTTGGATTTAGAATTAACTTGAACATAACGGAAGCACCACATAAAAAATTTAAGATACCAGTACAGCGGTCACCGCTTTCCGCACCTCAACAAGGTCTAAGATGCCAATACACCGTTCAATGTTCTGGATTGAGTACGTAACAACACCGCCAGAAAGCATGATTATACTAACTGGCACAAATAGAACTCTTTGGTTGTGCATCGCAAAAAAATACTAAAAAAGAAAAAAATGCCCTTTTAAAGAAGAAAAAGAAGTAGAGTCCTTACATGTTTCTTCCCATTAAAGAAGTTGAAAGAAATATAAAGTCTTGAAGACTCAAATTTCATTTGACAAAATTATTCCGCATGTGTTAATGGGAGAAAATATCCTGTAAATCGTATTCATCGTGACATGCATTTTTTGTTTTTTTTAAGCAATTCATTCATGTTTGTAAAAATTCCAGACATGTCCAGTGGGAAAATCAATAGCGTTGGTTACCTCGGATGGGCTGTCCGCCTCAATTAGTGAACTGCTTTGCTCCTCGGAGAGATTCAGGTGTGAATCCACATAATAAAAATCATCAGGAATCATCAGACAGCCCTCAATTTTAATGTCTTTCAGCATCCTCAGGTTTGATAGATCGGGAAGTCTCTCAAGACTTCGACAGTATGAAACATTTAATGATGCTAAAAAGATCAAATTCTCAAGTTCATCCACCTGCTGCAGGTCACAGTGAGATGCTCTGAAAACTCGCAAGGATTTGAACTTCCTAAGGCCTGGAACTTCTGTTACTGCACAGTTGAAAAGCTCGAATTCTGACAGGAGCACCAAATACGAAAGATCTGGCATTGTCTGTGATTTGCAATGGTGAAGTGATAGAGTGAATAAACCTGGAGGAAGCCGTGGTAGCTTTTTTAAGTGAATGCAGCAAAGGGATAGCTTCTTGAGCTTATAAAGGTAATGCAACCCAACAGGTAGTAGTTGGATCTTTAACATGGATAGCTGCAATATCTTCAGCTCTAACAAACTCCCAAGCTGCAAAGTGCATTCTTTCTTCTCAATTTTATCTCGAACCGGTAACACTGGTTCCTGGGATCCTTCACCCAAGAATAACTCCCCCAACTTAACCAGACTACTGATGTCTGGGATCCTGTCCATCAATTTAGAACTAACAGATAGGCTTATTAAACTGGAAGGAAGTTCGGGCACTTCACGGAGCTGGTCACAATGAAGCAAATCAAGTGTTTGGAGATTGGGAAGTCCAGAAATGCTATCTGGTAGACCACAAATCCGAGAGTATCCAAGTTTCAATACCCTTAATGCAGAAAGCATCTTAATTTGTTTAGGAATTTTCCCCTCCAAACTCCGACATCTTGAAGCGTGAAGCTCTTCAAGCCTCTTCAATTTCCATATAGCGGCAGGCAGCTTTCTTACAAAAGTAGAATCAATTTTGAGCACTCTTAAAAGACTTGACTCAATGATAGTATCAGGTAATTCATTAATCCCAGTGCTTGATAGGTCTAGTTCACTCAACGAAGCCAAAGTCCCCATGGACGTTGGCAAGCTCAATATTGACCTACAATTACTTATTGACAAGTATTGCAGCACTCTTAACTCTTCAGATAGGGGAAGTTTAGTTATTTCTGTACCATTCAGTGCGAGGACTTCTAGAGATTCTACATGGCTAATTGATTCGGGCAGCTGGGTCAATGAAAGACAGTTGCAGGCACTGAATCTTTTAAGCTTTTGCAAATCACCGATGGAAGCAGGAATCTCTTGAATGGCAGTTTCATCTATAAGAATATCTTCCAAGGATGTGAGGGAACCCAGCTCACGGGGCAACTTATTGAGTTCAGTGCAAAACCTTAAGTTCAGTGAAACCAAGCACCGTAGACTTTTTACCGATGGACCAATTTCATCCAACCGCATGCATCTTTCAAGAATCAATCTCTCTAAACATTTGAAATGAGATAAGTCTGGGGTTTTGATCAAGTGAACACAACCGGTGAGGTTCAAAACTTTCAATTTCTTGGCTTTCTGTCATAAAGTAAAATAAGAAAAGAGTTAACTTTTCAGCAACAATTTGACAAATGAAATTAAAAATAATATACTTCTCTACCTGGATTTGAATCCAGCCGTTCCATTTTTCATGGACCATGCTCCGGGAAAGATCTAGAATAACCAACTCCTCCAAATCCAAATTCTTAGCACGAAGATTCCAAGGACAACCTTGCCAGTGGAGCCATCTTAAACTTGACAGACACCCCTTAAAATTTCCAGTGAGGTCCGCCTGATCCAATTGAAGGAATCTTATGCTCGACATCCCCGCAAAATGTGCTGGTCCAAAACTGTGATGTGACTGACTACCAAATTCAAGAAGAACTCCCTTAAGTATTTCCGTTCCCTGCACGTGGAATATAGGATTTGGGTTACCAAGGGATTTCAAACTAAAGAATCATTTTATTTAGGATCAATTTATTTCACAAAAAAAAATGTTTTGAAAAATATTTCTTGAAAATGCTTGCTTTCATCTCTCACAAAAACGAATGAACAATAAATATTTTTATTGTCCATAAAATTATATATATATATATAAATTGTTATCAACAATGAAAAAATTTCATTGACTAATTATTTCAAAAAATGTAAATGATCATTTTTAGAAAAATATTTTTCAAATTTTTTATTTTTTGTGGAACATATACACCATAAGTATTTTTCCTCTATCAAAAGAGGAACATGAGTTGTAAAGCATACCATCGTAAGGTAAAAACAGTGATGAATTCGTGTCTTACTTTTTTATTCTCGAGCACATCCAAGGCTCTCTTGTGACTCCACAATCTACTGCACTTTTCAGGTTCAAGATTTTCCGGTAGAGCAATATTCCTACCTAGGTCTCGAACTTCATCGTGCATCCATAGCTTACCATTCTCAATCTTAACAATAGACAAGTCCACGAGCACCTTTAATACCGATCCACTTGCAGAACCACAGTCAGACCACAGGTAGCATGCAACACTTTCATCTTCTCCAATGAAGAAACAAGCAATGTCCAGAAATATCTGTCTTTGCTTCCTAGGTAATAAATCAATGATTACCTTCAATTTCTGTTGAACTCGTGGCCGAGGTTCTTTTTCCAATTTGTTTACTTTTTGCAACTTGTTTAATGTCTGCTCCCACTTGTCCTTGGTTTTAGAACATAGATACGACCCAACAACCTCAATTGTTGAAGAACGCCAGTCAATACTTGATACTATTTTTTCGGACAGAGTATGGAAATCATTTAGAACAAGCCTCTTCTCCCTGAGGACATGGGTGTGGAAAAGTTTAAGGGCATCATCTTTTTGCATGCCCACGACCTCGTGAATTTGGGACCCTTCAAACTCAGCTAAAGCTTGTACTTTTCTGGTGGTAATTATGATCCTACTTCCAGAGCCCAACCAATTACTATTTACTAGAATTTGCTCAAGTCGAAAGCTTGAGCCAACGTCATCAAGAATAATGAGAAATTTCATGCGGTCGAATTGGTCTTTGAGAAGACCGGTCCTCTCTTCAAAAGAACTAATTTGTCCATTTGTTTCACCCAAAAGATCAGAAAACAACTGACCTTGCAAAATTTTTAAACCTTCTTGTCTTTCTTCATATTCTTCATATTCTCTAACGCTTTCCAGAAAGCTCCAGCCATCAAAGAGATGAAACATTCTTGTGCAGATGAGCTTTGCAATTGTAGTCTTCCCGGTACCCCTTATGCCATGTATTCCTACTACACGAACATCGCTAGATTCCTCATCTAGTAATTCCATAACTCTTTCCACATCACGCTCGATGTCAACGAGGTATCTGTTCAGCGCCCTCAACACATTTGCGACAAGTTCATCGATGAGTGAAGCATCTGTGCCGGAGCTGTATCATGCGTGCACATGGGCACAAGTCACACGCACAAAGATTAATGTAAGTCCATCAATGTCTGAACTCTGAAGCAGTTAGCAAGAAAAAGTCCACGCTTTCATTTAAAAAACTATCATGCATCATCAGCTTTAGACAAACAGGCCACGCAATTAGCTGCACGTGTTTTTGCTAAATCAACACAGATCTGAGTGAGCTACAGCAGGTATTGATACACCTAGCAGCATTAGTCTAATTAGATTAACTTAAATTGAAGTAAGCGCTACCTTGGGATTTGGATGCTAGGTTACTCTAAATCGAACTTACTCAAATACACTCACCAATTACTCGTGGCCCCTGAGATGGATCCCAAATGGATGAGAGCCTTCTTCCATCCCTGGAGGGTCTTTGGGTCTTCCTGTCTATGCCTGGCGATAGCCTTTTCGTAATCGGGGGATCCTTTTTTTACGACCGTTGGCGAGACGTTGAAGAAGACCGGCATGATGATCTGGCCCGTCGTCTTGTGGCACTTGTGGCACTCCACGATCTCAGCCAGCTTTGCGTGGCACGACATGCTCGACAGATAGTTCTCTGACAGGATCGGAATGGCGATCTTGCAATGCCTGATCGCTTGGGTAAGCGACGGCCCTTTCTCCTCTCCCACGGCGAGCTCCCCATCATCCCTCAACACGCTGATCTCCGCGTGGAGGAGGCTATGGTGGAGATGATCCACAAAGCCACTGGGAGTATCCCGTCCACTGAAGCTCAAAAACACATCGAAACTCTTTTCTCTTGTTTCGGAGGAACCTTCTCCACAGTTGCGAGAATCCTGGATGTCCATCTTTCAAAAACGAAATCAGTTTTCGTCCCTCTTCCCACTCTATTTCAAAGATCCATCCCCCTGTTTCATACCACGGGAGTAAGCGTACGAGGGCCTTTTTGAGAGGAAGAGGAGAGGCAGGGGCGGCGAGCGGCGAGCGGCGAGGAGAAGGAGGAGAAGGGGGGCTAGGCTAGGGTTTTGAAAAATAAAAAAGATTAAAAAAGATGAAGAAAAAAAATTGAAATAAATGTGGGGAGGGGAATAGCCTGACGTGGGGGAGGGACGGAAAAAATATTAAAATAAATTTGAGGGTGGGGGAAGTCTCACGTGGGGGAGGGACGGAAAAAATTGAAACAAATTTGCGGTGGGGGAAAATAGACGAGGGAAAGCTCAAGGAGACTTATTTTTTTTAATCGAAAAAATGAAAGTACTAAATTTTAAATGACGATAAATTTTGATTATTGTAAAAGATCATGAATTTATTTAAATAAGTTGATTCTAATTTTTTTATTAGTCGTCGGTTTTATTAATAACTTTTGTTAAAGTTAAAAATATATTTTCAAACGTGGATACGTATTAATTATGAATATGTCTTTCGTATTTCCAATTAATTGATTTATTAATATTATTAGTGTAAATTCATTTTAGGCTGGGGTTTTTTTTTTTAATTAATTATTTATTTATTAATTTGAATCAAATTCATTAAAAATAAAATATTATTTAATATAAATTCTAATTTTAGATTTTTTTTTAATTAATTAAGTATTTATTAATTTGCTAATCAAATTACATGGCTATTTAAAAGTATAAAACTAAAAATTGAAATTTTTTGAGCTAATATCATTAAAAAAATCCCAAATTAGTATTATCCATACCATAACTATTCCGAATTAATTTTTGAATCGCAAAAATAAATGTGACTCGAGTCTATCAGTTTGACAGGTTTTTTTGTGGTATTATAAAATTTGGGAGTACATGGATCGTGATAAATTGTAAGAATGTAAAAGTAATTTACCTAGTTACAAGGGGATCTTGATGAGATACCAATTAGATTTGTCATAAAATAAGAAACCTTTCTCAGTTCTTTGCTCGAAGAGGCACGGTGGATCCAATCAGCACTTAGTCACTTTCAAAGGACAAAGGCCTTTTGGAAGGAGAAAACAAAGTCACTCGCCTTACTCAGCCACTTTAGGGTTTCGATATTTTTTCCCTAAAACAAAATCAGCAATACAAGAGCAATTACAAACCTTGAATCTGTGAGACTTATATGGGTCTTACGTGCGACAATGACAATCATAAATTCAATGGTTATTAATGATAGATCTAACCTAACTTTTCCAATACAAATAAGAATTACCACTAGACTTATGCCTTATTTGATATACTTTTCAGTCATATTAATAAATAAAAACAAACGCATCTCGTTTACATGATTGACTAAAAAACCCGTGCTCAAAAAAAAAAAGAACATAAAGCATTGCTTATTAATAAATAAAAAATAAGGGTTAATACCTCAAAAACTCAAATTATACCAACTATGACACATTTTTTTTTTTTTTTATTAGTAGAAATCCTAAACTTGCTAATTGTGACAAATATACTCTGAATAGAACTGAAATAGAGAATAATTATGTCACATGTGTATAAATTTGGATTTGTTCATGACATGAAAAAAAGTAAGAGGTATTTGTACCACAGTGGGCAAGTTTATAAATTTTTTTGTAATATGTATTAAAAAACCTTTCGATATTTGTACCACAGTGCGAATGGTATGGGATTTTGTTTTGTGATATTTACCCAAAAAATTGAGCATTAGAAGTGGATGTGTCCACTTAAACAACTCAAAATTGTTTTTGATCAACGAAATCTAGCAAATTGTGCCGCTTGACCGAGAAGTTAAAGACAGCGGTCGGCGGGCCAGAAAAATCGGAATTCCTTGTCTTTCGCCTCAAAATGTGCATATCCAATCTAGCATTATTAATCCTTGTTAGTTGATAAATAGCCTTAACTATGTAATGAAAATCGTGAACCAGGTGTGGGGTAGTGAGAGTATTTTGTGTTATAGATAGAGTGGTTAGGATTTGGTTTTATACACCTAATCCAATGCCTCGTCTAATAAGAGTAAATAAAAGTTCCACGTTAAACGTGCATTTGAACACAGTCAAAAAATAGATGATGAGTACACATACAAGTATCTTTATGCTATCGCTATAAATGAGTAAAGAATTCGACATGGGCATGAGGTTTCACGCTCTTGACGCCGTCACTATCGTGTGCTAAATGTCCACCAAATGGTTCATTGACTTGATACTACCCACCTAACTAAAGCGACATATCTTTCTCCATCCTTACTAGAGCGAGACCTCCATTAGAGGATTGCAAATATGGATAGAACCCGTTTGTAAATTTAACTAAGTTGAAATTTTTGCGATGTCAAATTATAATTGGATCCTCTAATTAGGGACAGAGGAAATAAACATAGCCCTTAACTAAATGATTTTTATTTTTTGACAAAAAAAAAAGCTAAACAATTTTTGTTCACGTGCATGTTCAAAGTTCAGAGAAAAAGAAGAAGATTTAATTGGATCAATATACTAATTTTCACTAATAAATAAAAAATTCAGAAGAAGCCATTTAGGTGGAGTCTAAAAGTGATTTTTTTTTCCTACTATGAGGGCCATCTCCGTTTAATGTATAAATTGTAAGAGACACCCAACACCATCTTCATGTTCTTTATTTAGACACCCAATCATTCACTCCAACCGGCCTCCTCCTCCACCTACACCACCTCTACCACCACCATCACCACGCACCACGGCCGCCGTCGCCACCATGCAACCCTCTCAACCTGCTCCTCTCAATGAAAAGTACTTGCGAGACAACATCAAGTCGCCAGAATGCGAAGACTTGCTCTCCTTTCTCCCTTTGGAAGGGGACTGTATCCCCTCCTCTCTCCCGTCGGAAGAGGACTGTATCCCCTCCTCTCTCCGCTTGTACCAGGGCTTCTGGTTCCCCTCTAGGATCTTGAACAGCGTCGTCTTTTGCCAAAATCACTTCCAAGCTCACCTCTCTGACATCCTCCTCGTCGCCAGCCCGAAATGTGGCACCACCTGGCTAAAGGCCATCCTCTTTGCTCTCTTGAACCGTGTCGAGTACTCTGACTCCAACCCACAACAACGCCACCCTCTCCTAACACAAAACCCCCACGACCTCGTGCCCTTCTTGGAGTTCATCTTCTATCTCCAGAATAAAAATCCTGATCTCACTGCTTTTACATCCCCGAGGCTCTTGGCCACCCACTTGCCTTATTCCTCTCTTCCACGGTCGGTGAGGGACTCCAATTGCAAGCTGGTTTACTTATGTAGGAACCCTAAAGATACTTTCATCTCGATGTGGCACCACATCAACAAGTTGAGGCCCGAAGAGAAGGGCCAGCTTCCACTCCAGGAGGGCCTCGACAAGTTCTGCCAAGGCGTGAGCTGGTGTGGGCCTTATTGGGACCATGTGCTGGGTTACCACAAGGCGAGCTCGGAGATGCCTGAGAAGGTGTTGTTCATGAAGTATGAGGAGATGAAAGCGGACCCGAGCGTTCAAGTGAGGAGGTTGGCCGATTTCATGGGGCGTCCATTCAACGAAGAAGAATTGAGAAACGGGACCATGGAGGGAATATTGAGGATGTGTAGCTTTGACAATTTGAGTGCATTGGAGGTGAATAGGAGCGGCAAGTTGCCATCTAGACTGGAAAAGAAGTGGTTCTTCAGGAAAGGCGAGGTTGGAGATTGGGTGAATTACATGAGCACTGAAATGGTAGAGCGAATTGACGGTGTCATGGAAGAAAAGTTGCATGGTTCTGGTTTGAAGTTTTAGGACATATGACCCACTTGAAGATGTTTGGTTTGATGGTGGAAAAGAAAAATGTGTAAAAAAGGAAGAAAAAAGAAGCAAAAACGATTCGACTGTCCGCACTTTAGGGGGTCAATGTCTGGTTGGCCAATGCAAGCGTGTTTCTCATGCTATAGGATGGAAGATTTTCAGTGGCATTGTCAGTAGTGGCTTCGTCTCCATAGTGAGATGCTTTAAGGTTGTGATTCTACTCTTCATCTGTGTTGTGTACTATTGGCGTTTTGCAGAAGTTATTTGGCCAGTACGTAGCTGGCTAAACAAGAGCTGCCTTGCTGCTCCCTGGGAGCTTGTGGATGTATCTTCTGTTATTCATTTCAATTCCATTTTTCTTTTTCTCTTGGCTGTGTGAAGATTCGTGGCATACGGTATTAAATACAAAGCAATTATTTGGAAAGAGAGCAAAACGAAAAGAAAATTGTCCCAGTCAATATTCACATGAGAACACTCACAAAAGAATGTTCACATAAGAGTACCAAACGAGCGGGGAGCGGGGAGCGAGGAGAGGGAGGGAGAGGAGGAGAGAGAGAGAGAGAGAGAGATTCTTATGCAAACCGACAAACAGAATATGCGCAACTTTATTAGCTCGGTTTTGCCAGTTATCCTAGGTAGGCAACAATGACCCATTCATAAGAAAATGGGCAAAGACGGCTTACAGCATGCGCACATTTGATAATCTCATATATAAGCTGTCGTGTATATTAGAAATAAATTAATAAGATTGTTGCAGATATTTCTCAGAAATTTATTTATTTTTAGATAGGTGAAGAGAATATTACTGAAGCGCACCAAGGGAGGGGAATCCCATATGCAAAAAGAGCTCAGTTACTCGACAAACTATGTACAACGTTAAAGCATTTCCATCCGCACGACTTTCCAGGGCACCGAAGCATAAGATTTTTAACCAACTTTCAATAATTACAAAAAGGGCATTTCATCTCCAATGAAAGCTCTCATATTCGGCTCTCGGAAACTTAACTTAAACAGATGACTTCCAACCAACAGAATAATATACAAAACATGCACAACATCTGTCGTTCCATCAATGTTGAACACTGACATAAGTTTTGGTAATAATATAGGTACCTGTGCGGGTAGTCATCCACCACATCACCAGTGAATCCAGCACGCATGGCAGAACTCAGAATCAACTCTGCTGGGCTATGCTTTTTGAATAAACTTAAAAAACTGCTTGTTTCGCCCCTTGCCAAGCAATTATATGACGAGCCAAAAAACACCCTAAAAACACTCGAGACAAATGTTGATTATTTAGCCAGCCAAATAGGGACTAGAAGTTTTTTTTTTTTTTTTTTTGGTAAAGAAAAATCAAGGGACTAGAAGTTGTGCAAGATAGAAAAGAAGAAAAGAAGAATTTTTTCCATTATTTTGGACAATCATCCAGTTATCATCCAATACTAGGAGAGAAGCTTCAATCTTAACCATGGCTCCTGAGAGGATTTATCCACGTTGCATAACCTCTGCATGAAAAACAGATATAGAATCAACAAACTATAGAAAAGAAACCAAAAAAGATTCCAAGTTACCCAGTGTAGAAACTCAGAGAATTTCCAGAGAGTGCAGCAAGATTATGAAATAAGAATGATAACATGCAAAATTAATGACAGAAGGCAATAAGAATGTATGGAGACGATACAACAATGGCACAAGGTGTATCACCAGGCTATGGTCCAACGGTCCTTCAAACCCAACTATGCCCAAGTTCTAAACATTTCATGTGCACAATTTACCCCTTGAGTATCCACTTAACAACAAGTCATTCTTACGGATCATTCTTTTGGTGTCTAACTAGCAGATAAAGGGGCTGTTCAAAAAAACTAGCAGATAAAGGGGGAAAGACAGAGAGTTGAATCTACCAAAGTTGAAGCACAACAGTAGCTACTTTCTGCAGTGAACTTTTCTTATGGATCATTCTTTGATTTGTCTGGCCCAAGCCAAGAGGTCAACCATGCATCCACAGTGCTCACTAGTTGGAGCGGTGCCATAACCTCTGCTCACACGTCCGAACAAGCGCCATGCTCCATTGATTAGACACTGCCGATTGCAGGCCATTGGACCTCCAATAAACGTCACAGCATTTAGTTTAGGGCCCCTATTTTCCATCTCGTAGAAAAACTGCAGCCCAGTTTCATTCTCAACATTGACAGCAAACCCCAACATCATCGCTCTCCAAGTTGTCAACATCTTTCAGAGGCATTTGGTCAAACACTTCTTTGTGCGAATCCGACGAAACCACATGTGACAGGAAAATAATCAATGCCATTCCTGGCCCAAGTTCGTAAACGATGCCACTCTCATCTATGTACTTATGAACCCATTTTCCTTCTTTAGAGGCTTCCACAATAGCACGGCACAATAGCACGGCGCTAAGTACGCTAGCCTAAAGAGATCCACTTAATTTAACTGCTCGTTCCTAACGTAGCCAGAGATCAAGGCACTGTAGGAAACATCATTTTTCCCTGGCACTGAATCGAACAGCCCCCAAGCTTCCTACATGAGGCCGATGCTACAATACCCAGTGATAAGGCTCGTCCAGCAAACCACGTCCTGCATTGAACTCTGATCAAAAGGGCGGCGAGGAACACTCACAGCCCAATGCTTCCGGCACATGCTTATCAGAGAACCCACCACGTATGCATCACAATCTCGCCCGAACTTCATCGCCCGGCGGCGAAGTTGGCCAAGCAAAGGAAGAGCGAGCGCCATGCCTCGACTAGTGCAGCGGAAGTGCGGGCATATGGCGGGCGTAGATAGAGATAAGCCTCCACACGTTCGAAGTACCCCCAAGAAACCCATCATCCCGACTCCCAAGTCGAAGACAATGGTGGTGGGTGAGTGGGAACACGAGAGAAAACGCGCGTCGCGTAGTTCATGTGGCTGCGAACGGGAAGCGAGAGAGGCCGGAGATGATGGCGTGGGTGGTCGGTCGATAGTTGAGCATCTTCAGAGAAGGTTGAGCGTGTGATATATTTATCACTAATTGGTTGGATAATTTCGTCATTTCACAACGTGTAATAAATAAATAAAATATTTATTCTATATATGTCTTCTTCTTCTTTTTTCTTTAATACAGAAATTATATATTATAACCGTCCATTTAACACCCCTATTCTATATTTGTCTTTAAACATTTTGGCTGTGTTCTAAAATAAAAATTTTCATTGGTCATCAAACAAAAGAAATACTAATTTAAGATTAAGTCTCATTAAAAGCTATGTTTGACCCATGAATTCTATATGCTCTTTTAAGTTAAATGACTTTCAGAGGGTGATTCTTGCACTTGTGAGCCCTTTTTATAATGATATAAACATGTATTGATCATCGTCAATCCAAGAAAACGGCTGCGCTTTAATAGATTTTACATCTTATACCATGTTGAAACCAACATTTTTCCTTCTCGTTGTTGCTTCTCCAAAACAGCATGTCCCTTTAAAAAGGAAGCAACTAATTGTACTCAACAATTTCTAGATGCATATCTCTAACGAAAAAATTGGTTTATGTCAATAAATCTTTCAAATTCAAATCTCCAGAGAACCATCAAGGAAAAAAAATAAAATCAATCAGGTCTGAATGATTTAGACTGCATCTAGAACCGAACCGATTATCAATGATTCACTAGGAATTGGACTAGTGCTCACCCATAGATAGTATGTTTGAATGTAAGGAATTTGTGCAACCAACTAAGATCTTTGGTTTTATGTACCAGTGAAAATGATTTTCTTGAATAAGTCAATTGAAAACTTTAGTTGTGGTTACAGAAATTTCTAGACAGAGTTTAACTAAACGATGCAAATATTTTTTAACTGAACACTAGTCGCGAAAGTCCATAAGTGTAGAGAGCAAAGCTCAAGCCATATGTGTTCTTGTTTTCTTCAACTAGTTAATTGATAACCTTCTTCCATGTCTTTATTCATATAAAAGAAAATACTTTTAATACCTTTGCTAAGATTTCAAGCAAAGTTTAGAGTTCCGAGGCATTGGAGTGTACTATATCTGTTTTTGTTCAAGAATCTAGCCCTGCGCAAAAATAGAATTCCGAGAATACAACCCTTTCGATGTCTTGCCGAAATAATTCATGCTTAGCACATCAACAAACACAATAAAGTGATCCAAATGCTGCATCTTCTCGATAGTCTCTTTTATGTGCATTCTCGATAGCGTTGACTTATGTGCATTCATCACTACGTGGAAAGAATAAAAGAAACTCTTGAGCTCTAGTCGAGCTCTCGTTTTTACTCGAACCAGTCACATGCTAGTAATAAAAACAAGCCAAAGATCAAATTGCAGAGAGGATGAGCAGTTAGTAGTCTCTCTTCCACAATGGTCCAGAGGAACTCTGCTGCTTCTCTGTGCGCCGTATTGCCAGGGTACGCTTGGATCTGTCACCACCTGATCAACAGCTTCCGATGAATTCTCCACGGGTGGCTTAAGAGGCCAAAAATTTCCATTCCTAGGGATTAAAGATGCTGGCAAGTTCTCGTCATGGCGCCATCCCTGACCTCGGTTCTGTGTGCTTGTCTGTCAATCTATGCCTCGACCCACTTGACCTCAACCCCCTCAAGTTTAAAGGAGTCTTACCTGGCAGGGCAGCAAGAGTTAGTCCTTAGGTATCAAGAACTCTCTGGGGACAAAATCCATGTCCACGTAACAATTTTTGACTTTAGCATCAGCACTCCGCGCAGCCTAATCATCAGACTGAATCAAAGGTTAGCGTTTCCCATTACCTAATAAGAGTAAAAGACACTAAAACAATCACAATCTGTCCTCGTAAGTGACAAATGAACAAGACACGGAGTTGGCCATAAAGACAAAGGTATACAACAGGGCTGATGAAACCATACCTTAGATGCTCCTATATACCAAGTAAACATGGGCTTCGTGTGGTAAGAGACAGAACCACCTCAGTGGGATTCCTGACCATATGTAATATCACAAATTAAGGTCTAAGCAATGGATCTCTGTAACATATTTAATCATGTTACTTGACCAGTCTCACTATCGATTAGGCGTTCTTGGTAACAGTAATTGGAAGGGACATCATGGATTTGTTAATGCATCCTATACTGAACAGACAACAACATCGTTGCGCAATCCAGCTTGCTGAAACAGAAACAGAAACATCGAGCAGCACCAAGAGAAACGGAAGGAAGAACTGCCACCCAATTGGCTTGTAATGCCTCATCAATGATTGCCATTTCGAAACCATGAGAAAGGCGAGAGAATAAATTTCTACCACTGCTTGACAGGGTAGTGAAGACAATCTCAGCTTCATATGAGATCCATTTATCAAAGAAGCAGAAACATTTTCTTGAACTAAGTGATGTGATTTGCATATGGATTGATGGATCTAAATTGCCAATCATGCATTGACGCTACACTTAGTATCATATGGGAATAAATTGACTCATCTGAATTCCCATCGTTGAATCATGCTACATTTTTCGACATCCTCCAAAGATACTACCCAGCAGAATTCCACTTTGCTTTTACTAAACCTTGACGATAGAAATGCCATGCAACTCATGCATACATATGATTAGCATTACATTGATCAAATTTTGGTTCTTCAAAAACCCCAACTCTCTATACCATCCCCACCACGACACTCAAGAGGGAATGTGACATCCTGAAATTCGAGCTCTTTATGGGATAAATGAATGTGAATTTTGCCAATGTATTGTTGGTTGATCTCACTCGGAATTGATCACTCCTGAGCTACTAACCTTGAGGGGAAAGGCTAATGAGGACAGAACTCGTACGACTAAAGAATTTGACTTGGGAAAACGACTTGACCGTGAGACTTGCGTGAGGACGATCCTGAAGATAGACAGGCTGATTTCAAGGATGACTAGAAGTTGATTCGCGGACAAAACATAATGGAATGACAGGTGATTCTGTTTACTGTTATGGAGCTCGTGAACGACCCTATCTCGATCCTCAGTAATTGTGTACTTTGAAATAAGAATCTATCATCCGCAATTTCATGTAGTCAATGACGTCCATGTGTCGAGATGTCTTGATCGTGGTTTGGCACGAGTCGGTTACGTGTGAATCCTCAAAGCCGCCCGTCAATCTGAGTTGTACCCAAAATGGCATTGGGCGAAATTGACATGGCATGAGAACTAAAGATTGGACTTCGAATTATCAGGAATGTCTGGGACGGACTTTGGATGATGCGACTTCGATAGTTAGCAATGCCAAGCAAGCCGAGTGAGTGTGGGGAAAATCCTGGCCCCACTTCACCAGCATCAGACCTGTGTGGCTCCAACTCTGAATCGATGAGGTCTAAGTCCTCTGGATCCGAATGACGGTAGGATCGAGCCCGAGAGTTCTTTTTGGTGTACAGATTGGGTTAGCTTAGACTAGTCTCTTTTTGATCTAGCTTAGAGGATGGATCAGCCCCTCTGTTGGGCTTGTAAATTAGAAATGATCCTCCGTAGATTAATCCAATACGAAAATGTAAAAATGTAGATATATGAGTAGAGGTTGTGTTTCTGTTGTTCATCTCATTATCCCTATTTGATTGCTTGATTGTCTGTTGATGGGGAAATGGTTCATTTTCCGCTTGCACATAATGAAAGATTAAAAATGAAAGGGGTAGCGATGAGTCCTGGGACATCGCTTTCTATCGACCAAGGAAGAGATTGTTGCGTGCCCGGGGTTCGGGGCGTGACAGGAAAGCAACTCACGAGTGTTGATTAGCACAAATTGTCATCTTCCCAATTGCGTATGACACAACTTACTCCGGCGGAAGAGACCAAAGAGGGATAGATGAGCGTGCGGTGGTCGAGAGGGGGCGTAAAACCACCGCCGGAGAAAGCAGCGGCGGTGCCCTCGAATTGGCTTCCAAATGTGGCCATCTTCTCTGTTTTGTTTCCCTTTTTTTTTTTTTTCTTTTTTCACTTGATCAAGAGGGAATTGTTTCCATTGTTGGTTCATTCGATCCTTGGATTTTTTTTTTCCTGTTATGGAGCTTCTTTTTCCGTCTGTTTCTCGATGTACTTCCATAAGATTCCACGAAAGATTTCCTGGGTTTTCTCGTGCTTGGGTTTCAATGTTACTCGTGAAATCTTGTTCAACCCACTCTTGGTAGCAACAACACGGAGAAGATAGTCTATTGCAGATACAATTTGAGACTAAAGACAAGAAATTCCGATTTTTTTGGCCCACCGACCGCTGTCTTTAATTTCTCGGTCAAGTGGCACCATTTGCTAGTTTTCGTTGATCAAAAACAATTTTGAGTTGTTTAAGTGGACACATCCACTTCTAATGCTCAAATTTTTGGGCAAACATCACAAAAAATCTCATACTATTCGCACTATGGCATAATTACCCAAAGCTTTTTTTCATGGAAAATTTTTGCAGCATTTGTAACGATACAGACGATTGGGGTTGCTCACAAAGTATTTAAAGAGATTTGTCAAGGGTGGCGTGAAATTGCATAAAGCTGCATTTGACATCTTGATGGAGTTTGCTGCGAAAGTAGGTGAGAAACACTCACTCTGTCTCCCTTTGCTGCTCTCAAGCCCTTGTCCCTTGGCAATTTTTGTTTTCCATTTCTTCGCATAAGTAGTTTTCTCATCCAGCTCCCGCCACTTACTACAAAAGATGGGATGTGCTTGAATATATTCTTCTTTGGCCATTTTTTCCTTTCTGGAGATTTATATGATGTTGGACAGGTATGAGATCTTCAATGAAAGGTAATCTAATATCCTGAAGTTGAGTCTATAACATCCTTTTATTTCATCTTATTGAAGGTATCCTTCTTCGTTAAAGTTCAAATCTGAAAATGAAAAAAAAAAAAAGATAAAAGAAAAAAGGAACCTATTGGAACCTGGAATTGATCATGAACTTGTGACGGGGTAGGTTCTAGGTTCTTCGTTCTAACGGGTTGGTTCTAGGTTCAAAAAAATAAGGAACCTGTATCTAATGGTAGGTTCCAAGTTTCAGACGACACCAAACCGGAACCGGGAACTGCTCACCCCTATGCATAAGGACCCTTTTAGTTTTTAACCCACCGACCATTGTTAGACAAGTATATATATATGAACACCCGAACACCTATAAACTTGAAACTTCCGCAAAATGTACACTGGGATCCTTAAACTTTTCCTTGCAAATTAAATTCTTTTTTTTTTTCGAATTGATTTAGAGACGCACAATGTCACGCCCCGATCCTCGGGCACGCACACATCTTTCTCAATTGGTCGATTTTATAATGCGATATCCCAGGATTATGTATCGCCGACCCTTTCATTTATTAAGCATATGCGAAAGCAGTTATAAATCTCAAAACAGTAAATCGATGGGATAGAAAGGCAAGACCATATTTTTCATATTGAAATTTATAACCAAACTTTTATACAAAACACAAACCAGAGTACTTCACAACTTTTTACTCTAACTCTATTCACATCAAAATGGAGTTCACAAAAGAAGATGGAATCTCAGTCTATCCGAGTCGTACTCAAGATCCCTCTCGGTATTATCTTCTTCTTCTAAAAATCCTTCTCAAATTCCTCCTCCTTAGCTCCTCATCGGGATCCTGAAATGTTGTCCCACAGCCGGGATATACACTACTCAGTTGCCTAAGTACAGCACGAGTCAGATGACTTACCTTGCTTGGCCTCAGATTCAACCTGCAATTCAAGGTTATATACGAACACTTCATAAATCATAACGAACAATCAATCAAATCACGACAATCTGATCAAATCATTTATCAATCGAACTAGTCGATTATATATCAGACGGACCATTCTAGGTCATTAATTCCACACCATATAACCTCCCATCGGGCACTTGGTCACAGAGCCACATCAATACTCTCGGGCAACAAGTTCGCCAAGGTGACGTATCCACTAGACAATTGAGTGCGTTGTTTAAGGCATCGTTTTCGCTAGTGATATCTCAAATCACCGAACCACACATGCCTACAACGATTTGTTTAATAGACAATTGCGTGTGTTCTTTAAGGTGCCGTTTTCGCCAATGATATCCTTAATCACCGAACCACACATGCATGTAATCATGTGTTCAATAGATAGCTACGTGCATTCTTTAAGGCGTCATTTTCGCCAGTGATATCCCAAATCACCAAACCACATATGTCCATGATGGGATATGTACTAGGCCGGTACATGCATTCTTTAAGGCGTTGTTTTCGCCAATGACATCCTTAGTCACCGAACCACATAAGCCCATACACCGTACCTGATCGGTCCAAGCCCAAAGTACTTCTGATTCACTCTCACCATTCTACTCACTTTACAACTCAACAAAGCATTATAAATGCTGAATAAACATACTTGGCCATTTACCAATCAATAATTCAATCTCAATCAATTCCAATCAATTTAGGGTAAATGCCTAAAATATCACAATTTATTTAATTACATGCAACTTAGAGCTCAAATAAATAAATGGACTGTGCCACAACAATTAGCACTAGATTTCGGTCGTCAGCCATCTCAACCTTAATTCCCGAAAAATAAATAAATAATTAATTAATTTCAAAAATTAAATAATTAATATTAAAAATTCAATTTAGCTCAAAATAAAGTCCGATTAAATAAACAGACTTCACCATGGTCATCAGCATAATATTCCGGTCATTGACCATCCCAGTTGAATTTTCGGAAAATAATTAATTAATTAATTTAATTCCGAAAAATAATATTTAAATGCAAAAAATTCCACTTAGGTCCGAATTGTCAAATTGAAGCTCGATAAAGGGTTAGAAGAATCCCGAACTACCCTCAATAAATAGTAGATCATGTCTACTTGTTAAATACACATTCAATTTGTCTAATTTGCATCACAATTAACTAATAAACACTAATCTAATCACTTAAACCTAATTAATTAAAAATAAATAACCATTAAGTATAATTAGCCCACTAAGCAAGGATTAGTGAGGTTACTCATCGGAATCGTGCGCAAGTCAGACCAATCCGACGGGGATAACGCGAGGAATGATAAACCTCAAAGCACAGCTAAGGTTCAGGGCCTGGAAACGGCTCAAAAGCGAGCCCGAACCAGCTGGAAACCCACTCGCTGGGTTGCTGTTCTGGGCTGGCCGAGGCTAGTCCGGTGGCTAGGGTGGCGAGGCAAGGTCGGTGGAGGGCGCGGGAAGCTTCGGCGGGTTCGAACGGTGGCCGGAGATGGCCGGACGGGGTGGAACAGGGGTTGAGCAGAGGCCGGATCGTGCGGGGGAGGGACGGCAGCGAGCAGCGGACGCGGGGGTGTGCGCGGATGGCAGGACAACGGCCTGGCGGCGAGCTGCGGCGGTGCGTGGGCGGCGACGACGGCTGGCTGCTTTCTCAACGAGCTGCTGCTTCCGTTCTTCTTCAGCTTCTGGTTCGCACGAAGGAGAAGAAGGGAGGGGGATTCAGTCACGTGGGGGAGAAGAAAGAGGAGAGAGATAAGGTGTTTGAAAAGTCAAAGAAATGAAAAACAAAGAGGGAGACTGCTAAGAGGAGAGGGCAGTTGGTCGGTGGGGGGGTTTCTCACACGAGGGGGAGGGGAGAGGAGAGAGAGAGAGAGAAAGAGAAAAAAGAAAAGAGAGGGAGAGAGAGAGAAAGAGAAGAAAGAAAAGAAAATAATAAAAATAATAAGATATTTATTTATTCTTATTACCATTATTATTTTCCATTTCTCTTTCACTTTTTAATTTCTTCCGGTCTTCAATTTTTCCTCCGATAATTTCTTTCCCGAATTCGGATTCGTCAATAAATTGACGGACGATGAAACAAGATCCTAAAAATGAATTGTGACACGCTCGAATATTTGATTCCCGAAACCAAATTAAATTTCATGGTTAGAATTAATCATACGTGATTTTAGCCCAATCCAACTAATTAGGTAGTTTTTAGGGATTTTACCGCAGATACATCCTTTACGGTTTCACCCAATAGATTAGTTAACTCGTGAGTGATCAGCTCAAAGAAAAAGGATCATAAGCACGTTGATGAAATGCCCATTTTACTTTATCGAAACAGGATCGAATTTCAGAATATCACACACAACGAACGCATGGTCTTTAATCTGTGGCATCCTACAAACAAACCAAATGGATATCCATCTAAAAGTTTCAAAGTTTGAAGCCTAAGCCACACCAATCAGCCATAGCCTATTCAATTTCCACTAAATTTGTGTTTGGTACAATGAAAACGGAATGAAATAACTTTTTATTTATTAAGTTTACAAGATAGATACAATGAAGGTTCTTTTGCTTTGCTATGAGAAATGTATCGTGAAAATAGAATGGGATATTGATTCTAATGAATTTAATACAATATACAAATACACATTATAATTCATTTAGAAAAAAATTATCCTAAAATCACAGTTAACTTATCAAAATTCGTGATAATAATTAAAAATACCATTAATTATGTCGTTAAAAACCACTATTTTATTATAGAATGATTGTTATTGTCATATTTTTAGATTGATGAACAATAAGCATAATTGTAAAAAAAAAAAAATTAATTGAGGGTTAATACTACAAAAAAAACCTAAACACCTATGATAAATTTACCCAAAACTAATTTTTTTATTATTAGAAATCCCAAATTGATACGTATATATGACAAATTTATTCTAAACTAATTTATTTACCACTAAAAATCTCAAACTGATACATTTGTGACATTTACCCTCCGTTAATTTTTGTTAAATTAGATTAATTTTATGAAAAACTATAAACTAGTAGAGATGTAACAAATGAAAGATAAAACCTCAAATTGGTACACCTATCAAATACCATATTATATGTCATCCAGCTTAGCAATATGATAGTAAAATTTAATGTAAACTAATGGAAGGTAAATTAGTTACAGATATACTAGTTTGAAATTTGTTAAGGTGAAAATGTTAATTTGAGGTAAATTTGTCATAGATGTATCAATTTAGGATTTTTCATGATATTAACACTTAATTATATAACTAGCTTTAGATTTAACTACCATACTCTAACCCCTCTCCCTCGCACGCTTTGAAAACACTCCTTTAGTCTATTTTTTGGAAGATAGAGGGAGATTCTTGTTGGAGGATGTGGCCAAATGATAAAATTGGATGGAGGACAACGTCCAAGGGAAGGCAATGTCACACCCCGATCTTCGGGAACGCGCCCATCCTTCTTTCCGGTCGATTTCTAAGTGTGATATCCCAGGACTAAGTATCGCCGACCCTTTCTTTTTAATTACGCAGGCGGAAGCAGTTATAAATCCCTAGACAATAAACAATGGGATAGGAATGCATGCCATATTTTTCATATTGAAATTCACAACCACACTTTCATTAACAGCACAACTCATAGTATATTTACAATACTATTCACAACATACTTGTCTCACACCTATCTACATTAAGACAAGGTTTACAAAAGGGATGGGATCTCAGTCCACATCCGAGTTATACTCAAGATCCCTCTTTGGATCATCTTCTTCTTCAAAAGTCTTTCTTCCCTTCAGGTTCCTCCTCCTCAGCTTCTCCTCAGGGTCCTGAAATGGTTATTCAATAACCAATGAGACCACGTCTCAGCGAGTCCTACCCCCTAAGACTCGATTAGTAAGCCAATACACTATAGGCTGCCTAAACACGGCATGAGTTGGAGGACTTACCTTAGCCTCAGATTCCATCTGCATATTAGTACAGTTCAATAGGTATTCAAACAATCACATCACCGATCGAAGCATCGATCAAATCGACCTAGTCGATTTCATGTCAGTCGGACCATTTCTAGGTCGTTCATCCTACTCCAAGCAATTCCTTCGATTTAGTGGCTTTACGGTCCCACCCAACCCTCTCAAGATTTAATTTAGGAATAAATTTTAGATTCACTCATAAATTACTTTAGCACCAAATAAAGCTCAAATAAATAAACGGACTGCACCACGATAATCAGCACGAAATTCCGGTCACCGGCCATCCCATTTGAATTTCCGGAAAAATAAATAATTAAATAATTAATTTCTAAAATTAAATAAATAATTATAAAAAAAAATCCAATTTAGGCTTGTAATTCGGAATTGGACGCCGAGAAGAGCCCGGAAAATTACCGAGACTCGTTCCATAAATAACATGACATGTCTACTTGCTAATGTCTATTTCTAATGACCTAACACGCATCATTAAGTCTCTAATTTAATTGATCTAAACTAATCTAACCACCTAATTGCATTTAATTAAATCTAACCAACCTTAAGTATAATTAACAAACTAAGAAAGCTTTAGTGAGTAAAACTCACTTGGTAAAAGCGGAGATCGAATCACCGCAACGGCGACGCGACGGCGGTCGAAATCGGGCTTGGACCGGGCCTTAAGCTTGGCCCAACAAATCTCAGCCCAACTGAGATTTATTCCTGCTTTTGGGCCAGACCCAAGTTGGGTTGGGCCTGCTGGAGTTCTGGACTGAATTCACTTGGGCTTCAAATTTCTTTGCTGGGAATTGGGCCTCAAATTTCAGTTGATGGGCTGCTGGACTTAGACTTCGCAGGCTTCATGGCTGAAGAAGAAGGCCCAAAGAAGCTGCTGGTTCTGTTGAAATCAATTCGTGGGCTTCAATGGCCCAACTGCTGGGCTGTTGGACCGAAGATAGAAGCAGCTTCGGTGGCTGAGCTGGGGAAGACGCGGCCACGGATCTGCTTCGCGGAAGACCTCGCGGACGAAGGTAGCTGGCAGGCGGTCTTCTTCGCTGAACGCTGACCAAGCTTTGGAGACTTGGACCGAATGATGAAGAGAGCCCACGCAGAAGCAGGACGCGTGGACGGCGAAGCAGCTGCGGCAGGTAGCTTCGGCGGACGGCAGAATTCGGTGGAGTTGGCACACGGTGAAGACTGCTGTTCTGATTTTTGGTGGAGGCTGGCGTGAGTGGCCGACCAAGGTTGATGCAGCGCCGACTCAGATGCAGCAAGGTGGTCTTCTTCGCTGAAGATTGACCGGTAAAGATGGAAATTGATTTGTTGCCGACAAAGCCTAGTGGAGGACGCGGCTTCGGTCTTCAGTGCAGCTGGTCGTGGAAGCGGAACGGTGGTGTGTTGGCGTGGCTTCTCTACTCTTGGCTTCGTGCGAGGAAAATGGAGAGATGGAGGAGTGAGCGTAACCGGTTAGAGGGGTGAGAGAGAGATGGATAAGAGTGGAAGGTGAGGGCCCCTTAAGCTTGATCTTTTTTCCACACAAATATCTCTTGCTCTTATCTCTCCACATAGCTGTCATCCACCAGTCCATTTTCATCCCAAATTGCCCCTTCTAGAGAGTTGAATTGGTCCATAAGTCACTACTCATGGGGGCACACGAATTTTCTAGTAACAAGGCATCAATTACACATTAAATCTCTCTTAATTCATCCTCAATCGACTCTCATAAAAATCAATCGACACCTCAATGTCTCAATCGTTATTTTTCTTCACCCATGCATCCAACATGCATCTCAATTTTGCGACTAAAAACCATCTCCGGCATTTTCTGCACTAAAACAACCCGGAGACGACTTTTCCCCAAAAAGTGTCACTTGTCAGAAAAATCTTCTAAGACTGAGTCGACACTCCTAGAATTTATTGTGACATGGCCAAAACTTCAATTTCTGAAATCGGACTCGAATTGACGGTTAATTTCACTCCGGTGCGCTTTTAGCATGACCTAGACTACTGGGTAACTTTCTGATATTTTTAAGTGCAAATGACCCGTGATCGATTTTCTTCGAGCCATTATGAACCCACTCGACTTATTGGCGACTCTTGATTGTCGTGAAAATCTCGATGATTCAAATACGGACACAGGGTACCAAAACGACAGTAAAATCAGATTAGTGTCGATCGACGAGAATTTTCCAATTTAGTGGAGTCACCCACGATCGGCCACACATCTCAGTCGACCAGACCTATCTCTGGTCTTAAATCGATTTTTAATTGTGACGCAATGGCCTCTAAAGATGAGCACGGTCAAGAAGCCGATTCCTGGTCGAACTCTCAAATCTATTTGCCTTAAAATTCATAATAATTTCCCCAGATAATCTAGTTATCTCAAGAATGATCAGTTCTGAGAATAGCCCTATAAGCACGTTAATGAAATGCCTGATTTATTCAGTAGAAAACAGGGTTGAAGAATCTGGATGTCACAGGCAATGACCCACCACGAGCTTACTGCTCTCAATCAGTGAAGGCAATGACTATCTTCACAATCACGGCATGATGCGTAATGCACTTGGAGTTCATTACAGATGAGCATCAAAATTAAAACGTAATTTGTCTTCCTATTCTATTAATGTTTTAGGATATCGTTACGTTTTTCTGCACATTATGATCTCACTAGTAAATATACATGCGGATGCTGCGGGACAAAAAAAAACCAAAAGGACCAGATAGACAAATGACATTTGATGTTTTACTGTAATATTAACTTCTTTTTTTTGGTAATTTTGACAATTTTTTAAATAGTAAGCAGTGTTGCCTAATTATCATTTATTTTTGCTAACAAAATGCGACAATAAAATATGTGATGTCTTGTGAAGTTTTCATCATATAATGATTGATGACTGATTCAGAGATATCAGCACTGTAACATTTGATGACAACATTGAAGTGGTGACCTCATCTTCTAAGGTTCACCGATTTAAATATATTCTTAAATCCGATGTCAAGCAAATTTTTAAGTATTAATTTGAATGAAATTCAAAGTGGAAAAGGAATTTTAAGCCTTAAAAAAAAGGATACCTAAATGGATCGATGAGGAAAAATAAAATAACATCCGATAATAATGTCTAGATATTACCTTTTTATCTAACACAAGAACATGTGACAATTTGATTGTTCTTGAATTTTATTAGAAAAAGGACTGATTGAGGTAAATTTAAGTTAAGCTAATAAATGGACACAAAAATGGATCAAAAAGAAAGAAAGAAAATAAATAAAATAAAATTTTTCTATAAAAATCAATGAGAATTAAAAGTATGCAAAAGATAACAAATACAATAATTTAAGAAAAAAGGTAGGGAAATCTTGACAAAAAAAGGAAAAAACCAATTTGGTGGGGTGGCAGATTCGATTCCTCGCGCCCCCATCCCTACGGACCGGGTGCTTTTATCACCGTGTCATGCATTAATTGCCTTACAATATGCGACGTCTATATAGTCTATTTGTAGAAAAGTGAACATTGTGCAAGCAATTGTTTACCGACACGTGAGGAATCAGAGTAGTTGAACTGCACAATCTCATGAAATTTTGTAATTAGGAACTTCAACTTTTATGTTTGACGCTCAGCTTTGCGTAGTGAATATGATAAGAAATTATAGTATGCTCTATAATTATGATTACGTGATGACTAGGGTCAAAAAATAAAATGTAAGAAAGCTCTTTAAATTGTTGGAAAATGATAAGGTGTTAGTGATTGTTGTCCTATATTAGATTTTTTTTTTTTTTTTTTTTGAACTACATTAGAACTTCTCACACGAAACAATTTCAAAAGTAACTTAATTATTGATGATTGTTTTGGATGAGTCGGTTGCAAATAAATGTTGGAGCCATAGTATCAAAAGCGCATGATTTGTCTGATAATAATATTATTTATGTCTTTAACCTTTTTCTTGGACTCGAGACATTCTCACCCATTACATGTGGTAAGAATAAAACAAAATAAAATAATATACTTGACATCTAAGCAATGAGAGAGAGAGAGAGAGAGAGAGATTAACCTTTTTCTTGGACTCGAGATATTCTCACTCATTATATGTGATAAGACTAAAACAAAATAAAATAATATACTTGCAACATCTGAAGCAAAGAGAGGGGGGGAGGTGAAGAGCCAAATATTATTTTACAAAAAGTTTTACTTTGGTCCCTATACTCTTATTTTTACTTTGTTTTATAATCAAGTTCTTATACTTTTCATTATTTAATGAGATCTTCCTATCGCAAATTTTTTTTAATTAAATCCCTTGGACACCAAATGTGGCCAAATCTAGCTAACATGACCATCGGGTGATATCATAGTGAGTACAACGTGATTAAAATTTTCCAATACAGACACCCACATGAGCGTCAACAATGGATAATGAGTCATACTTCAATACTGTCTATATTGGCTATTTTTTTCACACATGCATCCGTGTGTGCATCCATATATTTTTTGACATCATACTTTGGGGTCATTTGATGCCACATCTCTTGAATTTAGTTTGATTTTGTGTCAGATAGACTTGATTTGAAAATTTGTGAAACTAGAACTGCTTCATTGGACAAACTAGATGTACACACATTTGTTTATAGAAAGCATGGAGTATGTAGACGTCCACTTTATGTGAGGTTTAGAACTGTTAAAGCATTTTATTGCCATGTATTTCTTTTTGAGGTTTTGAAATACATGAATGTTATTTTTTTATATTCTAATTACATGTAGATTCAACTTTTAAATTCCTTGATTGAGAGAAAATTATCAACTATACAAGATATGTTAGAAATTACACAAAAAAATCGTTAACCATGTGGGTAAATACTTCAAAATAATAGTGATATTTATTTCATTGGTAAATACTTGCAAGTTGAGTGACATTTCTTTTATAACTGAGAATGCTACCCACTTCATTGAGATTTGCTTAACGTAAATATTTTTCTTTAGATATTTGGGTTGCATATGGAAAAAATTACAAGCTTGGTGAAGAAGTTGCTTATTTATTAAGGGATTGACAGTACTTTTTGTTGATGAAAGTGTCTACGAGGGCTGACCACCGGGCCATGTCGGCCCAAGCGTGTGCCTGGGCCCCTTTTTTTACTCTAAATTTAAAAAAACAAAATTGAAAAAAAGTACAAGAGTTAAATTTAAAAATTGCGATATTGAAAAACAATTGCATGAAATTGAAATACAATATTTGTTTATGCAATATCAATAACAATACATTAGACATTTAAAGTATGCGGCAATAGTATACTATAAAATTATTTAAAATTTGATATTAGGAACAATACGAACAGCCTGATTTTCATCCAGCTTGATCCACGTAACCAAGACAGTGGACACAACAAAAAAGATAGGTGCCATGTCGTGTCGAGTCCTGTAATATCCATAGTCAAACCTGCTGGCTTGAAGAAGGAATCACTGTGGGAAGCGGCCGAAGGGTCAAAAGCACGTTACTTAGAAAGTACTCTCGCAAGCAATTTCTCCTTTATGCAACTTTGGGACACCACTTTGTATGTCTCAATCAAGAGTTTGGGGAATCGTTTAGCGAAGTAAACATCCAAACCATCAGCATCCCATCCGAGGATCACCTGCCAAAATCATCAAAGCAACAACAGATATGAGCTTGGTGAATTTCGCTAGGGTTTTTCTGCAGGTTTTAGCGGGGAAGAAGGCCATTCTTCCCTCAGCTCAGCTCAACAGTTGAAATTGGAGCATTGAATAATGAATGGTACATACACTCTCCAAAAATATATGTGACTTTTTTTCAATCAAACTTCAGTGTCATAACTTATTTGAATTATGTAATTTCTTGCTTTGATTGCTCGATTGTCACAAAATTTAAAAATGTTCACAACAAGTGACATGCCATGTCAAATTTCTAGCACTTAGATGAATATTATTAAAAAGTTAGTAACTCAACTGATCAAGTGAAATATATGACACTTAAGGAAACATATTTAAAAAAAAAAAAAAAAAAAAAGATCATGACACTCAAGTATACAATAATTATGGTACTTGTGATATTTTAATCATTTTCTATATTTCTCTTTTTCTATTCTTTGGTTTGTCTTCTTCTCATCTAATTCTCTCCCCTCAAGAGAGTGTTCTCCACATTAAAAGAAATCGGCACTGCATTATGACATTCGTGGTGTCCTTATCCTTTTCTCTTCTTTTTTTCATTTGCTCATTTTTGTAAAAGATATAAACAATATTTTAAAGGAACTATCTTTCAAATCATTTAATTTTCGTGAAATAAACAAAATCTTATTAGTCCTCATTTCTGTAACAATTTTGAATCATAACAATGGCCTAAAGCAAGCGAGTCTCTTCATTTTATCCTAGGTACTTTCTTTGACGGTATCGTTCGTGGTGAAGAAGAGAGGTAAAAATACAATCTCGGGCTTGACATAAAAGAAGAGCAGATCCCGAATAGTGGCTCTATAGGCTGACAGGTGGCAGTGATGGTAGGCAAATCTCGCTTATCACGCTAGGTGTCCAAATTAGACTGGAGAAAGTAAAGCAATTGTCGGGATAATGGAGTAGCTATACCAGCATTCTACCAGAGTTATGAAAGACTAAATAGCATCAATATCAGCATGTGGTGCGCGATATAATGACACAATATGACATAATAAGTTAATATATCATTTCTCAACAGGTAAAGAATTTCGATATTGAGACACGTTACGTATTAAATGTATATTTATAAATATATATGATAAATTATCATTTATATAATTATTTTAATCAAATTAATTCGATTCAAATTTATAAATAAATAATAAAAAAGATATTAGAATAAATTTATATTAAAAATATTAATTCACCATTTATTCATATGATTCATTATTTTAATTGATTCTATCGACCTTTATATAGCCTTGTACGCAATAAGTGGTTATCTTCTAAGTCACAAACTCCAATTGTTTGTAAAAAATTTGTCCAAAAATTTAAGTGGCTTACTCTATGGCCCAAAAAAATTTGTAAAAAATTTAACCAGTTCCAACAACAACATAGCTTGAAATAATTCCTTAACCGCCTATCCTTGTGGTCTGGCAGATTTCTAGCCATGACCTCTTTCAGTGTTCTACATTTCAAGTTTGAACTCATACTTAATCTTATAGAACAACTCAGATAGAGCATACCTTCGTAGATGGGTTCGATGCCCTTGAAGGAAGAACGTTCGGTTTTAGCTGGTTTGCTATACTCCACCTGCGACAAAACTTGTGTAAGCATAAATTTAATGCATCAAATAAGATTTCTACCATGTGTCAAATGTTTATAAAGATAGATGCTTAGATTCAAACAGACTGAACATGAATAAAGACCAAAACAAGTTTTGAGATCTCATTGACATTATTGATCAGACTATGTACTTGGAAGAGTAGCTCGTCAAACAAGTCTAAATTACAAGAGAACAGTTTGGAGAATGGAATACCTTCTATAAGCCACTCCTCCCAATTTATTCACAGCACTTTGGATTTAGAATTAACTTGAACATAACGGAAGCACCACATAAAAAATTTAAGATACCAGTACAGCGGTCACCGCTTTCCGCACCTCAACAAGGTCTAAGATGCCAATACACCGTTCAGTGTTCTGGATTGAGTACGTAACAAAACCTCCAGAAAGCATGATTATACTAATTGGCACAAATAGAACTCTTTGGTTGTGTATCACAAAAAAATACTAAAAAATGAAAAAAAAAAAAATGCCCTAGTAAAGGAGAAAAAGAAGTGGAGTCCTTACATGTTTCTTCCCATTAAAGAAGTTGAAAGAAATATAAAGTCTTGAAGACTCGTGTTTCATTTGACAAAATCATTCTACATGTGTTAATGGGAGAAAATATCCTGTAAATCGTAATTCATCGTGACATGCATTTTTGTTTTTTTTAAGCAATTCATTCATGTTTGTAAAAATTCCAGACATGTCCAGTGGGAAAATCAATAGCGTTGGTTACCTCGGATGAGCTATCTGCCTCAATTAGTGAACTGCTTCGCTCCTCGGAGAGATTCTGGTGTGAATCCACGTCATAAAAATCATCAGGAATCATCAAACAGCCCTCAATTTGAATGTCTTTCAGCATCGTCAGTTTTAATAGATCGGGAAGTCTCTCAAGACTTTGACAGTATGAAACATTTAATGATGCTAAAAAGATCAAATTCTCCAGCTCATCCACCTGCTGCAGGTTGCAGTGAGATACTCTGAAAACTCGCAAGGATTTGAACTTCCGGAGGCCTGGAACTTCTGTTATTGCACAGTCGAGAAGCTCAAATTCTGACAGGAGCACCAAATACGAAAGATCTGGCATTGTCTGCAATTTGTAATGGCGAAGTGATAGAGTGAATAAACCTGGAGGAAGCCGTGGTAGCTTTTTTAAGTGAATGCAGCAAAGGGAGAGCTTCCTGAGCTTATAAAGGTAATGCAACCCAACAGGTAGTAATTGGATCTTTAACGCAGATAGCTGCAATATCTTCAGCTCTAACAAACTCCCAAGCTGCAAAGTGCATTCTTTCTCCCCAATTTTATCTTGAACTGGTAACACCGGTACCTGGGATCCTTCACCCAAGAATAACTCCCCCAACTTAACCAAACTACTGATGTCTGGGATCCTGTCCATCAATTTAGAACTGACAGATAGGCTTATTAAACTGGAAGGAAGTTCGGGCACTTCACGGAGCTGGTCACAATGAAGCAGATCAAGTGTTTGGAGATTGGGAAGTCCAGAAATGCTATCTGGTAGACCACAAATCCGAGAGTATCCAAGTTTGAAGACCCTTAATACAGAAAGCATCTTAATTTGTCTAGGAATTTTCCCCTCCAAACTCCGACATCTTGAAGCGTGAAGCTCTTCAAGCCTCTTCAATTTCCATATAGCGGCAGGCAGCTTTCTTACAAAAGTAAAATCAATTTTGAGCACTCTTAAAAGACTTGACTCAATGACAAGATCGGGTAATTCATTAATCCCAGTGCTTGATAGGTCTAGTTCACTCAACGAAGCCAAAGTCCCTATGGATGTTGGCAAGCTCAATATTGACCTACAATTACTTATTGACAAGTATTGCAACACTCTTAACTCTTCAGACAGGGGAAGTTTTTCTGTACCATTCAATGTGAGGACTTCTAGAGATTCTACATGGCTATTTGATTCGGGCAACTGGGTCAATGAAAGACAGTTGCAGGCACTGAATCTTTTAAGCTTTTGCAAATCACCGATGGAGGCAGGAATCTCTTGAATGGCAGTTTCATCTATAAGAATATCTTCCAAGGATGTGAGGGAACCCAGCTCAGGGGGCAACTTTTTGAGTTTAGTGCAAAACCTTAAGTTCAATGAAACCAAGCATCGTAGACTTTTTACCGATGGACCAATTTCATCCAACCGCATGCATCTTTCAAGAATCAATCTCTCTAAACATTTGAAATGAGATAAGTCTGGGGTTTTGATCAAGTGAACACAACCGGTGAGGTTCAAAACTTTCAATTTCTTGGCTTTCTGTCATAAAGTAAAATAAGAAAAGAGTTAACTTTTCAGCAACAATTTGACAAATGAAATTAAAAATAATATACTTCTCTACCGGATTTGAATCCAGCCGTTCCATTTTTCATGGACCATGCTCAGGGAAAGATCTAGAATAACCAACTCCTCCAAATCCAAATTCTTAGCACAAAGATTCCAAGGACAACCTTGCCAGTGGAGCCATCTTAAACTTGACACACACCCCTTAAAATTTCCAGTGAGGTCCGCCTGATCCAATTGAAGGAATCTTATGCTCGACATCCCTGCAAAATGTGCTGGTCCAAAACCGTGATGTGACTGACTACCAAATTCAAGAAGAACTCCCTTAAGTATTTCCGTTCCCTGCGCGTGGAATATAGGATTTGGGTTACCAAGGGATTTCAAACTAAAGAATCATTTTATTTAGGATGAATTTATTTCACAAAAAGAAAATGTTTTGAAAAATATTTCTTGAAAATGCTTGCTTTCATCTCTCACAAAAACGAATGAACAATAAATATTTTTATTGTCCATGAAATTATATATATATATATATATATAAATTGTTATCAACAATGAAAAAATTTCATTGACTAATTATTTCAAAAATGTAAATGATCATTTTTAGAAAAATATTTTTCAAATTTTTTATTTTCTGTGGAACATATACACCATAAGTATTTTTCCTCTATCAAAAGAGGAACATGAGTTGTAAAGCATACCATCGTAAGGTAAAAAAAGTGATGAATTCGTGTCTTACTTTTTTATTCTCGAGCACATCCAAGGCTCTCTTGTGACTCCACAATCTACTGCACTTTTCAGGTTCAAGATTTTCCGGTAGAGCAATATTCCTACCTAGGTCTCGAACTTCATCGTGCATCCATAGCTTACCATTCTCAATCTTAACAATAGACAAGTCCACGAGCACCTTTAATACCGATCCACTTGCAGAACCATAGTCAAACCACAGGTAGCATGCAACACTTTCATCTTCTCTAATGAAGAAACAAGCAATGTCCAGAAATATCTGTCTTTGCTTCCTAGGTAATGCATCAATAATTACCTTCAATTTCTGTTGAACTCGTGGCCGAGGTTCTTTTTCCAATTTGTTTACTTTTTGCAACTTGTTTAATGTTTGCTCCCACTTGTCCTTGGTTTTAGAACATAGATACGACCCAACAACCTCAATTGTTGAAGGACACCAGTCAATACTTGATACTATTTTTTCAGACAGAGTATGGAAGTCATTTAGAACAAGCCCCTTCTCCCTGAGGGCATGGGTGTGGAAAAGTTTAAGGGCATCATCTTTTTGCATGCCCACGACCTCGTGAATTTGGGACCCTTCAAACTCAGCTAAAGCTTGTACTTTTCTAGTGGTAATTATGATCCTGCTTCCAGAGCCCAACCAATTACTATTTACTAGAATTTGCTCAAGTCGAAAGCTTGAACCAACGTCATTAAGAACAATGAGAAATTTCATGCGGTCGAATTGGTCTTTGAGAAGACCGGTCCTCTCTTCAAAAGAACTAATTTGTCCATGTGTTTCACCCAAAAGATCAGAAAACAACTGACCTTACAAAATTTTTAAACCTTCTTGTCTTTCTTCATATTCTTCATATTCTCTAACACTTTCTCCAGAAAGCTCCAGCCATCAAAGAGATGAAACATTCTTGTGCAGATGAGCTTTGCAATTGTAGTCTTCCCGCTACCCCTTATGCCATGTATTCCTACTACACGAACATCGCTAGATTCCTCATCTAGTAATTCCATAACTCTTTCCACATCACGCTCGATGTCAACGAGGTATCTGTTCAGCGCCCTCAACACATTTGCGACAAGTTCATCGATGAGTGAAGCATCTGTGCCGGAGCTGTATCATGCGTGCACATGGGCACAAGTCACGCGCACAAAGATTAATGTAAGTCCATCAATGTCTGAACTCTGAAGCAGTTAGCAAGAAAAAGTCCACGCTTTCATTTAAAAAACTATCATGCATCATCAGCTTTAGACAAACAGGCCACGCAATTAGCTGCACGTGTTTTTGCTAAATCAACACAGATCTGAGTGAGCTACAGCAAGTATTGATACACCTAGCAGCATTAGTCTAATTAGATTAACTTAAATTGAAGTAAGCGCTACCTTGGGATTTGGATGCTAGGTTACTCTAAATCGAACTTACTCAATTACACTCACCAATTACTCGTGGCCCCTGAGATGGATCCCAAATGGATGAGAGCCTTCTTCCATCCCTGGAGGGTCTTTGGGTCTTCCTGTCTATGCCTGGCGATAGCCTTTTCGTAATCGGGGGATCCTTTTTTTACGACCGTTGGCGAGACGTTGAAGAAGACCGGCATGATGATCTGGCCCGTCGTCTTGTGGCACTTGCGGCACTCCACGATCTGAGCCAGCTTTGCGTGGCACGACATGCTCGACAGATAGTTCTCTGACAGGATCGGAATGGCGATCTTGCAATGCCTGATCGCTTGGGTAAGCGACGGCCCTTTCTCCTCTCCCACGGCGAGCTCCCCATCATCCCTCAACACGCTGATCTCCGCGTGGAGGAGGCTATGGTGGAGATGATCCACAAAGCCACTGGGAGTATCCCGTCCACTGAAGCTCAAAAACACATCGAAACTCTTTTCTCTTGTTTCGGAGGAACCTTCTCCACAGTTGCGAGAATCCTGGATGTCAATCTTTCAAAAACGAAATCAGTTTTCGTCCCTCTTCCCACTCTATTTCAAAGATCCATCCCCCTGTTTCATACCACGGGAGTAAGCGTACGAGGGCCTTTTTGAGAGGAAGAGGAGAGGCAGGGGCGGCGAGCGGCGAGCGGCGAGGAGAAGGAGGAGAAGGGGGGCTAGGCTAGGGTTTTGAAAAATAAAAAGATTAAAAAAAGATGAAGAAAAAAATTGAAATAAATGTGGGGAGGGGAATAGCCTGACGTTGGGGAGGAACGGAAAAAATATTAAAATAAATTTGAGGGTGGGGGAAGTCTCACGTGGGGGAGGGACGGAAAAAAAAATTGAAACAAATTTGCGGTGGGGGAAAATAGACGAGGGAAAGCTCGAGGAGACTTATTTTTTTAATCGAAAAAATGAAAGTACTAAATTTTAAATGACGATAAATTTTGATTATTGTAAAAGATCATGAATTTAATTAAATAAGTTGATTCTAATTTTTTTATTAGTCGTCGGTTTTATTAATAACTTTTGTTAAAGTTAAAAATATATTTTCAAACATGGATACGTATTAATTATGAATATGTCTTTCGAATTTCCAATGAATTGATTTATTAATATTATTAGTGTAAATTCATTTTAGGCTCTTTTTTTAATTAATTAATTATTTATTAATTTGAATCAAATTAATTAAAAATAAAATATTCATTTAATATACAACGTGTCCCAACGTGTCGGAATTCTCTATTTTTTAGAAATGACGTGTCGACATGTCGTGTCGTGTCGTGTGTCCGTGTCGTGTGTTGGTGCTACTTAGACGCTTACATGGCTATTCCAAAAGTATAAACTAAAAATTGAACTTTTTTGAGCTAATATCATTAAAAAAATCCCAAATTAGTATTATTCATACCATAATTATTCCGAATTAATTTTTGAATCTCAAAAAATAAATATGAGTCGAGTCTATCAGTTTGACAGGTTTTTTTGTGATATTTTAAAATTTGGGAGTACATGGATCGTGATAAATTGTAAGAATGTAAAAGTAATTTACCTAGTTACAAGGGGATCTTGATGAGATACCAATTAGATTTGTCATAAAATAAGAAACCTTTCTCAGTTCTTTGCTCGAAGAGGCACAGTGGATCCAATCAGCACTCAGTCACTTTCAAAGGGCAAAGGCCTTTTGGAAGGAGAAAACAAAGTCACTCGCCTTACTCAGCCACTTTAGGGTTTCGATATTTTTTTCCCTAAAACAAAATCAGCAATACGAGAGCAATTACAAACCTTGAATCTGTGAGACTTATATGGGTCTTACGTGCGACAATGACTATCAGAAATTCAATGGTTATTAATGATAGATCTAACCTAACTTTTCCAATACAAATAAGAATTACCACTAGACTTATGCCTTATTTGATATACTTTTCAGTCATATTAATAAATAAAAACAAACGCATCTCGTTTACATGATTGACTAAAAAAACCCGTGCCCAAAAAAGAACATAAAGCATTGCTTATTAATAAATAAAAAATAAGGGTTAATACCTCAAAAAACTCAAATTATACCAACTATGACACAATTTTTTTTTTATTAGTAGAAATCCTAAACTTGCCAATTGTGACAAATATACTCTGAATAGAACTGAAATAGAGAATAATTATGTCACATGTGTATAAATTTGGATTTGTTCATGACACGAAAAAAAGTAAGAGGTATTTGTACCACAGTGGGCAAGTTTAAAATTTTTTTTGTAATATGTATTAAAAAACCTTTCGATATTTGTGCCACAGTGCGAATAGTATGGGATTTTATTTTGTGATATTTACCCAAAAAATTGAGCATTAGAAGTGGATGTGTCCACTTAAACAACTCAAAATTGTTTTTGATCAACGAAATCTAGCAAATTGTGCCACTTGACCGAGAAGTTAAAGACAGCGGTCGGCGGGCCAGAAAAATCGGAATTCCTTGTCTTTCGCCTCAAAATGTGCGTATCCACTCTAGCATTATTAATCCTTGTTAGTTGATATATAGCCTTAATTATGTAATGAAAATCGTGAACCGGGTGTGGGGTAGTGAGAGTATTTTGTGTTATAGATAGAGTGGTTAGGATTTGGTTTTATACACCTGATCCAATGCCTCGTCTAATAAGAGTAAATAAAAGTTCCATGTTAAACGTGCATTTGAACACAGCCAAAAAATAGATGATGAGTACACATACAAGTATCTTTACGCTATCGCTATATATGAGTAAAGAATTCGACACGGGCATGAGGTTTCACGCACTTGACGTCGTCACTATCGTGTGCAAATGTCCACCAAATGGTTCATTGACTTGATACTACCCACCTAACTAAAGCAACATATCTTTCTCCATCCTTACTAGAGCGAGACCTCCATTAGAGGATTGCAAATATGGATAGAACCCGTTTGTAAATTTAACTAAGTTCAAATTTTTGTGATGTCAAATTATAATTGGATCCTCTAATTAGGGACAGAGGAAATAAACATAGCCCTTAACTAAATAATTTTTATATTTTGACAAAAAAAAAAAGCTAAACAATTTTTGTTCATGTGCATGTTCAAAGTTCAGAGAAAAAGAAGAAGATTTAATTGGATCAATATACTAATTTTCACTAATAAATAAAAAATTCAGAAGAAGCCGTTCAAGTGGAGTCTAAAAGTGATTTTTTTTTCCTACTATGAGAGCCATCTCCATTTAATGTATAAATTGTAAGAGACACCCAACACCATCTTTATGTTCTTTATTTAGACACCCAATCATTCACTCCAACGGGCCTCCTCCTCCACCTACACCACCTCTACCACCACCATCACCATGCACCACGCCGCCGTCACCACCATGCAACCCTCTCAACCTGCTCCTCTCAATGAAAAGTACTTGCGAGACGACATCAAGTCGCCAGAATGCGAAGACTTGCTCTCCTCTCTCCCTTTGGAAGGGGACTGTATCCCCTCCTCTCTCCCGTCGGAAGAGGACCGTATCCCCTCCTCTCTCCGCTTGTACCAGGGCTTCTGGTTCCCCTCTGGGATCTTGAACAGCGTCGTCTTTTGCCAAAATCACTTCCAAGCTCACCTCTCTGACATCCTCCTTGTCACCAGCCCGAAATGTGGCACCACCTGGCTAAAGGCCATCCTCTTTGCTCTCTTGAACCGTGTCGAGTACGCTGACTCCAACCCACAACAACGCCACCCTCTCCTAACACAAAACCCCCACGACCTCGTGCCCTTCTTGGAGTTCATCTTCTATCTCCAGAATAAAAATCCTGATCTCACTGCTTTTACATCCCCGAGGCTCTTGGCCACCCACTTGCCTTATTCCTCTCTTCCACGGTCGGTGAGGGACTTTAATTGCAAGCTGGTTTACTTATGTAGGAACCCTAAATATACTTTCATCTCGATGTGGCACCACATCAACAAGTTGAGGCCCAAAGAGAAGGGCCAGCTTCCACTCCCGGAGGGCCTCGACAAGTTCTGCCAAGGCGTGAGCTGGTGTGGGCCTTATTGGGACCATGTGCTGGGTTACCACAAGGCGAGCTCGGAGATGCTTGAGAAGGTGTTGTTCATGAAGTATGAGGAGATGAAAGCGGACCCGAACGTTCAAGTGAGGAGGTTGGCCGATTTCATGGGGCGTCCATACAACGAAGAAGAATTGAGAAACGGGACCATGGAGGGAATATTGAGGATGTGTAGCTTTGACAATTTGAGTGCATTGGAGGTGAATAGGAGCGGCAAGTTGCCATCTGGACTGGAGAAGAAGTGGTTCTTCAGGAAAGGCGAGGTTGGAGATTGGGTGAATTACATGAGCGCTGAAATTGGAGAGCGAATTGACGGTGTCATGGAAGAAAAGTTGCATGGTTCTGGTTTGAAGTTTTAGGACATATGACCCACTCGAAGATGTTTGGTTTGATGGTGGAAAAGAAAAATGTGTAAAAAAAGGAAGAAAAAAGAAGCAAAAACGATTCGACTGTCCGCACTTTAGGGGGTCAATGTCTGGTTGGCCAATGCAAGCGTGTTTCTCATGCTATAGGATGGAAGATTTTCAGTGGCATTGTCAGTAGTGGCTTCGTCTCCATAGTGAGATGCTTTAAGGTTGTGATTCTACTCTTCATCTGTGTTGTGTACTATTGGCGTTTTGCAGAAGTTTTTGGCCAGTACGTAGCTGGCTAAACAAGAGCTGCCTTGCTGCTCCCTGGGAGCTTGTGGATGTATCTTCTGTTATTCATTTCAATTCCATTTCTCTTTTTCTCTTGGCTGTGTGAAGATTCGTGGCATACGGTATTAAATACAAAGCAATTATTTGGGAAGAGAGCAAAACGAAAAGAAAATTGTCCCAGTCAATATTCACATGAGAACACTCACAAAAGAATGTTCACATAAGAGTACCAAACGAGCGGGGAGCGGCGAGAGGGAGGGAGAGAGGGAGAGAGAGAGAGAGAGAGATTCTTATGCAAACCGACAAACAGAATATGCGCAACTTTATTAGCTCGGTTTTGCCAGTTATCCTAGGTAGGCAACAATGACCCATTCGTAAGAAAATGGGCAAAGACGGCTTACAGCATGCGCACATTTGATAATCTCATATATAAGCTGCCGTGTATATTAGAAATAAATTAATAAGATTGTTGCAGATATTTCTCAGAAATTTATTTATTTTTAGATAGGTGAAAGAGAATATTACTGAAGCGCACCAAGGGAGGGGAATCCCATATGCAAAAAGAGCTCAGTTACTCGACAAACTATGTACAACGTTAAAGCATTTCCATCCGCACGACTTTCCAGGGCACCAGAAGCATAAGATTTTTAACCAACTTTCAATAATTACAAAAAAGGGCATTTCATCTCCAATGAAAGCTCTCATATTCGGCTCTCGGAAACTTAACTTAAACAGATGACTTCCAACCAACAGAATAATATACAAAACATGCACAACATCCGTCCTTCCATCAATGTTGAACACTGACATAAGTTCTGGTAATAATATAGGTACCTGTGCGGGTAGTCATCCACCACATCACCAGTGAATCCAGCACGCATGGCAGAACTCAGAATCAACTCTGCTGGGCTATGCTTTTTGGATAAACTTAAAAAACTGCTTGTTTCGCCCCTTGCCAAGCAATTATATGACGAGCCAAAAAATACCCTAAAAAAACTCGAGACAAATGTTGATTATTTAGCCAGCCATATGGGGACTAGAAGTTGTGCAAGATAGAAAAGAAGAAAAGAAGAATTTTTTCCATTATTTCGGACAATCATCCAGTTATCATCCAATACTAGGGGAGAAGCTTCAATCTTAACCATGGCTCCTGAGAGGATTTATCCGCGTTGCATAACCACTGCATGAAAAACAGATATAGAATCTACAAACTATAGAAAAGAAACCAAAAAAGATTCCAAGTTACCCAGTGTAGAAACTCAGAGAATTTCCGGAGAGTGTAGCAAGATTATGAAATAAGAATGATAACATGCAAAATTAATGACAGAAGGCAATAAGAATGTATGGAGACGATACAACAATGGCACAAGGTGTATCACCAGGCTATGGTCCAACGGTCCTTCAAACCCAACTATGCCCAGGTTCTAATCATTTCATGTGCACAATTTACCCCTTGAGTATCCACTTAACAACAAGTCATTCTTACGGATCATTCTTTTGGTGTCTAACTAGCAGATAAAGGGGGAAAGACAGAGAGTTGAATCTACCAAAGTTGAAGCACAACAGTAGCTACTTTCTACAGTGAACTTTTCTTATGGATCATTCTTTGATTTGTCTGGCCCAAGCCAAGAGGTCAACCATGCATCCACAGTGCTCACTAGTTGGAGCGGTGCCATAACCTCTGCTCACACATCCGAACAAGCGCCATGCTCCATTGATTAGACACTGCCGATTGCAGGCCATTGGACCTCCAATAAACGTCCCAGCATTTAGTTTAGGGCCCCTATTTTCCATCTCGTAGAAAAACTGCAGCCCAGTTTCATTCTCAACATTGACAGCAAACCCCAACATCATCGCTCTCCAAGTTGTCAACATCTTTCAGAGGCATTTGGTCAAACACTTCTTTGTGCGAATCCGACGAAACCACATGTGACAGGAAAATAATCAATGCCATTCCTGGCCCAAGTTCGTAAACGATGCCACTCTCATCTATGTACTTATGAACCCATTTTCCTTCTTTAGAGGCTTCCACAATAGCACGGCACAATAGCACGGCGCTAAGTACGCTAGCCTAAAGAGATCCACTTAATTTAACTGCTCGTTCCTAACGTAGCCAGAGACCAAGGCACTGTAGGAAACATCATTTTTCCCTGGCACTGAATCGAACAGCCCCCAAGCTTCCTACATGAGGCCAATGCTACAATACCCAGTGATAAGGCTCGTCCAGCAAACCACGTCCTGCATTGAACTCTGATCATAAGGGCGGCGAGGAACACTCACAGCCCAATGCTTCCGGCACATGCTTATCAGAGAACCCACCACGTATGCATCACAATCTCGCCCGAACTTCATCGCCCGGCGGCAAAGTTGGCCAAGCAAAGGAAGAGCGAGCGCCATGCCTCGACTAGTGCAGCGGAAGTGCGGGCATATGGCGGGCGTAGATAGAGATCAGCCTTCCCACGTTCGAAGTACCCCCAAGAAACCCATCATCCCGACTCCCAAGTCGAAGACAATGGTGGTGGGTGAGTGGGAACACGAGAGAAAACGCGTCGCGTAGTTCATGTGGCTGCGAACGGGAAGCGAGAGAGGCCGGAGATGATGGCGTGGGTGGTCGGTCGATGGTTGAGCATCTTCAGAGAAGGTTTTTTTTTTTTGTCAAAATCTTCAGAGAAGGTTGAGCTTGTGATATATATATCACTAATTGGTTGGATAATTATGTCATTTCACAACGTGTAATAAATAAATAAAATATTTATTCTATATATGTCTTCTTCTTCTTTTTTCTTTAATAGAGAAATTATATATTATAACCGTCCATTTAACACCCCTATTCTATATTTGTCTTTAAACATTTTGGCTGTGTTCTAAAATAAAATTTTTCATTGGTCATTTAAAAGTTCTAAAATAAAAAATCAAACAAAAGAATTGGTCATACTAATTTAAGATTAAGTCTCATTAAAAGATATGTTTGACCCATGAATTCTATATGCTCTTTTAAGTTAAATGACTTTCAAAGGGTGATTCTTGCACTTGTGAGCCCTTTTTATAATGATATAAACATGTATTGATCATCGTCAATCCAAGAAAACGGCTGCGCTTTAATAGATTTTACATCTTATGCCATGTTGAAACCAACATTTTTCCTTCTCGTTGTTGCTTCTCCAAAACGGCATGTCCCTTTAAAGAGGAAGCAACTAATTGTACTCAACAATTTCTAGATGCATATCTCTAATGGAGAAATTGGTTTACATCAATAAATCTTTCAAATTCAAATCTCTAGAGAGCTATCAAGAAAAAAAAAAATCGATCGAGTCTGAATGATTTAGACTGCATCTAGAACCGAACCGATTATCAATGATTCACTAGGAATTGGACTAGTGCTCACCCATAGATAGTATGTTTGAATGTAAGGAATTTGTACAACCAACTAAGATCTTTGGTTTTACGTACCAGTGAAAATGATTTTCCTGAATAAGTCAATTGAAAACTTTAGTTGTAGTTATAGAAATTTCTAGGAAGAGTTTAACTAAACAATACAAATATTTTTTAACTGAACACTGGTCGCGAAAGTCCATAAGTGTAGAGAGCAAAGCTCAAGCCATATGTGTTCTTGTTTTCTTCAACTAGTTAATTGATAACCTTCTACCATGTCTTTATTCATATAAAAGAAAATACTTTTAATACCTTTGCTAAGATTTCAAGCAAAGTTTAGAGTTCCGAGGCATTGGAGTGTACTATATCTATTTTTGTTCAAGAATCTAGCCTTGCGCAAAAATAGAATTCCGAGAATACAACCCTTTCGATGTCTTGCCGAAATAATTCATGCTTAGCACATCAACAAACACAATAAAGTGATCCAAATGCTGCATCTTCTCGATAGTCTCTTTTATGTGCATTCTCGATAGCGTTGACTTATGTGCATTCATCACTACGTGGAAAGAATAAAAGAAACTCTTGAGCTCTAATCGAGCTCTTGTTTTTACTTGAACCAGTCACATGCCAGTAATAAAAACAAGGCAAAGATCAAATTGCAGAGAGGACGAGCAGTTAGTAGTCTCTCTTCCACAATGGTCCAGAGGAACTCTGCTGCTTCTCTGTGCGCCGTATTTCAAGGGTACCCTTGGATCTGTCACCACCTGATCAACAGCTTCCGATGAATTCTCCACGGGTGGCTTAAGAGGCCAAAAATTTCCAATCCTAGGGATTAAAGATGCTAGCAAGTTCTCGTCATGGCGCCATCCCTGATCTCGGTTCTATGTGCTTGTCTGTCAATCTATGCCTCGACCCACTTGACCTCAACCCCCTCAAGATTAAAGGAGTCTTACCTGGCAGGGGAGCAAGAGTTAGTCCTTAGGTATCAAGAACTCTCTGGGGACAGAATCCATGTCCACGTAACAATTTTTGGCTTTAGCATCAGCACTCCGCACAGCCAGTCATCAGACTGAATCAAAGGTTAGCGTTTCCCATTACCTAATAAGAGTAAAAGACACTAAAACAATCACAATCTGTCCTCGTAAGTGACAAATGAACAGGACACGGAGTTGGCCATAAAGACAAAGGTATACAACAGGGCTGATGAAACCATACCTTAGATGCTCCTATATACCGAGTAAACATGGGCTTCGTGTGGTAAGAGACAGAACCACCTCAGTGGGATTCCCGACCATATGTAATATCACAAATTAAGGTCTAAGCAATGGATCTCTGTAACATATTTAATCATGTTACTTGACCAATCTCACTATCGATTAGGCGTTCTTGGTAACAGTAATTGGAAGGGACATCATGGATTTGTTAATGCATCCTATACTGAACAGACAACAACATTGTTGCGCAATCCAGCTTGCTGAAACAGAAACAGAAACATCGAGCAGCACCAAGAGAAACGGAAGGAAGAACTGCCACCTGATTGGCCTGCAATGCCTCATTAATGACTACCATTTGAGAAACCATGAGAAAGGCGAGAGAATAAATTTCTACCACTGCTTGACAAGGTAGTGAAGACAATCTCAGCTTCATATGAGATCCATTTATCAAAGAAGCAGAAACATTTTCTTGAACTATATGATGTCATTTGCATATGGATTCATGGATCTAAATTGCCAATCACGCATTGATGCTACACTTAGTATCATATGGGAATAAATTGACTCTTTAGAATTCCCATCGTTGAATCATGCTACATTTTTCGACATCCTCCAAAGATACTACCCAGCAGAATTCCACTTCGCTTTTACTAACCCTTGATGACAGAAATGCTATGCAACTCATGCATACATATGATTAGCATTAGATTGATCAGATTTTGGTTCTTCAAAAACCCCAACTCTCTATACCATCCCCACCACGACACTCAAGAGGGAATGTGACATCTTGAAATTCGAGCTCTTTATGGGATAAATGAATATGAATTTTGCCAATGCATTGTTGGTTGATCTCACTTGGAATTGATCACTCCTGAGATACTAACCTTGAGGGGAAAGGCTAATGAGGACAGAACTCGTACGACTAAAGAACTTGACTTGGGAAAATGACTTGACCGTGAGACTTGCGTGAGGACGATCCTGTAGATAGGCAGGCTGATTTCAAGGATGACTAGAAGTCAATTCGCGAACAAAACATAATGGAATGACGAGTGATTCCGTTTACTGTTATGGAGCCCGTGAATGACCCTATCTCGATCCTCAGTAATCGTGTACTTTGAAATAAGAATCTATCATCCGCAATTTCATGTAGTCAATGACGTCCATGTGTCAAGATGTCTTGATCGTGATTTGGCACGAGTCAATTACGTGTGAATCCTCAAAGCCGCCCGTCAGTCTGAGTTGTACCCAAAATGGCATTGGGCGAAATTGGCATGGCATGAGAACTAACTAAGATTGGACTTCGAATTATCGGGAATGTCTAGGAAGGACTTTGGATGATGCGACTTCGATAGTCAGCAATGCCAAGCAAGCCAAGTGTGGGGAAAATCCTGGCCCCGCTTCACCAGCATCAGACCTGTGTGGCTCCAACTCTGAATTGATGGGGTCTAAGTCCTCTAGATCCGAGCGACGGTAGGATCGAACTCGAGAGTTCTTTTTGGTGTACAGATTGGGTTAGCCTAAACTAGTCTCTTTTTGGTCTAGCTTAGAGGATGGATCGACCCCTCTGTTGGGCTTGTAAATTAGAAATGATCATCCGTAGGTTAATCCAATATAAAAATGTAAAAAATGTATATATATGAGTAGAGGTTGTGTTTTTGCTGTTCATCTCACTATCCCTATTTGATTGCTTGATTGTCTGTTGATGGGGAAATGGTTCATTTACCGATTGCGCATAATGAAAGAGTAAAAATGAAAGGGGTAGCAATGAGTCCTGGGACATCGCTTTCTATCGACCAAGGAAGGGATTGTTGCATGCCCGGGGTTTGGGGCATGACAGGAAAGCAACTCACGAGTGTTGATTAGCACAAATTGTCATCTTCCCAATTGCGTGCGACACAACTTACTCCGGCGGAAGAGACCAAAGAGGGATAGATGAACTGTGCAGTGGACTAAGAGGGGGCGTAAAACCACCGCCGGAGAAAGCAGCGGCGGTGCCCTCGAATTGGCTTCCAAATGTGGCCATCTTCTCTGTTTTGTTTCCCTTTTTTTTTTTTTTTTTTTTTTTCACTTGATCAAGAGGGAATTGTTTCCATTGTTGGTTCATTCGATCCTCGGATTTTTTTTCCTGTTATGGAGCTTCTTTTTCCGTCTGTTTCTCGATGTACTTCCATAAGATTCCACGAAAGATTTCCTAGGTTTTCTCATGCTTAGGTTTCAACGTTACTCATGAAATCTTGTTCAACCCACTCTTGGTAGCAACAACACGGAGAAGATAGTCTATTGCGGATATAGTTTGAGGCTAAAGACAAGAAATTCCGATTTCTTTGGCCCACCGACCGCTGTCTTTAATTTCTCGGTCAAGTGGCACCATTTGCTAGTTTTCATTGATCAAAAACAATTTTGAGTTGTTTAAGTGAACACATCCACTTCTAATGCTCAATTATTTGGGCAAACATCACAAAAAATCTCATACTATTCGCACTGTGGCATAAATACCCAAAGCTTTTTTCATGGAAAATTTTTGCAGCATTTGTAACGATACAGACGATTGGGGGTTGCTCACAAAGTATTCAAAGAGATTTGTCAAGGGTGGCGTGAAATTGCATAAAGCTGCATTTGACATCTTGATGGAGTTTGCTGCGAAAGTAGGTGAGAAACACTCACTCTGTCTCCCTTTGCTGCTCTCAAGCCCTTGTCCCTTGGCAATTTTTGTTTTCCATTTCTTCGCATAAGTAGTTTTCTCATCCAGGTCCCGCCACTTACTACAAAAGATGGGATGTGCTTGAATATATTCTTCTTTGGCCATTTTTTCCTTTCTGGAGATTTATGTGATGTTGGATAGGTATGAGATCTTCTATGAAAGGTAATCTAATATCCTGAAGTTGAGTTTATAACATCCTTTTATTTCAGCTTATTGAAGGTATCCTTCTTCGTTAAAGTTCAAATCTGAAAATGAAAAAAAAAAAAAGATAAAAGAAAAAAGGAACCTGTTGGAACCTGGAATTGATCTTGGAACCTGTGACGGGGTAGGTTCTAGGTTCTTGGTTATGATGGGTTGGTTCTAGATTAAAAAGAAAATAAGGAACCTGTATTTAATGGTAGGTTCCAAGTTCCAGACGACACTGAACCGAAACCAGGAACCGCTCACCCCTATGCATAAGGACCTTTTTAGTTTTTAACCTGCCGACCATTGTTAGACGGTATATATATATATATATATATATATATGAACACCCAAACACCTGTAAACTTGAAACTTTCGCAAAATGTACGCTGGGATCCTTAAACTTTTCCTTGCAAATTAAATTCTTTTTTTTTTTCCGAATTGATTTAGAGATGCACAATGTCACGCCCCGATCCTCGGGCACGCACACATATTTCTCAATTGGTCGATTTTATAATGCGATATCCCAGGATTATGTATCACCGACCTTTTCATTTATTAAGCATATGCGAAAGCAGTTATAAATCTCCAAACAGTAAATCAATAGGATAAAAAAGCAAGACCATATTTTTCATATTGAAATTCATTACCAAACTTTTATACAAAACACAAACCAGAGTACTTCACAACTTTTTACTCTAACTCTATTCACATCAAAATGGAGTTCACAAAAGAAGATGGAATCTCAGTCTATCTGAGTTGTACTCAAAATCCCTCTTGGTATTATCTTATTCTTCTAAAAATCCTTCTCAAATTCCTCCTCCTCAGCTCCTCATCGGGATCCTGAAATGTTGTCCCACAGCCGGGATATACACTACTCAGTTGCCTAAGCACAACACGAGTTAGAGGACTTACCTTGCTTGGCCTCAGATTCAACCTGCAATTCAAGGTTATATACAAACGCTTCATAAATCATAATGAACAATCAATCAAATCACGACAATCTGATCAAATCATTGATCAATCGAACTAGTCGATTACATGTCAGACGGACCATTCTAGGTCATTGATTCCACACCATATAACCTCCCTTCGGGCACTTGGTCACAGAGCCACATCAATACTCTCGGGCGACAAGTTTGCCAAGGTGACGTATCCACTAGACAATTGTGTGCGTTCTTTAAGGCACCATTTTCGCCAGTGATATCCCAAATCACCGAACCACACATGCCTACAACGATTTGTTCAATAGACAATTGCGTGCGTTCTTTAAGGTGCCATTTTCGCCAGTGATGTCCTTAATCACCGAACCGCACATGCATGTAATCATGTATTCAATAGACAGCTACGTGCGTTCTTTAATGCGCCGTTTTCGCTAGTGATATTCCAAATCACCGAACCACATATGTCCATGATGGGATATGTACTAGACTGGTATGTGCATTCTTTAAGGCGCTGTTTTCGCCAATGACATCCTTAGTCACTGAACCACGTAAGCCCATACACCGTACCTGATCGGTCCAAGCCCATAGTACTTCTGATTCACTCTCACCATTCTACTCACTTTACAACTCAACAAAGCATTATAAATGCTGAATAAACATACTTGGCCATTTACCAATCAATAATTCAATCTCAATCAATTCCAATCAATTTAGGGTAAATGCCTAAAATATCACAATTTATTTAATTCCATGCAACTTAGAGCTCAAATAAATAAATAGACTGCGCCAATCAGCACCAAATTTCGGTCGTCGGCCATCTCAACCTTAATTTATCGAAAAATAAATAAATAATTAATTAATTAATTTCGAAAATTAAATAATTAATATTAAAAATTCAATTTAGCTCAAAATAAGGCCTGATTAAATAAATAGACTTCACCATGGTCATCAGCATAATATTCCTATTCCGGTCATTGGCCATCCCAGTTGAATTTTCGAAAAATAATTAATTAATTAATTTAATTCCGAAAAATAATATTTAAATACCAAAAATTCCACTTAGACCTGAATTGTCAAATTGAAGCCCGATAAAGGGTTAGAAAAATCCCGAGCTACCCTAAATAAATAGTAGACCATGTCTACTTGCTAAATACACATTCAATTTGTCTAATTTGCATCACAATTAACTAATAAACACTAATCTAACCACCTAAACCTAATTAATTAAAACTAAACAACCATTAAGTATAATTAGCCAACTAAGAAAGGATTAGTGAGGTTACTCATCGGAATCGCGCGCAAGTCGAACCAATCCGACGGGGATGACGCGAGGAACGATAAACCTCAAAGCACAGCTAGGGTTTAGGGCCCGGAAACGGCTCAAAAGCGAGCCCGAACTAGCTGGAAACCCACTCGCTGGGTTGCTGTTCTGGGCTGGCCGAGGCTGCTCCGGTGGCTAGGGTGGCGAGGCAAGGTCGGTGGAGGGCGCGGGAAGCTTCGGCGGGTTCGAACGATGGCTGGAGATGGCCGGACGGGGCGGAACAGGGGTTGACCAGAGGTCGGATCGCGCGGGGGAGGGACGGCAGCGAGCGGCGGACGCGGGGGCGTGCGCGGATGGCAGGACAATGGCTTGGCGGCGAGCTGCGGCAGTGCGTGGGCGGCGACGACGGCTGGCTGCTGTCTCGGCGAGCTGCTGCTTCCGTTCTTCTTCAGCTTCTGGTTCGCACGAAGGAGAAGAAGGGAGGGGGATTCAGTCACGTGGGGGAGTGGAGGAGAAGAAAGAGGAGAGAGAGGTGTTTGAAGAGTCAAAGAAATGAAAAATAAAGAGGGAGACAGCTAAGAGGAGAGGGCAGTCGGTCGGTGGGGGGTTTCTAGCACGAGGGGGAGGGGAGAGAGAGAGAGAGAAAGAGAAAAAAAAAGAAAATAATAAAAATAATAAGATATTTATTTATTCTTATTACCATTATTATTTTCCATTTCTCTTTCACTTTTTAATTTCTTCCGGTCTTCAATTTTTCCTCCGATAATTTCTTTCCCGAATTCAGATTCGTCAATAAATTGACGGACGATGAGACAGGATCCTAAAAATGAATTATGACACGCTCGAATATTTGATTCTCGAAACCAAATTAAATTTCATGGTTAGAATCAATCAGACGTGATTTTAGCCCAATCCAACTAATATAGTAGTTTTTAGGGATTTTACCGCAGATACATCCCTTAACCGTTTCACCCAATAGGTTAGTTAACTCGTGAGTGATCAGCTCAGAGAAAAATGACCATAAGCACGTTGACGAAATGTCCATTTTACTTTATCGAAACAGGATCGAATTTCAGGATGTCACACACAACGCATGCATGGTCTTCAATCTGTGGCATCCTACAAACAAACCAAATTGATATCCATCCAAAAGTTTCAAAGTTCAAAACCAAAGCCACACCAATCAGCCTATTATATTTCCACTAAATTTGTGTTTGGTACAATGAAAACGGAATGAAATAACTTTCTATTTATTAAGTTTACAGGATAGATACAATGAAGGTTCTTTTGCTTTGTTATGAGAAATGTATCGTGAAAATAGAATGGGATATTGATTCTAATGAATTTAATACAATATACAAATACACATTATAATTCATTTAGAAAAAAATTATCCTAAAATCACAGTTAACTTATCAAAATTCATGATAATAATTAAAAATACCATTAATTATGTCGTTAAAAACCACTATTTTATTATAGAATGATTGTTATTGTCATATTTTTAGATTGATAAACAATAAGCATAATTGTAAAACATTTTTAATTGAGGGTTAATACTACAAAAAAACCCTAAACTGATATACATATGACAAATTTATCCAAAAGTAATTTTTTTATTATTAGAAATCCCAAATTGATACGTATATATGACAAATTTATTCTAAACTAATTTTGTTACCACTAAAAATCTCAAACCGATACATTTGTGACATTTACCCTCCGTTAATTTTTGTTAAATTAGATTAATTTTATGAAAAACTATAAACTAGTAGAGATGTAACAAATGAAGGGTAAAACCTCAAATTGGTACACCTGTCAACTGCCATATTATATGTCATCCAGCTTAGCAATATGATAGTAAAATTTAATGTAAACTAATGGAAGGTAAATTAGTTACAGATATACTAGTTTGAAATTTGTTACGGTGAAAATGTTAATTTGAGGTAAATTTGTCATAGATGTATCAATTTAGGATTTTTCATGATATTAACACTTAATTGTATAACTAGCTTTAGATTTAACTACCATACTCTAACCCCTCTTCCTCGCACGCTTTGAAAACACTCCTTTAGTCTATTTTTTGGAAGATAGAGGGAGATTCTTGTTGGAGGATGTGGCCAAATGATAAAATTGGATGGAGGACAACGTCCAAGGGAAGGCAATGACCCACCACGAGCTTACTGCTCTCAGTCAGTGAAGGCGATGACTATCTTCACAATCACGGCATGATGCGTAATGCACTTGGAGTTCATTATAGATGAGCATCAAAATTAAAAACGTAATTTGTCTTCCTTTTCTATTAATGTTTTAGGATATCGTTACGTTTTTCTGCACATTATGATCTCACTAGTAAATATACACGCGGATGCTGCGGGACAAAAAAAACCAAAAGGACCAGATAGACAAAGGACATTTGATGTTTTACTGTAATATTAACTTCTTTTTTTTTGGTAATTTTGACAATTTTTTAAATAGCAAGCAATGTTGCCTAATTATCGTTTATTTTTGCTAACAAAATGCGACAATAAAATATGTGATGTCTTGTGAAGTTTTCATCATATAATGATTGATGACTGATTCGGAGATATCAGCACTGTAACATTTGATGACAACATTGAAGTGGTGACCTCATCTTCTAAGGTTCACCGATTTAAATATATTCTTAAATCTGATGTCAAGCAAATTTTTAAGTATTAATTTGAATGAAATTCAAAGTGGAAAAGGAATTTTAAGCCTTAAAAAAAGGACGCCTAAATGGATCGATGAGGAAAAATAAAATAACATCCGATAATAATGTCTAGATATTACCTTTTTATCTAACACAAGAACATGTGACAATTTGATTGTTCTTGAATTTTATTAGAAATATGACTGATTGAGGTAAATTTAAGTTAAGCTAATAAATGGACACAAAAATGGATCAAAAAGAAAGAAAGAAAATAAATAAAATAAAATTTTTCTATAAAAATCAATGAGAATTAAAAGTATGCAAAAGATAACAAATACAATAATTTAAGAAAAAAGGTAGAGAAATCTTGACAAAAAAAAGAAAAAAAACCAATTTGGTGGGGTGGCAGATTCAATTCCTCGCGCCCCCATCCCCACGGACTGGGTGCTTTTATACCGTGTCATGCATTAATTGCCTTACATTATGCAACGTCTATATAGTCTGTTTGTAGAAAAGTGAACATTGTGCAAGCAATTGTTTACCGACACGTGAGGAATCAGAGTAGTTGAACTGCACAACCTCATGAAATTTTGTATTAGGAACTTCAACTTTTATGTTTGACGCTCAGCTTTGCGTAGTGAATATGATAAGAAATTATAGTATGCTCTATAATTATGATTACGTGATGACTAGGGTCAAAAAAAAAAAAAAAAAAATGTAAGAAAGCTTTTTAAATTGTTGGAAAATTATAAGGTGTTAGTGATTGTCGTCCCATATTAGAATTTTTTCTATTTTGAACTATATTAGAACTTCTCACACGCAACAATTTCAAAAGTAACTTAATTATTGATGATTGTTTTGGATGGGTTGGTTGCAAATAAATGTTGGAGCCATAGTATCAAAAGTGCATGATTTGTCTGATAATAATATTATTTATGTCTTTAACCTTTTTTCTTGGACTCGAGACATTCTCACCCATTACATGTGGTAAGAATAAAACAAAATAAAATAATATACTTGACATCTAAAGCAATGAGAGAGAGAGAGAGAGAGAGATTTTAACCTTTTTCTTGGACTCGAGATATTCTCACACATTATATGTGATAAGAATAAAACAAAATAATATAATATACTTGCAACATATGAAGGAGAGAGAGAGGGGGGCAAGGGGCAAGAACCAAATATTATTTTACAAAATTTTTTACTTTTGGTCCCTATACTCTTATTTTTACTTTTTTTTTCTAATCAAGCTCTTATACTTTTAATTATCTAATGAGATCTTCCTATCGCAATTTTTTTAATTTAATTAAATCCCTTGGACACCAAATGTGGCCAAATCTAGCTGACATGACCATCGAGTGATATCATAGTGAGTATGACGTGATTAAAAAATTTCCAACATAGACATCCACATGAGTGTCAACAATGGGTAATGAGTCATACTTCAATACTGTCTATAAAGGCTATTTTTTTTCACACATGCATCCATGTGTGCGTCCATATATTTTTTTCACATCATACTTTGGGGTCATTTGATTTTGTATCAGATAGACCTGATTTGAAAATTTGTGAAACTAGAATTGCTTCATTGGGCAAACTAGATGTACACAAATTTGTTTAGAGAAAGCATGGAGTATGTAGACGATAGATAAGATTTTTCGTCCACTTTATGTGAGGTTTAGAACTGTTAATGCATTTTATTGCCATTTATTTCTTTTTGAGGTTTTGAAATACATGAATGTTATTTTTTATATTCTAATTACGTGTAGATTCAACTTTTAATTCCTTGATTGAGAGAAAATTATAAACTATGCAAGATATGTTAGAAATTACACAAAAAAATCGTTAACCATGTGGGTAAATACTTCAAAATAATAGAGTGATATTTATTTCATTGGCAAATACTTGTAAGTTGAGTGACATTTCTTTTATAACTGAGAATGCTGCCCACTTCATTGAGATTTGCTTAACGTAAATATTTTTCTTTAGATATTTGGGTTGCATACGGAAAAAATTACAAGCTTGGTGAAGAAGTTGCTAACCTAATAAGGGGGTGACGGTACTTTTTGTTGATGAAAGTGTCTATGAGGGCTGACCACCGGGCCATGTCGGCCCAAGCGTGTGCCTTGGCCCCTTTTTTTACGCTAAATTATAATTTTTGAAAAAAAGTACGAGTTAAATTTAAAAATTGCGATATTGAAAAAAAATTGCATGACATTGAAATACAATATTTGTTTATGCAATATCAATAACAATACATTAAACATTTAAAGTATGCGGCAATAGTATACTATAAAATTATTTAAAACTTGACATTAGGAATAATACGAACAGCCTGACGTTCGTCCAGCTTGATCCACATAACCAAGACAGTAGACACAACAAAAAAGACAGGTGGCATGTCCTGTAATATTCATGGTCAACCCTGCTGGCTTGAAGGAGGAATCACTGTGGGAAGCAGCCGAAGGGTCAAAAGCACGTTACTTAGAAAGTACTCCCGCAAGCAATTTCTCCTTTTTGCAGCTTTGGGACACCGCTTTGTATGACTCAATCAAGAGTTTGGGGAATCGTCCAGCGAAGTAATCATATGAAATATCATAATGCACTTCGACCTGCCAGAATCATCAAAGCAACAACAGATATGAGCCTTGCATGCATGCAGCTGTAGATATCACCATTGTTCCTGAGAGAGAGCGAGAGAGTACCTTAAACCTTTTTGGAGCTTTCTCGAGTTGGTTGAACACATTTCGCACGAATATCAATAAGTCTCCGACACAACTACCGTCATAGGGCTTGCGTCTATGTAGACGTAGGTCGTCCATAAGACCTTTATCTATTTTCTCTATCCAATTCCCATCAAAAGCCAATTGTGCAATGTTGGCCAATCCTTTGAGAAAATCTGAATTGCCTTCTTCTGATTCTACTTCATTGCCGACGTCAAGAAGAAAGGTCAGTCTCATTTTTGAACTCCAAAAAAATGGATGGTCCAGCACCTCCAATGCCGTTGGCCTGCTTAGTCATAAAAAGTAATTTACTATTGGCCCAACATTTCCAAGAAATCAATTACATGAACAATACTGAAAAGACCGACCACTTGAGTTTAAAAGCATCACAAGTTTGGGATTCGCGCAATCTTTAAAACAATAAAAATTGCATTAGCTCAATAAAGAGTAATCAAAATGTCTGAAAATTTGCATGCACTTCACAATTCACAAGTCCAGGATGAAGGCAGTAGTTGTTTCACTACAACAAGAACCTACGAATTATTTACTCAAAAGTACCTTAAACTAGCAATCTAATCATCCTGTCCCTAGGATTCGTGCCATATGCTAAAACCCCCGGAATCTTCATACGAAATTCTCTTCGGTGCACGTATAGCAAATCTAATACTGCACTAGGAATGACTGGAATTTATTTGTTCATGGGTGGGTGACAAACTTATAACCCTAATAACTGGGCTTCCGACAATGATCATCCTTCATTGGAATATCACAGTTGTCAAAGGGATTTAGGTTTTCACATGGTCAACCTTTTCTTCAACTTCTATTGTCAATTGACAAAAGAAATGAGTGGTTTCTACACATTTTTTGCTCATCAAGTGGAGCCCCACAGCAGGACAGATATAAGCCATGTTCGACGAATTTAAGGCCACCTTTAATGCTCATGAGATTAAATGATCCAGTAAAATGAGATTTAGTCAACCAACAATGGTTCTAAAATCTATCAAATGGCTGAATGTAAATGGTAGTGATGCAAATTAAGGATGCCAAAAACTCACCTCAAATCGGGATCTTGGTCTAGTAAACGCGAAATAAGATCATGAGCTTCTGGCATGAATTCCACCCAAGAAAGGTCCTTTATGTCGCGATCAATGTTGAAGTCACGTTCTATAGGTTTACCAAATGGATGTTTTCCACGAGCGACACAAAAGAACAAGACACATCCTAAACTAAACATATCCACTTTTTGCGTTTTGCGCCCACCAGGAGAGAGCTGTTCAGGTGCTTGCCATCCTGTGATTCCACAAACTGCAAGAAAAACATCGGAGATCAATAAAAGGGCCCTCATCACTTGGACCATGTATAGATGGATATGATAGATTCACCAATCAAAGAAGGGACTATTAAATCTCCACAAACTTTACCACAACATACGAAGCAACACAAAGCAACCTAACATTCAGCATGACATTCTTCTTTAAAAGTAGAGATTGCTCAAATGAGTGAAATTATAGGTTTGAAATTTCTGGCCAAGAATCTGAAGATGATTTATCACTGTATAGATTCAGATTATGCACAGATCATTCTCTAAGAAAAGAAGATCAAAGGTCTGGATAAAGCTACTATGAGTACTTACCAGTAGCATGATTTCCCAAGGAAGATTTATCTTTCGAAAGGCATTTGCTAATTCCCATATCAGATAGCTTAGCACCAAACGAGGGATTCTTAGCAATCAAGACATTTTGAGGCTTTATGCCCCAATGGATCATTCCCAAGTTATGCAAATGGCTGAGTCCTGATACCACATCGCTGTATCATAATATAGAGAAGACATCATGACTTAAATCAACAATGTATCTAGAACCAAATAGTAGCCTCACCACATGAACACATTAGATACCTATACTAAGCCATATGAAATTAAGGAATTTCTCTAACACGCTAAGACCTAGTAAGGGTGCCAGAAGTACACTCGAGGTTAAAGAAAAACCTTTTGCAGGTTCTTTACGTAAACTTTACAATGAAAAATTCAGTACAAAATTTGATCACCATATCAATCACACCAACATATACCGATTTGAGTGCATGAGGATTCTGCAGCATTCACGAATCAAAAAGAAAGAAGGTTTACTGATGTTATCAATATAGAAAAATCAATGGATTTATCACTACGTAATTGATGACACCTAATTGATTTCAATGAGAAGAAAACTGAGAGTTTAGCCTTGATAGTGGGATTGAACTTATCCTATAACTCTAGAAAGGAAGCTGCAAGGTTCAAAACTCAGCCCATGATGTTGATCGTACTAGGATCACCACAGTCAAGGTAGGGGCCTAATAATTCCCTGTATCATGCATCACTTTGAAGTTTTTGCAAGAGAGCTATTGAGTCCTTCCGCTAGCACCCGATACCCAATTGAGCTAGTAAAGAAGAGTACATGAAGGTAGTGATCTCTATGAGATGCTTCTGAGTCAGGTAAAACAACTGTAAGCAAGCTAACTACTGTATATATATATATAAATATATCGATTGTAGGTGTGGCTATAAGCAAGATACTGCAATTATCTCTCTAACCATATCTTTTGGCATGTCGAAACATAAAAAATTACCTCATTAGTTTCAGCAACTGAGGCGAGGGATAACCATCTGCCGACCACAACTCAACATCCTGCATCTTATCCCTAACAGAACCCAATTTGATTTTATAAGCATTCATTGATGCTGAATCATCAGGGAACACAGAGTTATCAGAAGAATCTGAATGTGCTTGAATTAAATCATCTAAGCTGCAAATACAGTGCTCTAGTGCAAGATAGATGAATTTCGGGTCTTCCTCCATCCCATAATATCGAACAATATTTTCATGTTGGTCAGATAATATCAAATTCTGAATCTCTACCATGGCGACATCATGATGACCCCTGACAAGGCATTTCACTGCAGCACGTCGATCTTCATACATGCCCTCATAGACAATGGTCCCACTACTTCCCTTACCAATTTCTTTATCTGACACAAGGATTTTTTTTTATCAATTTCCATTTAATGCCACCATCAGAATGGCTATCAAGCCACTTCAATTGGTCATCGTTGCTCCTGATATTGTCAATCCCGCCTTCATTTCCTGAAAAGATATATTCCACCTTTCTGTCAAAAATTCTATAATTAATTTTCTCGACATGATCTATTGAGAAACTGCCTACATGTATCCCGAAAAGCAAAACCGTGAGTTTTGATATGAGATGTGCTAAGTGCCTTAAGTGAGTTAATTATGGGGCAATGTGGTAACAAAGCAAAAACCCCTTTGGGAGGTGTGCGATTCAAGGACGAGTCATACAAAATCTAATGGGCCTGTAACAACCCAGTTCAACGGATGCAAGGAGTAATTGTCGGGATGAGAGACAACTCAGTATGGGATGAGTCAAAGCGAATAATATCTCAAATGAATTAATTCAGGGTGTCACCCATAAGGTAAACATAGATAAAATTTCAGTGCATAAGATTGAAATTAAACTGATCATCTAGGTAACTACATGTTGTCTTTGTGTTTTTTGAGGCCTTACGAGTGCCGAGAGAAGAGTGTTTTTGGGGTTTCTTGGTCTTAGAAGGAAAAAGATCGTTAACTTTCACTTTTTTAATGGCGGAGCTGAAGTCCTCCTTGAATATGTCCTCGTGGTAAGAAACCCACCAGTCGGTGAATTTGCTGGTAACTCCAGGATGGGGTCGAAACTCTTTGACGACATGCTGATTAAAAATATCATCCATAATTTGATGACAACATTCGAAGGGACTATTGCTGGTCGAGACGTAGTGGTTTCTCTTCCAGAATGGATACTCCATTGATTAGAGGATAGGCATAGGGATGCCCTGGGTAAGCCCAAATTGCCATGCACAATATTGCAGAGAGAACATTTCTAATCCAGGCTGGAGTCTCCCTTTCACCGACAACTATAGAGGAAGGTCCACAGGAGTAAGAACAAAGAGCCAGAATTTCTGTGTTCTGTTGGAGAAGACGAAGTTGAAGACATTGACAAAGTCGAGGACACGAAGAGGGCAGAAGTCAGCTGGGACAAGCACATGGTCATAGAAGCCAGCTCTGAAAGTACTGAAAAGAAGAAACACCTGCAGGAATGGTTTTGAGCCGGTAACTCTATAGTCTACACTCTTTGGTGTCTAGAAAATAAGGTTCAGCAGTAATATGTCTGGTGTGAGGCACGGCATGCTTGACGTCTGAAAACAAAGAAGGGAAAAACAACTTTGCCCATGCCTGAAGGACCTAGAAATGACCAAAGAAGACATCGAATTTGTCCCCATAGATGGACATAGCTGCGGGATTTAGGCCCCCGTAGATAACAGCTAGTATGAGAAGCCCCAAAGTGAAAAGCTTGGTCTCAGCAAGGTAAAAGGCCAGGTTTGCTAAATCCTTGGAAACTCTTAGCGACAGGTGAAAAAAGGACGTATTGGGACAGCCAAAACAACAAAAAGGCTGCATGCTCTTTCTTGGTAACTTCGCTTGAGTCCTTGTAAAAACGTCTCATAAAGGATTCGTAAGAGATATCCTTCATGCATTCGAAGTAGGTACATTTGGCTGAATCGGCAGAAGCCGGATTTTCACCCCATGGACTAAGCCAAGTGATAGCAAATAAATCTAAAAGGGTGATTGGAATCGGCCAAGAACGGAACAAGAAGACTGGAAGCTGGTTAGGCCACCCAGAAGACCCAAATCAAGGTTCTAGTCAAAACAAGAAAATTGGAGAGCCTCATCAATTTGGGTGGATTTCCAGGCTGATTCCTATTGGGAACTAATCCTTAATCCTTAAATACCATTAGATGAACAAATGGTCAAAGGAAGGAAAAGCTCTGAATCATTGGAAAGGGGTGGTCCACACAAATTCACTAATGTGTTTCCACTGGAAAGGAAGTTTCTCTTCCTAGTATCAAGGAAAGCAACCTTGGAGGGACAAAGGAATTCGAGACTTGATAAAGCATGGGCCTGGTGGCTAGTAGGGGTCACTTCCAGAGTCATTAAGCAAACAGAGGAGACAGTTACCGTTATCCTTATCTTCCTGGAGTTGGTCAAAGCAAAATGAAACGCCGAATGTGAATACGTTGTAGATTGCTTCTTGAGCTAATGTGTAAGACTTACTCTATGGCCCAAAAAAATTTGTAAAAAATTTAACCAGTTCCAACAACAACAGCATAGCTTGAAATATTTCCTTAACCGCCTATCCTTGTGGTCTGGCAGATTTCTAGGGATGACCTCTTTCAGTGTTCTACATTTCAAGTTTGAACTCATACTTAATCTTATAGAACAACTCAGATAGAGCATACCTTCGTATATGGGTTCGATGCCCTCGAAGGAAGAACGTTTGGTTTTAGCTGGTTTGCTATACTCCACCTGTGACAAAACTTGTGTAAGCATATGAATTTAATGCATCAAATAAGATTTCTACCATGTGTCAAATGTTTTTAAACATAGATGCTTAGATTCAAACAGACTGAACATGAAAAAAGACCAAACGAGTTTTGAGATCTCATTGACATTATTGATCAGACTATGTAGTTGGAAGAGTAGCTCGTCAAACAAGTCTAAATTACAAGAGAACAGTTTGGAGAATGGAATACCTTTTATAAGCCACTTCTCCCAATTTATTCACAGCACTTTGGATTTAGAATTAACTTGAACATAACAGAAGCACCACATAAAAAATTTAAGATACCAGTACAGCGGTCAGCGCTTTCCGCACCTCAACAAGGTCTAAGATGCCAATACACCGTTCAATGTTCTGGATTGAGTACGTAACAACACCGCCAGAAAGCATGATTATACTAACTAGCACAAATAGAACTCTTTGGTTGTGTATCGCAAAAAAATACTAAAAAAAGAAAAAAAATGCCCTTTTAAAGAAGAAAAAGAAGTAGAGTCCTTACATGTTTCTTCCCATTAAAGAAGTTGAAAGAAATATAAAGTCTTGAAGACTCAAATTTCATTTGACAAAATTATTCCGCATGTGTTAATGGGAGAAAATATCCTGTAAATCATATTCATCGTGACATGCATTTTTGTTTTTTTTAAGCAATTCATTCATGTTTGTAAAAATTCCAGACATGTCCAGTGGGAAAATCAATAGCGTTGGTTACCTCGGATGGGCTGTCCGCCTCAATTAGTGAACTGCTTTGCTCCTCGGAGAGATTCAGGTGTGAATCCACATAATAAAAATCATCAGGAATCATCAGACAGCCCTCAATTTTAATGTCTTTCAGCATCCTCAGGTTTGATAGATCGGGAAGTCTCTCAAGACTTCGACAGTATGAAACATTTAATGATGCTAAAAAGATCAAATTCTCCAGTTCATCCACCTGCTGCAGGTCACAGTGAGATGCTCGGAAAACTCGCAAGGATTTGAACTTCCTGAGGCCTGGAACTTCTGTTACTACACAGTTGAAAAGCTCAAATTCTGACAGGAGCACCAAATACGAAAGATCCGGCATTGTCTGCGATTTGCAATGGTGAAGTGATAGAGTGAATAAACCTAGAGGAAGCCTTGGTAGCTTTTTTAAGTGAATGCAGCAAAGGGATAGCTTCCTGAGCTTATAAAGGTAATGCAACCCAACAGGTAGTAGTTGGATCTTTAACATGGATAGCTGCAATATCTTCAGCTCTAACAAACTCCCAAGCTGCAAAGTGCATTCTTTCTTCTCAATTTTATCTCGAACCGGTAACACTGGTTCCTGGGATCCTTCACCCAAGAATAACTCCCCCAACTTAACCAGACTACTGATGTCTGGGATCCTGTCCATCAATTTAGAACTAACAGATAGGCTTATTAAACTGGAAGGAAGTTCGGGCACTTCATGAAGCTGGTCACAATGAAGCAAATCAAGTGTATGGAGATTGGGAAGTCCAGAAATGCTATCTGGTAGACCACAAATCCGAGAGTATCCAAGTTTCAATAGCCTTAATGCAGAAAGCATCTTAATTTGTTTAGGAATTTTCCCCTCCAAACTCCGACATCCTGAAGAGTGAAGCTCTTCAAGCCTCTTCAATTTCCATATAGCGGCAGGCAGCTTTCTTACAAAAGTAGAATCAATTTTGAGCACTCTTAAAAGACTTGACTCAATGACAGTATCAGGTAATTCATTAATCCCAGTGCTTGATAGGTCTAGTTCACTCAATGAAGCCAAAGTCCCCATGGACGTTGGCAAGCTCAATATTGACGTACAATTACTTATTGACAAGTATTGCAGCACTCTTAACTCTTCAGACAGGGGAAGTTTAGTTAATTCTGTACCATTCAGTGCGAGGACTTCTAGAGATTCTACATGGCTAATTGATTCGGGCAGCTGGGTCAATGAAAGACAGGTTGCGAGCACCGAATCTTTTAAGCTTTTGCAAATCACCGATGGAAGCAGGAATCTCTTGAATGGCAGTTTCATCTATAAGAATATCTTCCAAGGATGTGAGGGAACCCAGCTCACGGGGCAACTTTTTGAGTTCGGTGCAAAACCTTAAGTTCGGTGAAACCAAGCACCGCAGACTTTTTACCGATGGACCAATTTCATCCAACCGCATGCATCTTTCAAGAATCAATCTCTCTAAACATTTGAAATGAGATAAGTGTGGGGTTTTGATCAAGTGAACACAACCGGTGAGGTTCAAAACTTTCAATTTCTTGGCTTTCTGTCATAAAGTAAAATAAAAAAAGAGTTAACTTTTCAGCAACAATTTGACAAATGAAATTAAAAATAATATACTTCTCTACCTTGATTTGAATCCAGCCGTTCCATATTTCATGGACCATGCTCCGCGAAAGATCTAGAATAACCAACTCCTCCAAATCCAAATTCTTAGCACGAAGATTCCAAGGACAACCTTGCCGTGGAGCCATCTTAAACTTGACAGACACCCCTTAAAATTTCCAGTGAGGTCCGCCCGATCCAATTGAAGGAATCTTATGCTCGACATCCCCGCAAAATGTGCTGGTCCAAAACGTGATGTGACCGACTACCAAATTCAAGAAGAACTCCCTTAAGTATTTCCGTTCCTGCACGTGGAATATAGGATTTGGGTTACCAAGGGATTTCAAACTAAAGAAATCATTTTATTTAGGAATTTCACATAAAAAAAATGTTTTAAAAAAAATTTCTTGAAAATGCTTGCTTTCATCTCTCACAAAAACGAATGACCAATAAATATTTTTTATTGTCTATGAAAATATATATAAATTGTTATCAACAATGAAAGATTTTCATTGACTAATTATTTCAAAAAATGTTAATGATCATTTTTAGGAAATTTTTTTTCAAATTTTACTTTTTGTGGAACATATGCACCATAAGTATTTTTCCTCTATCAAAAGAGGAACATGAGTTGTAAGGCATACAATCATAAGGTAAAAACAGTGATGAATTTGTGTCTTACTTTTTTATTCTTGAGCACATCCAAGGCTCTCTTGTGACTCCACAATCTACTGCACTTTTCAGGTTCAAGATTTTTCGGTAGGGCAATATCCCTACCTAGATCTTGAAGTTCATCGTGCATCCATAGCTTACCATTCTCAATCTTAACAATAGACAAGTCCACGAGCACCTTTAATACCGATCCGCTTGCGGGACCACGGTCGAGACCACGGGTAGCATGCAACACTTTTGTCTTCTCCAGTGAAGAAACAAGCAATGTCCAGAAATATCTATCTTTGCTTCTTAGGTAATGCATCAATGATTACCTTCAATTTCTGTTGAACTCGTGGCCGAGGTACTTCTTTCAACTCGTCTACTTTTTGTAACTTATTTAATGTCTGCTCCCACTTGCCCTTGGTTTTAGAATATAGATATGACCCGACAACGTCAATTGTCGAAGGACACCAGTCAATAGTTGATACTATTTCTTTGGACAGAGTATCGAATTCATTTGGAACAGGCCTCTCCCTGAAGGCTTGGGTGTGAAAAAGTTTAAGGGCATCACCTTTTTGCATGCCCACGACCTCATGAATTCAGGACTTTTCAAGTTTAGCTAAAGCTTGTACTTTTCTGGTGGTAATTATGATCCTGCTTCCAGAGCCTAACCAATCAGGATTTCTTAGAATTTGTTCAAGTTGAAAGCTTGCTCCAACATCATCGAGAACAATAAGAAATTTCATGCAGACGAATTGATCTTTGAGAAGCTTGATCCTCTCTTCAAAAGAACTAATTTGTCCATGTGTTTCACCGAGAAGGTCAGAAAACAACTGATGTTGCAAAAATTTTAAACCTAGTTGTCTTTCTTCATATTCTCTAACGCTTTCCAGAAAGCTCCAGCCATCAAATTGACGAAACATTCTTGTGCAGATGAGCTTTGCAATTGTGGTCTTCCCGATGCCCCTTATGCCATGTATTCCTACTACACGAACATCGCTAGATTTCTCATCTAGTAATTCCATAACTCTTTCCACATCATGCTCGATGTCCACAAGGTATCTGTTCAGCACCCTCAACACATTTACGACAAGTTCATCGATGAGTGAAGCATCCGTGCCGGAGCTGTATCATGCGTGATGGGCCCAAGTCACACGCACAAAGATTAATATAAGTCCAACAATGTCTGAACTCTGAAGCAGTTAGCAAGAAAAAGTCCACGCTTTCATTTAAAAAACTATCATACATCAATCAGCTTTAAACAAACAGGCCATGCAATTAGTGGCACGTGTTTTTGCTAAATCAACACAGACAAAGCACGGTATGATGAGATGCAAAGGTTGTCAGTTGCATCACAGAAATTAAGCAAATCGGTATCACTCTACACTGGCATTTTCTTGCAAGAGTTAGATTTCCTGTGGATGCAGATTCCAAGAGGAAGAACATTCTCCTGGACCATATTGACATAAAATCAAAACTATAACCGCTGCCTCCCATTTAATGCAGTGATCCAACATGGAAAAACTGAGTCATGAGATACGTGTAACGCTAGAACGCTGAAATTTGTCAACAAAACTGAAACATTAAGTAATGTGGCAAGCGGGGAGTAAGAATGTAGACAAGCGGATCATATTCAGTACCAGATTTGAGAGAGCTACAACAGGTATTGATACACCTAGCAGCATTAGTCTAATTAGATTAACTTAAATCAAAGTAAGCGCTAGCTTGGGATTTGGATGCTAGGTTACTCTCAATCGAACTTACTCAATTACACTCACCGATTACTCGTCCCCCCTGAGATGGATCCCAAATGGATGAGAGCTTTCTTCCATTCCTGGAGGGTCTTTGGGTCTTCCTGTCTATGCCTGGCGATAGCCTTTTCGTAATCGGAGGATCCTTTTTTTACGACCGTTGGCGAGACGTTGAAGAAGACCGGCATGATGATCTGGCCCGTCGTCTTGTGAAAATTGTGGCACTTCACGATCTGAGCCAGCTTTGCGCGGCACGACATGCTCGACAGATAGTTCTCTGACAGGATCGGAATGGCGATCTTGGAATGCTTGATCGCTTGGGTAAGCGACGGCCCTTTCTCCTCTCCCACGGCAAGTTGGTCATCATCCCTTAACACGCTGATCTCCGCTTGGCGGAGGCTACGGTAAAGATGATCCACAAAGTCATTGCAATCATCCTGTACGTTGAAGCTCAAAAACACATCGTTTTCTCTTGTTTCGGAGGAACCTTGTCCACAGTTGCGAGAATCCTGGATGTCCATCTTCTTTCAAAACGAAATCAGTTTTCGTCCCTCTTCCCACTCTATTTCAAAGATCCATCTCCCAGTTTCATACCCGGGGAGTAGGCGTACGAAGCAGCGAGGACAAGGAGGAGAAGGGAGCGTTAGGCTAGGGTTTTGGAAACTAATCAAGGAAAGGAAGGAATCGGGAGAGACGATGAAAATCCGCCATCGAAGAGAAAATATTGGGTACGTGTTATGCTCCAGGCTGTCAAACAAGAAGGCGGTCGCAGCGCGACACGTGTCCTCGTGGGACCCATAATTTCGGGCGCCATTTTGAAAATTTTTGTGTACTGTAGCTCGTGGAGAGAGGTTTTTTGTTGCGACTTCTTTCTTTGCGCCTCTCTACCCTCGCTCTCTCTCCCCGACGAAGTCCCTCTCTCTCTTTGCCCTCTCTCTTTCCGACCGGCGAACCACCGCGAGCAACCGACGAACCAGAAGAATACCGGCGAGAGGACCGCGAGCAACCGACCGGCGTGCTACCTCCCTCTCTTTCTGCCCTCCCTCTTTCCGACCGACCGGCGTGCGACCTCCCCCTCTCTCTCTGCCCTTCCTCTTTCTGACCGACCGACGTGCGACCTCCCTCTCTCTCTGCCCTCCCTCTTTCCGGCCGGCGAACCACCGCACCACCCCTCCGGCTCCGGATCTGGCCCCGACTCGTCTGTCCCCTGCTCTTTCTCTCCCCTTGCGTCTCTGTCTGCCCTCCCTCTCTTTGCGGCGAACCAGCGCGTGACCGGCGAACCACTGGCCTGAACACTGATAATGTTTAGTTTTTTCATCAGTTATTAATAAAATCTTATGTTCCTTATTCTTTTTCAGCAGACAAGTTCTGGGGATACCACTAGCATGAACACTGGAACTTCTTCGGACATTGGAAATGCAGGTTTACTTGGGTGAGTTCATTCTTCTTTAGTAGTGCATTGTGCTTACATGGCAAATTATTGTGGTTGGAAAGTAAAATGAAACGGCTTGGAGGCTCTCTTTGTCACTTTGATGGAAAAAGTTCATTCTTTGTGATGCATATTAGTATTTATGCCTTGCACATCATACCATGCAGAAAAAGCGAAAATAATCCCAGCAGCAATCTAGGAAATAGATGTCTGTAGATGTAAATGGAAACAAGCAGTTTATTATCGTTTCAATAGTCTGAAATTGATTTTTCCATGCAACCAGTCAAGGTTGATATAAATCCTTACACCGAAAAAAAAAAAAATAACAGATCGCCTGACCATGTCATCAATGCTTGTCTTTATTGATCATTCATGTGTGACACTAAGCCCCTGTTATACCTAAGTTCTTTCAACATCGGACTAGAATACTTCCAACTTATGTGATAGTTATTTGACATTGTTTAAAATTTGGAAGATCTGATATTTGGATGAAGTTTTTCCTACTCCTGAGTTTGTGCTCTGCTTTATTGATTTTGCATGCGTGGTCTATGTGCTGGCGCAAATGTGTCATAGACAGCTGATATCTCAATACGCATGACATGAATATCTCATTTTGGGGTTCACAACTTCTGGATAAATTTCTAAAATTGAAATTCTGCCACTTTCTTCCTTTAGGGTAGTTTCTGCAATGTTTTGTGGCTTTCGTTTTGTGGCAAGGTTAATCTTTTCTTTTTGTCATTCATATGGGGAAGACCGATTTGAGGATTCAGCTGGTAACCGTTCTCGATGAGATGTCGACTTTGAGTTTTGGTTTTTATAGACAGTAGAATCTGTTGAGGCTCCCAAGAGGCCTACGCAAGTTCCTGATGCCATTAAGCATGGGGGATTTATTGCTTATGAGCGCGAAGGTGTTAAATATAGGGACCCTAATGTTCGGATGAACGATTGGAAGGAAGTCATGGAGGAGTCCAAACCAGGTCCCCTGTTAAAAACTCGTCGCCCGGTGCATGGACTGTGGCACTCCATTCTCGCCATCGGGTAAGAGTTGTAATGATTTTATTTTATAATTTGTCTCGTGCATATGTACGTATGTATTCTAGATGAATTTTATTGTTTATCTGTTCCTTTGGCTTTACTATGCAGGAAAACTCTGGATGTCCTCTTGGAAACAAAATACCTGAGTTCAATGAGCTGGTATACCAAAATAGGTGGCAGGAAGCACTAGATCGACTGTTGGAGACAAATAATTTCCCCGAGTTACAGGCCGCGTGTGTCTTGCACCGTGTGAAGGCTCGTGTTCTTGGTATTATTGAGAATCCTGTTTCCATCAAATATTGAATGCTCGATCATAGACAAGGCCTTTGAGGAGGGTGGATGGTGCCCCAGCCACCCCGGAAGAGAACAGGGTATGCTGTCTCTTTATTCAACAACATTAACCAGTCAATTATATATGTGCTTTGCTTACTATGCTCTTGGAGAATATGATTGGTAGGCGTTGCTTGAAAAGCTATGTCAAGGCTGTCCATTATGTTCCCTAGAGATGTTTCTTTTCTCTGGGGTTCCTGTTCAAGTTACATCCTTCCTTTCCTTAATTCACAATGCTTAAGAATTAGCCTGGTTTTCCATTGAGTCTTTTGGCTTAAACCGTCAGATTTCGGGGTTGGTTGTGACAAAAGATGTTGCCTATTCTAAAGTTAATATCATCAATTTCTTTATGCGCTCGGGAAAAAAGTTGCGATTGTGGGAAGTGGACCGGCTGGATTGGCTGCGGTGACCAGCTGAACAGGGATGGGCCATTTTGTGACAAAGTGTATGAGCGTGGCAATCGAATTGGGGGCCTAATGATGTATGGTGTGCCAAACATGAAGACTGACAAAGTGGATGTAGTTCAACGGCGAGTTAACTTGATGGCTTAGGAAGGTGTCAATTTTGTGGTGAATGCCGGCGTTGGGAAGGATTCATCATACTCTCTTGATAGGCTCCAAAAGGAAAATGATGCTATTGTTTTAGCTGTTGACGCCACAAAACCAAGGTAAGTTCATTGTGACTTAACTTTGGGGACATGTTGTAGGAGTTTTTGCACCATGTTCTGGTTGATGAGAAAAGCGATATTTATGCTTGTGGATTGAATTTTCCTTCTGCGGGGACCTCCCGCACTGGACGCGAATTGTCGGGTGTTCATTTTGCCATGGAGTTCCTTCATGCAAACACAAAGAGCTTGCTTGACAGCAATCTCAAGGATGGTAACTACATATCCGCAAAGGGAAAGAAGGTAGCGGTCATTGGTGGAGGTGACACACGACACGGATTGCATAGGAACATCTATCGGGCATGGCCGCCTGTAGAATTGTAAACTTGGAGTTGCTTTCTAAGCCACTTTGGAGAAGAGGGCTTCGGGCAACCCTTGGCCACGGTACAAATATTACATAACTTACCTTTTCTCTTGACAACCACGGGAGTACTCTTGCTTATTCCATTATCGTTTATTTTATAGCATGCGCAAAGTGTAATATTTGCTCACCGTTCTTTTCCTCGTTCAATGCTGTTTATAGTGGCCTCGCGTCTACCATGTTGATTATGGCCACCGGGAAGCTGCAGCTAAGTTTGGGAAAGACCCAAGGTCTTATGAAGTGCTAACTAAGCAGTTTATTGGTGATGAAAATGGGGTCGTTAAAGGGCTTGAAGTAGTGCGTGTTAGGTGGGAGAAGGATGCTAGTGGGAAGTTTCAGTTCAAAGAAATTGAGGGATCTGGGAAATCATTGAGGCTGATATGGTTTTACTGGCCATGGGATTCCTTGGTCCAGTTGAGTATTTGAACCGTTCTCTCATATTTGTCAAATAGTTGGAGCTGTGCTAAGAAAGGATTTGGCATGGGAAAGTCAAATTTGCATGTAAATTAGTTGTTTTTCTTTTCGTCGTAACAGTATAACTTGGTTGTTCAGCGTATGTGCTAAAGTAAATTTGATTGGCATGTGGGCCTTTACAGGCTTACTATTGCCCTAGGAAACCTTATATAATATGGAAAAGTCGAACTGGTTAAAAATGAAGAATGTGAAGATACCTTTTAACCCATACTTAAGTTTATGTGCATAGGGCTAGTGCCGGGTGGATGTAAATCTGTTCTCTTTTTTCTGGACAGTTTATTGACAGCATTTGTGCCTGTTGTTTTTGCTGGTTTGCCCTTTCCAGACTACTGCAGACAAGTTAGGTCTATAGAGAGATGGCAGGTCAAACTTCAAGGCTGACTATGGCCGGTTTGCGACCAATGTGGAGGGAGTTTTTGCTGCTGGGGATTGCTGATGTGGTCAGTCTCTGGTGGTGTGGACCATCTCCGAGGGAAGGCAAGCTGCGGTGCAGTCGATAGATTCCTCATGCCAAAGGAGGAGGATCTCACCGTCGACCCCGAGGCATATATCTTCTTTCAAATTATTCAATGTGGCATCAATTTTTGCTGACCACTTGCGAATACGTAATTGTATCATGACCATCTCGCCTGTTCGTGCGTGGGGGAGTCATCTTCAAGTGCTTATTGTTCTTTTATGTATATAACAAGATTCTCATTGCCACCCAAAGTCACTTTTCATCATTGAGGCAATACTTTCATCCGCAAGGAAGAAGGTGGGTATAAAACGGATCAAAAAAAGCAAAGTGGTGAGAATGTCATTTTTTGTCATGTCCTTTCCACCGTTTAACTCCCTTTTATGTTTAGATTTTTGATTAAAATGCACGAACAACGCCTTAGGAGAATCATGTGTAAAATATATCTTTGTTTCCGCTGCGTTTATTCGTTAATTTTTATTATACATGATTCATGAAACCCAACAGTGGTATCAGAGCCAACCTTAGGCGTTTTCATGCGTTTAATTGATTTGTAGTTCAAATAAATTTTTGCGTTCTAATGGCCAATTTATTTTGTTAAGAGAATCGGTTCTCTTACCTTTTATGTGGCCTATAGAAGTTGATTAATTTATGTGATAAATTTAATCAACTAAGCAAAAATTAGAACTAAATCAATTTTGAATCAAAAATCCATAACTTGTTATGCTTTATGTTTATATTTTGCAAATGATATGCAGAATTTTATGCATGCCTTCCAGAGCTTTAAATTTTGAATTTATGGCTCATAAGGAAGGGTGGTGATCATGGAAAAATCCCTAAATGTTGTGATTGTTGTATGGATGAATGTATGATGATTACAGGTATTCATTTTTGGGGATGTAATTATTAAATGGAGGCTGCGTCCTTCTTTTTATATTTATATTTTATGAAATGTAATTTAAGTATAGTGTAGTATTTCAATTATTGATGTAAATACTACAAGAGAGGAGGAGCCATTGGAGGAGCCATTAAACCGGTGAGCTCTTTGGGCCCGGTCTTTGAAGAGTTCAAAGATTGAAGAAAAAGTGAAGAGCAGGTCCATATTATTAAAACATTAAAATGGCTAAATGGGTTTCTTTGGCTCGAGACCCATTGAACCATAATTCCATGATCACCACATAGGATAGATGTTATGTGATATCTATTTATTTATTATGTTTTTTGTTATCGTGCATGTTAAACCGGTTAATGTGCAAAGTGAGACCATTAATAACGACCAAAATCTCCTTATTAATAATATTAAGTCGAAACGGGTTTCGGACTCGTGGCCTTCCATCGTCGTGGTTTGATCCAATATTATAGTGGTTAATTAACCGATTATGGATACATAGGGGTTGATTACCATTTATAATATTGGATCACTCATTATGCATATGATGTTGTGGGGTTGGAGCCAAATGATTTCTAATAAGCGTCGGGTGAGGGAATCATTTGTGTTTTCAATACTTGCATGAGATGATGGGCTAGACTTAACTATGATCATGATGCCAATAACTGTTAGGTGAGGCTTTCATGGTCTAGAGGCCGAAGTTATGATTGGGATTCGCATATGATGCGTTGAACAAGCTGGTTCACTCACTAAGTTCATTGGACACCAATAACTGTTAGGTGAGGTGGACTTTGGACTGGTGGGACTCAATCCCCACTAGTAATCTTTACCCAACAAAGATTACCGCTTCCCATCTTAAGGAGTATGGGATTCGAATATAAATTTAGTGGGAGGATCTATTTCATTTAAAGGCCAAAATGAAATAGTTACTTTGAAAGATACAACGGCTAACAATTTATTTTCTGCAACAGATATATTATTACTCTGAAAATGGTGACCACAAACCCACTCGCTTCTATACTTGACAAGAATTGTTTGATTTGGACCCAATTTATTTATTTGGGTGAGGAATTTGAGAATTGTTCTCAATTCAGAAAAAAAATTGGGTATGTGCTTGATGAAAAGATGCCAACCTCCTTTCCCGAGGGTGGGACCCAAGAGGAGCGTGTCACTTATGATAAGTGGCGTGATGATGACTTAAAAGTTAGGTCATATATGCTTGCTTCTATGAATAATGAATTACGAGAAGAAGTATGAATCTATGGAAGATCTTTGCGTCGATCATTTTGCACTTAAAGGAGTACTTTGATGAGAATGGTCGAACCTCTAGATATGAGATATCTAAGGCATTGTACCGTATGAGGATGGCTGAAGGATCATCTGTTAATGATCATGCTTTGAGAATGATCTGGCACATTGAAGAATTGGCTAGGCTGAATCTTGTTATGGACAATGAGTTAGCTGTGGATTTGATCCTCCAATCTTTACCCGATTCCTTCTCTGGTTTTGTCCAAAACTTCCACATGCATAAGATGGAGAAAACCCTTTCGAGTTACATAGCATGTTGGTAGTTTATGAGAAGGAAATGCATAACACGAGGCCAAATGTAGTGGCTATGGCTAAGGCTTCTTCTTCAAAGGGTAAGACTGTTTTAAAGAAGAATAAATGGAAGAGGCACGCCAAACTTTGTTGTGCAACCAAAACCCATGATTGATAAAGGGAAATGTCATTCGTGGTGTCAAAGGGCACTGGAGGAGGAACTGTAAGAGGTACCTCGCGAGCTTGAAGGTCAAGCCCAAGAACCGACCTTATGAAGGTATGGTGTCTATGTTTATTGAAACTAATCTTATGGTTAGTGCTGAATCCAGCTCATGGGTTCTAGATTCTGCTGCAACTTCACATATTTGTATGTCTTTGCAAAATCTGGAAGTAAGCAGGATGCTAGGGCGAAATGAGATTGTCCTGACGTTTGCCAATGGAGCAAGAGTTGCTGCATTAGCTATAGGGACTTTTCGTTTATGTTTGCCTTCGGACATGTAATGGTTTTAAAGAACTGTTTGCATTATAAGAATGCTGTTAGGAACATCATCTCTGCACCTCGTTTGGGTAAAGAGAATTATGAATTTTCTTTTCTGATGATGTGTGTTCTATTTATCATAATGGAATATGTGTTGGTTCTAGCTTATTAACCAACAATCTTTATACCATTACAATGTCCGGTAATGCGATTACCAATGTCAATAAGCAAAATAGAATTGATATAAATGCCATAACTAATAAACGCCCTAGAGACGGTCCAAATAAAAAGTATGTTTGGCATCTCCGATTAGGTCATATTGAGAAGACAGAATTAACAAGTTGAGTAATGATGGATACATTGATCCTTCAAATTTTGAGTCATACTCGACTTGTGAGGCATGTCTTCTAGGAAAAATGACCAAAGCGCCTTTTGTGGGACAAAGTGCGCGAGCCGTGACATATTAGAATTAATACATACAGATGTATGTGGACCAATCAATGAAGCTGCTAGAGGTGGTTATAATTACTTCATTACCTTCACCGATGATCGAGTCACGGTATGGTTATTTATACCTCATGAAGTATAAATCTGAATCCTTTGAAAAGTTCAAGGAATTCAAGGCTGAAGTTGAGAAACAAACAGGAAAATGTATCAAAGCTCTTCGATCAGATCGAGGAGGTGAATACCTTAGTACTGAATTCCTGGATTTTCTTAAAAAGAATGGCATTTTATCACAATGGACACCTCCTGGAACTCCAGAACATAACGGTGTATCTGAACGAAGAAATCGTACTTTATTAGATATGGTACGATCTATGATGAGTTACACCGATTTGCCAATATCCCTTTGGGGATATGCCCTTGAGACAGCTGTATATATACTGAATAGAGTGCCATCCAAATCTGTTCCAACTACGCCCTATGAGATATGGCATAGTAGGAAACCTAGTCTTAATCATATTAAGATTTGGGGTTGTCCAGCTTTCGTGAAAAAGCTGAAAATGGAAAAATTGGAGGCAAGATCTGAACAAGGTCGCTTCATTGGATATCCAAAGGAAACTCTTGGATATTATTTCTATTTTCAGTCAGACCAAAGAATTTTGGTATGCAAGCACGCTTCTTTTTTGGAGAATCAGTTCGTCCAAGAAAGTGGTGCTGGGCGGAAAATAGTCTTACAAGAAAAAATTAATGAAGTGCCAAACAACCGAGTTCAGATACCAATCTCTAATTCAGTGGGAGCTTATGATACACAACCTCTTAGGAGAAGTGCGAGAACGTCTCGCCCACCTGCTCGTTATAGACACTCGGTTGATCATATTGAACCATTATTTATTGTGAATGATAGTGATCAACCCGGTGATCCTAAAACCTATGAGGAGGCGATGTTGGACATCGATTCTGGTAAATGGCTAGAGGCCATGAAATCCGAAATGGATTCAATGTATTCCAATGAGGTTTGGACCTTAACTGACCTGTTTGATGGTATTGTACCAATTGGCTGTAAATGGATCTTCAAGAGGAAGATGAATGTTGAAGGTCAAATTGGAATTTACAAAGCACGGCTGGTGGCGAAAGGATATCGTCAAAAAGAAGGAATTGATTATGACGAAACTTTCTCACACCGTGGCCATGCTAAAATCCATTCGGATTATGTTGGCTATAGCTGCACACCTTGATTATGAGATATTTCAGATGGATGTCAAAACAGCTTTCCTAAATGGTTTTCTCGATGAGGACATCTATATGGAACAGCCCACGGGGTTTTGAATCCAATAGTGAAAAACAGAAGGTGTGTAAGCTTAAGAGATCCATTTATGGACTCAAACAAGCCTCCTGAAGTTGGAACATCCGTTTTGATGAGGTAGTCAAATCGTTTGGCTTCATCAAAAATCCGGATGAACCTTGTGTATATAAGAAGATCGGTGGGAGTGCAATTGCATTTCTGGTTTTATATGTCGATGATATACTTTTGATTGGAAATGATGTACCAATGATATCATCGATAAAACTATTCTTGTCACAGAAATTCTCCATGAAAGATTTAGGAGAGGCAACCTACATTTTAGGTATCAAGATCTATAGAGATAGATCAAGACGATTGATTGGCCTCTCACAATCTACGTACATAGATAAAGTGTTAACACGGTTTAACATGCAATGTTCCAAGAGAGGATTATTGCCTTTTAGGCAAGGGATCCGTCTTTCTAAGGAGATGTGTCCCAACACTCTGAAGAAAGAGAGCGGATGGCGAAGATACCATATGCATCCGCTATTGGAAGCATAATATATGCTATGCTATGTACTAGACTGATATTGCGCATGCTGTAAGTATTACCAGCGAGATATCGGTCGATCCAGAGAAGAGCTTTGGATAGCAATCAAGAATATTCTTAAGTACTTGCGAAGGACTAAAGATTTATTCTTGATATATGGAGAAGGAGAATTTAAAGTTGTAGCTTATACTGATTCCGATTTTCAATCGGATCCTAATGATTATAAGTCTACGTCCGGGTTTGTTTTCACATTCAATGGTGGTGCAGTTAGTTGGAAAAGTTCAAAACAAAGTATAACTGCCGATTCCACCACTGAGGCAGAGTATGTAGCGCACGCAAAGCAAAGGAAGCCGCTTGGATGAAGAAGTTTATTTCTGAACTTGGAGTTGTTCCTTCAATTGAGCAACCGATCACATTGTTTTGTGACAACAATGGGGCGATAGCTCAAGCTAAGGAACCAAGGTCTCACCAGAAGTCCAAGCACATTGAGAGACGCTTCCATCTCATCAGAGAAATTGTTGGGAGAGGTGATATCGCCTTGCAGAAAATTGCCTCAGCAGAAAATGTGGCAGATCCCTTCACTAAGGCCTTACCTCAGTCTTCTTTTGAAAGACATATTGACAAAATGGGTTTGAGGTACCAGACAAGTTGGCTTTAGTGCAAGAGATAATTGTTAGATGTATACCCTAAAGCTGCTATGTAATAGTTACATATTAGGGATTTCAGTTGTACTTTCATTATTATTATTTAATTAATGGCAATGACGTATTCATTCATTTGTCCAATTATTTTATATTGATGAATGATTCCATGAGATCAGTTGCAACTAGACCTATTCTTGAGACGTTGAGAATATATGTGACGGGTTCATAGTTAGACTGAATCTTTAAATTGTTCCCGGTCGATGGATTATTGAGTGGATATTAATAATCCTGTTGAGACCGGTGTGTTCTTAACTTCGCCATTAAGTATTGGATACTTAAGGGAATGATGAGTCACATGTCATTGGGTATTATGATGCGAGTTAGAACACGGTGTTTGTATTAGACAAATTCACTGAACGTGACACATATTGAACGATTAGCGACATGGAAGCTTTTAGCGTGGTCAATGTCTAATTGTTCATGTTTTGGTCTTGTGTAAATAATCCTTAGACCTGAGGCACAGTGTTAACTTGTGTATCGAACAACTATGGTTCACGGGTGCCATTAATGCCGGGTCGTCGATCCGTCTTTATACCTGATGGTCATAGTTTGTTCATATACGAAGTTACACGTGTGCGCAATATGGAATCTGTCTCCTTGTTATATGCAAGGTATGATAATGATGTCCTATGCGATCTAATTGTGACACTTGCATTGAAATCCTCGGCCGGGGTTGTAACCGAGAATAAATTGTTTATGTCTCGAATAAAATGCATGTCAATTAGATTTGTGCATATGATCGAATTAATGACTTGACAAATATTCCATGGTCTTTGTTTGATCGGGACATGGTAAGACAGAGGATTGAATTACACGTAGCCAAAGCGACGGAGTTCATTATGTTCTTAAAGTATTCACACTATACGGGTAGCCATGACATATTGCTAGATGTCAATCGTGGCTTGTAGGACCTAAAAGATTAATCGGGACAATTAATTCTTTTGGAAGTACTAATGTGTTAGTACAAGTCTTACTACCAGCTTAGTGATGAACCTAGGGATGTCACACACCATAAACAACTAGAATGACGTGGAACAAGAGAGAAATATTATTGCAAATGTGTTTGCAATTACTGCAATCGAATTGAATCGATTTGAAATTAAATTAAATGAGATTTAATTTAATTTGTATTATAGTCACGAGCCTACTTGCATATGATGCACACACATGCCCAAAGTGGATATATGTTAACATACCAAATAAGTTGGCTTTAGTGCAAGTGGGAGATTGTTAGATGTATGCCCTAAATTATTATAATTATCTTATAAGAAAATTGATTAATTAAAATGAAAATGGTCAGCAATTTTTGCTGACCACTTCACACGAATACGTGCACATGCACGCACGAATTCGTGCATGATGGTCAGCAACCGCTGACCATCATCCACGCATTTTGTTCGTGCATGGATGGTCAGCAACCGCTGACCATCGTGCACGAAATCGTGCCTAAATGGTCAGCGGTTGCTGACCGTTCCGTTCATGCACGATCGTGCTCGATCGTGCATGAGAACGAGGATCAGCAACGGTTGCTGATCCCACGATCGGCAACCGTTGCTGATTCGTGTATAAATAATAAAAAGAAAGGCTGCAAAAAGGTTGCAACGTAGAGAGATTTTCTGTGGGCGTGCGTCTTGTGGTTTTGAGAGACATACGAGAGCAATTCCTTTTTGCTGAAAAGAGAGAGCAAATTGTGTGCGTGTTCTTGTGTCTTAGAGACGCAAGAAAGAAGAACGTTATCGCGTTCGGGTCGTGACTATTATACATCAAGGATACGTCGGATCATTTCTACGTGATTGCTAGCACAATCGAAGTGGTGAATATCCGAAAGTTCTCTCTTCCGTTCGACGTTCGTTGTTGGTGTGTCGAACTAGAGGTCCGACGCTTGTGGGACTCGAACTGTAGAACATCCGAACCGACTTGTTTAAAGCACGCTTCGAGAGGTAATTCGTTTAACTCCCTTTTATGTTTAGATTTTTGATTAAAATGCACGAACAACGCCTTAGGAGAATCATGTGTAAAATATATCTTTGTTTCCGCTGCGTTTATTCGTTAATTTTTATTATACATGATTCATGAAACCCAACATCATCTTCAAGTGCTTATTGTTCTTTTATGTATATAACAAGATTCTCATTGCCACCCAAAGTCACTTTTCATCATTGAGGCAATACTTTCATCCGGGAAGAAGGTGGGTATAAAACAAAAAAAGCAGAGAATGTCATTTTTTGTCATGTCCTTTCCACAGTTGCTTGTGTTGGATCAAAACAAGCATCTCGAACCTTGGTTCGTCTGTTGTTATTTATTATGCAGTATTTTGTTGTTTGATCACAAGAATGTAGCACTTTCGAACTTAATTCAGCATTTAAAAGTTGAATACAGAACATGGTCATTGGTCGAGCTTAAGTCGATGCCTTTATTACTGTTCCCACAATTCCCTTGCAAATTGTCAACAAGTCTCTCATCAACGCAAGGCTCTACGAAAAGCATTTCTTGCACGTCGATTAATTCTCTCTCACACTACTGATAATTGAAATGTGATGCTGTTGTGTTCTTTGTATATCATCAAATTCAGACTCGACAAGGTTGAATTATTGCCACTTTTCGATTTCATACCAAGTAGAAGTCCCTTGGAGCCGTAGGTTTGCCAAGATCGGTAGGGCAGCGAGAGCTTGCCTTGCAAGGTAACCAACCACAGTTTGGATCAGAAACAAAATAAACACCTATCGAGATCATTTAATATTGAGCTTTATTCTATCAAAGAAAGCTTAAGGTACTCGAACCTAAAACTAAAACATCATACTCCAAATATGAAACTGTTATTCATTCAAATTGACAATTCAATAAGCAAAAAAGCTTTCCTTATGTTAGGTACTCCAAGAGATTTATGCACACACAAAGTAGCCCCTGTGAAAAATATTGCGTCTCAATCAGCATGTTATTGGACATATTGGCCATCTTTCTTGGTTCGACTCTTGCGAACTCATCGTCTCATGAAAGGCAGTACTCGCATTATCAAAACATGCCAGTACCTTCTTCAGAAACACACAGAACTCCAAAAGAAAAGTAAACCCCTTGAATATCTTTGCGAGTGCATGTAGAACCAACCTTGGTAACAAGAACTTCCTTGAAGAATTCTTCTAAAGAAATCCTATGAGCAAAAGAAAAAAACATAAACTAAACCATTCAATCGCAGTATACAAAATAGTCATCTTTATCCACTCTTTCTACAGATGACCCATAGCAAAAGACCTTGCATTTCTTCTTGTCAAATATGTGGTTACGCCTCCTCTTGCATGCGTCGTAGCACGTGAAGGATATCCCAGCAGCAGGCACCAACTTCATGCAACTAGGGCCTAAACCTCCATATAGACCTCCAACCCCTTCCTGCTCAAGTATGCTCGCAAGAGCATGAACCACGTTTTTGTACACCTGCCTACCGCTGACTGCTCCCACTTGCATATGCTTCCGAGCTACCTCCAAGAGGATATGTGCATATTGTTGAGCTCACACCAGCACAGGCACCTGCAACTAAGGAGGCAGGAAGGGGAAGCTTTGGCTGTTCCCCAGGTTTATGCAACAACTGTTTGTTGACAGTATCATAAGCAAATAGCTGCAATACATAGGACCAAAAATTCAATTGATAATTGAAAGATTGTAGAAGCTGGAGAGATTAAACCTGGCAACAAGAATACAAGGAACCAAGAGAAATCTTGGGCATAGTTAAATGTCAAGTTCCTAATAGTAGATCTCCTCAAACTGCATGCCTACCACATAATGATTATGCTCAGAATTATACTCTATCATCTTTATCCACTCTTTCTGTAGATGATCCATAGCAAAAGACCTTGTATTTCTTCTTGTCAAATATGTGGTTACGCCTCTTCATCATCCTCAACCATAATCCTCTTGCACGCTTCATAGCACATGAACATCAGGTAGGGAAAACCTTAATGACAATCGACAAGAACATCAGGTAGGGAAAACCATAATAGATACATTAGCTATTTAGATTACATGGATGCGAGATATATTGTAAATATTGTAACATAGGAGCCAATCCATGTGACCTCCTGAATGATCAAGTCATTGGCAATATTTTTATATATCAAGATGATAACAAGTACAATTTTCCTTCCATGAAGGAAGATCAAGAATTATAATGGCGACTTAAGATTCAAAAACAAAGTTCTCAGAAAATGTGTGAACCACACTTAAATAGCTTACCGTAACTGAGTTCCCCATAAGATTTGTGATGATCAGCCGAAATCTCCCCGGATCACCAATCAACTTCTGCGGAACATTTTCAAATATGTGAACTGCTAGCTGCAGATTTGAACGGGCGGAAATTATTAGATAATGACTCAGGTGAATTAGCAGCACCATGTAACAAAGGCAGTCAATACCTCCACTCCTTTTTCTTGAGATTTCCCCGAGAAGAGAGACAACATCATCCAATATGGCCCTTAGATCAAACTGCACAGCCTCAATCTCAATCTTACCAGATTGAATTTTCGCTTGGTCCAAGACCTCATTTATAAGTGAAACCAAATTTGCGCCTCTGAAAATGTAGGAGTCAACTTCAACGATATATCGCCATAAGATTCTTCTTCTTGCACATTAATAAGTCCGTAACTCTTTAAAGCCTGTCCACATCCATATGGACACATGTAGATTCTTCCCTCAGCAGCTCTTTTAACATGACCAGAAACAGGGGCGTCCACCAATTTTAGATCTTTTCCTTCACCTGCAATATGACACATGTAGCACGAAATTTAGAATAAGAATGCTGGCAAATAAACCCTTTAGTTTATCGAATAAAACTTTTAGTTTTCTGTTTTCAACAACAAAAGTGAACGTTGTTTAGCTAAGAGTGTCTGCAGAACTTCCCTCATTCAATGCGGCATCATTTTGACATTTAAATTTATTCTTCTTATTTAGATGGGCGTTCATCTTTTAAATCAATCCATTGCATGACAAAGGACATACTTTGCAATCATCGCTCCAGCTGAGTCATGAATCCGGGAGATATAGTAGAAGAAAGAGTTATGGATGCACAAGATGCAAGCACTGAGGTTAAACCAAATAAGATGTCAATAGAGACATGAAAAATCAAACAAATATAGAAAGAATTAGAATTGCACCAACATCTCCAAAAGGAAAGTTAGCTTCATTTGTGACCTTGATCAAAAGTACATCAACATGAGCTCCACCACCATCGATGATCTTCGGCGGCTAGCTGAAAGTGCGTCGAGCCACGGTGATTAATGAAATTGTGATGAGCAGAATAATGAAGATGACAAATATCGTGCTATAAAGGGTATAGACCCTATTACCCCACATGCTCATTAACATGTAATGCAGCTGCATGTAGATTGTACAAAAAGGCAAGAAACCTGCCGGGACCATCTGTTGAAATGTGCCCCTGTACCATCGGAGTGATGGGACCTCTGGGGCACTTTGAGGTCTCACAAGAAACCCGCCAGGACCATCCAATGCATGCTGTATCTTGTAGCTCTATGTCCATATTCCCGCCTTGACCAACTCCACTACCTCATTAGGGTGCATCAACAAATGAGCCTCTATTATTTGATCCTTATTGAAAAAGATTTCAATTTCGAAATGCTGGTAAAGGAGATATTTGTGCTCTGAAATATTTGTAGATGATTCTTCCACCTTTCCTATATATCCCCAAATTGGCAAGTCATCACAGTACATCTGAAATATATAAAACTGCTTGATTGCAGCTTGGATTTGAAAGACTTCTTCACTTGTCAACTTCTTTGCACACGCAACCTCCTAATCCTTCCCCTGTAGAAATTTTACTTCATATGGAGCAGTTACTAGGCGATCTCCATTCAATATCTCACCAAGAGTCTCCTGTTTCTCGTCCAAATGATCTTCATTCCTATCGTCCTCATCATCAAAGAGCCCAGCGGGGGCCATAAATTTCTTCCTCTTTCATGCGCTGGATCCCGAACTCAGATGGGTAAATAGCCATGGAAAAAGTTGGACCACCATTGGGAAGGAAAGAGCTTACAAGGAAAAATGAATCAATAGACTGCAGTGGAGAAAAATCACACAATGTAAAGGCAAACCAGCAAGCCCGGTGCCGCTCCCAACATCAATGACGCTGATCTTACCACAAGAAGCATCGCAATGCAATAGATAAGAGTTATGTGTCGTTACTTTGGAGCATTTGTTTGTGTTCCATCAGAATTGTTCAATTCATTTACCCCAGGATGCTGAAAAGAATTTGATGATCCCTGTATAAAGGAAAAATCAATTTATCTACATTAAACTAAATAAATGTCAAGACAAAAATGTCTCAAATAATCCCACAAGAGATAAAGAAAGTTGTACCTGACTCAAAATGGTTCCATGAGTTCCATGATTATACATCTATCCAAGATAAACCATAAATAATGAATATTACAGTAGTAATAATAAGATGAAATAACATTAGGATATAACATGATTTCACAATTAGTACCTGATTACTGAATGGGGAAAAACCTGATGGCATGACATATGGTGGTCGCATCTACATATAATAAATGATCCAATTAGTAAAATGCAATTAAATTAATATACCAAACTATTAAATACCTGACTGGAGAATTGGCTAAATCCACTCATAATTCCCGGCGGCATGATGTATGGTAATTGCTGCATCTATATAAAAAAAAAATTGACGAAATTAGTAAAATATAATTTCAAATGGAAGATTAAAAGTGACATACCTGATTATGTAAATTTGAATTTATTGAAGGACCACCGATATTGCTAGGATGAAAAGCACTATGAAACTGATTTGAATAACTTGAATAATCTGGAAATTGAGTTTCATCTTGTGTTGCTTGGACAACCAACTCTACAAAATAATAAATATGTAAATTTGCATCAAATAACATACATAAAAAAAATTTAACTAATCATATAATTTGAATAATATGTCACCCACCTCGACTTTCGATTGGTATTGGAGGTGTTCCTTTCTTAGATTTCTTCTTCTTTTTCTCACTAGCACTTTTAAGTCTTCCATAAGTTATTCCCTTTCCTTTCTTTCGAAGGGGATCTAATACTGAGATGTTGCACACAGAAGTCTCATTATCCTCATTAGTAGCATCATCAGTCACAATCACACTTGATTTGTATGATGAAATTTCAGTCTTCGCATTTTGCATATGTTTGCTCACTATTCTCATAGTATTGTCATCTTCAGCTCCCAAACTCATCACTTCAAAAGATTGTTGCATTAACATGGAAAACCGATTAAACTTAGATGAATCCAATGACATTTGCTGAAATTCACTACTCACAACCCCCTCTTTTGCACCCTTAGTCCATCTTTTCAAAACATAGGTAGCTAGAATGCATTTAATCGACATGTTCTCGCTCAACACTTTCAAGGCATGATGACACAACCACCCTTTCGATTCAAATAATTTACATTCACAAAAAATTGAAGACTCTGCAGGGTCAAATTTAACAATATGTTCGCGTTGAGACCTCCTACTCTTGAGAGTGAATGAATAAATCGATCCATCAAATGTACTACTAGCAATATTCAGAGACGCTTAAGGAAAATTCATCATTGAACCTTGTGAAAATGGAACGGGTATACACTGAAGCTGCATGTATCAAGATGTCATGCGGAATCGTCAATCTAGGCATCCCACGACAACTGTAATCATCTTGGCTTTCTACTTCTCTCATGTGCTTCACTTGTTCTTCGTAGTAGTGGACAAATTGTATAAGGGTCGATGTCTTGCTCGCTAGTTTTTGGAAGACATTATTGGTGCTTTCACTTCTTTGACTTGATCTTATACCACATGTAAAAATATCACGACCAAAAGCTAAACTCCATTTATGTCTAAGACCATATAATCTCCGAAGCCAACTGTTATCCTCAGTATTCAACTTCTCTTCCATTTCCTTCCAAGTACTTTCAAATTCATCCTCCGATCGGCATCTATACATAAGTGCTAAGAAATATTTATCCCTGAAACCTGGGTCATGGTAAAGATGTGGGATGTTTTCATTGGCATTTTTCATGATGTGCCAAGTGCATAAACGATGTTGTGTATTCGGAAATACCATTCTAATTGCTTTTGCCATGGCTTGGTCTTGATCAGTAAACATGGTTTTTGGAGCTTTATTTCCCATGGACTTTAAAAACGCATCAAATAACCAAATAAATGACTCAGAAGTCTCGTCTGCTAAAAATGCACAGCCGAACAAGACATTTTATCAATGGTGATTAACCCCAACAAAAGGTGCACATACCATATTATATCTGTTGGTGCGATAAGTGGTATCAAATACTAGCACATCACCGAAACAGTCATAATCAAATTTGGATAAGCTATCTCTCCAAAATATATTTGTTAATCTACCATCTTGATCTACTTGTACAGCATAGGAAAACTTTGGGTTTTGTTGTTCCATGCTATGAAAATGATTCAAAAGTTTTTGACAATCTCCCCCAGTTATAATATTGGATCTTGTCGTCTGCAAGAAATTCTGACAATCACGCAGGTTAAAACCCAAGTTTTTGCTTCCTCCTGCTTCATTTGCTAAAAACTTATATGACGATGTTCCGCCAATGCCAGCTTTCATCATGTCAACTAAAACACCCTTGCAAGTCTCAGACATGATTCTTCCACATCTAATCATATGCCTTTGATTTTCAAGAACAAATGCATGATTATGCTTGAAAATAATACTCTATCACTTCAAAGACGTCATTATTATCCACCTTAAACTTGATACGAGCAAGACAGCCACATCTAACGTCAAGCCTCTCAAATTTCTTTTCTTCATCAGATGAGCTGACTGAATACCCCTCACAATTGCACACGAAAGTCCGTCGAGTTACTTTTCCTTTAGTATTTCTAACCAAATTACCCTTCCTCACTCCAAATCCTTTAATAATTGCATAGGCGACATACTTATTATATGCTTCAAGTTCATTCGAAAAAACCATTCCAATTGCAAACTCAAAGTCTTTTTCCATATCACGCATTACATGTACAAGATGGGAAGATTCAAGCTGCAATTAAAAGAACAGAATATAATTATCCCACTTTTACTTAAGAAAATAATTTATGTTTTGAATAATACAAGTAAAAAATTACCTCTGATTCAGCCATCCAATAAATTTACACGTGTAACACCAAATGCTTGACCTGTTAAAGAGGAACAACATGCGATCAGCCACAATTTTTCATTACTTCAAAGTAAAAAGTCTTCAAAACTATGCAACATAAGTTCCAAATTGATCAAATACATCGACAAAAATGATTTCTTTTGTTTTACTGTTTGAAAATGACTTGAGAGTCGACATCTCGTTTATCACTTTTGTTGTTTTAGTTTGCACAGTTTTGTCTTTAGACAATAATTCAATCTTGAACATATGAAGTAATGAAAAATTAGCACTCAAACTATAGAAGGTGTCCAATCTTTCTTGACAATAAAAAACAATACTTGAATTTTCACTTTTTCTTTCAACATCCATCAAGAAAAAAATTCCCAAGAGATGAGAGCAGCTTCCCCATGCTTCTTTTAGTACGCTTGACAGATTGGACAGGTGCTATAGAATGATTGCTTCGAGCAGTCGCAAAGTCATGTTTAAGCTAATTTAGACAAACTTCAAAAACTGAAGATTCATATCTTTGGACAATGTCGTCTCACAGCATCATATGATGAACTATTATTTATCATGACAATGAAAATTTAAAAATTATTAACTCGAAGGCCATTCTTACGGAACAGAACAAGTGTCAAGTGGTCTTGGGACACCTCGATGTGGGTCCACTACTATTTCTTGCATGTGAAGTTGATGTATTGAAATACCATTACTACCAAATCAGTACACAAGAAGGTGATGGTCTCAAAAGTTCATTACTTGATAGGTTTCACATGCATCGAGACATATGTAGTGCCAAACCTACCTAACACTTTACATCAGTTTCAATGCCACCGAGTCATTATCATTTCCAACTGAACTATGAGAACTAAGAAAAATGTTTAGCCTACATGTAAACAGCTGCATTAAAGGGGACACAAATGATCACTAAAGATGTCCATGCATCAAGAAGCCCCTGGTTTCTAAAAGTATTAAGGAAGCAGAATATAAGAAACAAGATGTACAGATAAAGAGTTCAGGAAGTCACTAGCCCGATGGAATTTACATATTCAGTGTGATAGGAAACACTACTGCTAAACAAATCGGGCAACGTTCTGCACATAGACGAATAAGAAAAAGGCAGGTTCAATTTAAGATACCAAGAAAGTATTCTCCCTTATCTATTATTTTGCAGTAAAACATGGCAAAAGTAGTCCACATGCATAAAGAATCGACAGAAAATGTCCTCTGGAATGACTATGCTAGTTATATTACAAAAGGAGAAAAAATGAGAATCAACAAATTGGTATTCAAGAAAAGGAGGAAGTGATTGAAGTCAATCTCCTAGCAGTTTGCATAGTTTTCAATAATCTCCCAGGAAACGGGGGAAAGGAGACTTTTCACTATGGACTACCAAAAAATAAAAACAGAGGCTTTTCCCTGTCTTCTCATCCCTCAAGAATAGCCAGTTGATTTTTTGCCCGTGAAGAAAGCAATTATACCAGGCCTCTAAGCATTTTGCATCAATACATGGCCAATGAGACCGAGAAGGAGCATATCAAATTGCGTTTGTCACTTTAATGGAAAACAATCTAAACTTTTACCTGAACCAAAGCACTGGCGGGATTGTGATGCGAGCGGAACTGGAGATCAACAGGCCGACGGGTGTGAGACGGTCAGGCACCAACGTTCCAGCGTACAAGACAAGCCGATGTCGGATCTAGAGCTGGAGGGGGGGCGCGGTAGTTCGCCGGTCACGCGGTGGTTCGCCGCGAAGAGAGGGAGGGCAGACAGAGAAGAGCGGGATCGTGATGCGAGCATAACTGGAGATCAACAGGCCGGCAGGTGTGAGGCGGTCGGGCACCAACGTTCCAGCGTACAAGACAAGCCGGTGTCGGATCTGGAGCAGGAGGGGGGGCGTGGTGGTTCGCCGATCACGCGGTGGTTCGCCACGAAGAGAGGGAGGGCAGATAGAGAAGAGCAGGGGACGGACGAGTCGGGGCTAGATCCGGAGCCGGAGGGGTGGCGCGGTGGTTCGCCGGTCGGAAAAAGCGAGGGAGGGCAGAGAGAGGGAGGTTGCACGCCGGTCGGTTGCTCGCGGTCGTCTCGCCGGTGTCCTCCTCGTTCGTCGGTTGCTCGCAGTGGTTCGCCGGCCGGAAAGAGGGAGGGCAGAGAGGACCGCCTTCTTGTTTGACACGCTGGAGCATAAGACGTACGCAATATTTTCTCCGCCATCGAAATCAGAGATTGAAGTGGGGGAGCAGTACCTGTCCGTCTGCTGTAGCTGGTGGGGGGATTTTTTAGAACCACTCGGAGAAAGTCGGCGAGAATGCGAGGAAAAGGAGGGAGGGAGGAGGGAGACGAGAGACGCTTCTTCTTTGGCTCCCACCCAAGAAAAAGAAACTTCGGAATCGGTCCCCTCGGATTCCTCTTATTTGCTATGCAGCCCCTCCTCCGGTCGGCGAACTCCAACTTAGGATTCGGTCCCTCGTTTTCCTCTTATTTACGAACGGGGTCCCGTGACTCTTTATTAGTTGAGCATGACTCTTTGTTTGGGTTTGATTATGATATTGAATCCTACAAAAGATAGGTAACTAAACAAACCATCTCTGAATACTATGAAAATTAGAGCAATCATTTGAATGCTCAACTTATTATTCTAACCTGATGTGCAAAAAATGAAAACGAAAACTGATTCCTTAAAAGTTTAAAGAGAGGAAACTAACACACTGCACAGGCAAGGCAATGATATAAAAGGGCACTACTCCTTTGTAACTAGCAACGCCTGCTTGCCTACTCTTGCTGGTGGTCCTCGTCACACTTTGCTTGGCTGTGACGAGGGCCGCGACATCAACCACAAGGGTGCGTAACCCCAGTCAGTGAGGTAAAAGGGGCCTCTCTCTCTCTAGTTTTTATTTCTTTGTATTTTTAGTCTTTCTATTTGTAGCATTTTTTCCCCTAATATGGTCAGGTGCATTAAAATTAGGTTAAATACAATGAAAGTCTTAAAACTCGTCATGAAAATACAATTGAGTTTTGAAATATTCAAAAGTACAGTTAAGTCTCAAAACTTGTCATAAAAGTGTATTTGAGTATTAAAACTTTCAAAAAGTGCAATTAAGTCCTAAAACTTGTCATGAAAGTGTAACCGAGTTATAAAACTAGTCACAAGTAAACAATCAAGTCCTAAAATATTCAAAAAAATGAATTCAACGAAAGGACTTGATGTGGAGGAAGGACGGAAAAAAAAATTGAAACAAATTTAGGGTTAGAAGAAAATAGACGAGGGAAAGCTCGAGGAGATTTTTTTTTTTTTTTCCGTCCCTCCCCCAGGTTAGACTAGCCCCCACCCCCAAATTTATTTTAATTTTTTTTTCCGTCCCTTCCCCACATCGACTATTTCCCCCACCCCACATTTATTTCACTTTTTTTCCCCTCCCAACGTGATAGGTTGTCACTTCATCCCATCAGAGTCCATCTTTTTTCCTTTTTTTTGAGTTTCCAAAACCCTAGCTAGCGCCCCCTTCTCCTCCTTCTCCTCGTCGCTTGCTGCACAACCCCTACCTCTCCTCTTCCTCTCAAAAGAGGCTCGCTCTCATACGACTAGAAAGGCCGGTGTTGACACCTAAATTTTTGCATAATTTTTAGGGTTAATTTTACCAAAAAAAAATCATATGGTATATAGTTTAGGAAAATTTTATTTTTTGTTGTATTTTGTTAAGATTTTTCACATATTTAGGTAATATACACTGGGAGATGCACTTTTGCATAGAAAGGGAATTTTCTTGATGGAATATGCGAAAAATATTTCAGCGATATATTTAGGAGTATCGTGCTCAAGTAAAATTAGAAATGAAATATATCCCAAGATACAATTTGGCATATAAAAGGGGTCACGTACGGTAAATTGGGGTCCTTTCTGTAGGTGAAAAAAGTACACAAAGAAAGTGAAAAGTTGAAAAGTGACGTGAGAGAGAGAGAGACCAAACTGAAAAAAAAAAAAAGCCCCCTACGCTACTGTTCATCTTCCTTGTGGGTGTCCCCCTGCCGGCGCCGGCGCCGGCGCTGCCTGCTCGCACCGTCGTTGTTTCACCCGCCACCGCCGCCGCCGCGACTCAGCCGTACCCGCGACGCCGGACCGCCACTCCGAACCTCCACCCGCGAGCCCGCATCGATCCGAAGCCCCTGCTCCGTCGCGCTCCGCCTGCAACCTCATCGCGACCTCCAATCGAAGACTCGACACCCCACATCCAGTGACCTGACGACTCGAGGTTGCTCTCTACCCTGCTCATGACCGATGTCGGGAGATCCAAAGCTCCTACCCCACCCGTGACACTGCCCGCCGGTCTCGCCGTGCCGCCCATGACACTCCCTGTTGCCTCGCCGCCCCGACGCCGTCTCCGCTTTGCTTCTGCCCGTGCTCGGAGTCCCTTGCCCGCGACGCCTGCTCCTAGAGCCGACATCGTCCTGTGCTAATCCCGAAGCCCCTGGTGCCGCGACGCCGCCGCGCCGATCCCGAAACCCCTGTTGCTGTGCTGCCGTCGCGCCGCTCACGGTGCCCTCGCCGGAACCCTAGCCGGCAATCTCCACTCGCCGGACAGGCCACCAGCTTTGTTTTTCTTTTTCTTTTTCAGAAAAAAAAAAAAGAAAAGAAAAAAAGAGAAAAGCAAAAGAAAATTTAGGTATTTTCTTTATCTTATTTTTGTTTTATTATTTTTGCTATTTTATTTTATCTTTTTAGTGTAATTATTCCTTTAATGTGAAATCGAAATTCCATGATATGAAATTGCCTTGAAATTAGTGATTGTCAGTCCGATTTTCGCGCCCAAAATCCGACTCGGAATTACTTAAAAAATTGCCAATCTGATCTCCCGCCCGAGATCCGATTCGTGATTTATGTGAAATTGGCCAACCCGATCTCATGCGCGAGATATGGTTCGTCAATTTGGGTATCAATATGGCTTGATTTGCTGTGGTGTTACTTAAATTAGTTTTCTTTTAAAAAAAATGCAGTTTTAGGGTTTGCATGTTCATAATTGGTATTTTATTTCGAATTTTCAAAAAAAAAAAAAAAATCAAATCAATTAATTTAGGTTTCTAGTTTTTTTTTTTTAAAAAACTTGGATTGCATGTTTAATTATTTGGCAATTATTAATTTCGAAATTTTAAAAAAAAGGAAAAAAAGGAAAAACACAAAAAAAGTCATTATGTATATGTCATGTAAAATTAGAGCATCTTTTGCACGTCATAGCATATTAGGGTAAAATTGCATTTAGTTTAATTTTAGATGGTGTTTTTCTTAATTCACCATAGGTTTAGGTATTTTATTAAATAGATTGCATTTTAGGATTATCCAGGTTAAGATAATATTTTAGTTTAAATTAGGATTTGGCTCAACCTAATTCCTAATATAAATTAAATAGGATCTTAATCTAATTAGGTAATTTTCACATTTCACGTAATTTCGAATTTCTTGAGAAATACAAAAAAATGTCATAGGTTAAATTAGTTTTATTATTTAGGATAAAATGCATTCTTTTAGGAAAAAAATTGTCATATGCACGTCATTAGGGTTAGATTCATTGAGCTGCATGTCATTTAGTATTTTTGCTATGCCCATTTAATTAAAAATTACATGTCTTAGAATTAGGTCATTCAATTAACATTGCATTACATATTGCATGATTTTCATTAATTAAGAAAAACAAAATAAAAATTGCGTGTTAAGTAGAAACCATATCTAGGGTTGTTGATGTGGATTTTAATTTAACATTGTAGATGCTTTTGTTGCTTTGAGGTAAGTTTTTGTAATTTATTTATTGTTTATCTGGGTGTTAAAATGGTGATTTGTGTACTTGCATGATCACCTTACATGTTAGGAAAATAGACTTAAAATCAATCCAAACTGCCTGCAAAAACATTTTTGAAATTAAAAGAATGGTACCGAAAGGGCATTAGAGAAATCTAATGTAACCAAGTCCATGTACTCATAATCTCTGGTTTGTAGGAGTAAGGTAAATCTCCCATTACTTTACTTGGGTTTCTAATAGACCCACCAAAAATAGATTGGCGACTCTTAATTGAAAATCAATTGCATGTTAAGAACTTGAATCTAAGTCGTGAATTGGTATGGGCTTGGGCTTGGGAGAGCCCGAGTTAAGTCTAGGCTTAACAATCCATTAGCCAAACCTTAGGTTGTTCACACCCCAAAAATCTGGTCGCAACAGCCGACGATAGAGGAGGGAGGGTCAGCCAGGGTGGTCGGCCCCACCACCCTGGCCAGGGTCCTGCGACCCCGGCCAATGCTCTCCCCACCGTCGTCGGCCCTTACCGGTGACGGCAGGGAGGCAGCAAGGGCTTGTGGCCCTCGCCGCTAGTCGGCCAGGGGTCGGCCAACTCTCCCTTCTCCTCGCTAACCTTTCCCGGTAGTGGCGAGGAGGCGGCAGGATTGAGGGCTCAGCCTGTGACAGTCTGATTTTTCGCTTCTGTTTTCAATTAAATAATTCGGGCTTTTCGTCGACGTGCTTATAGCGCTATTCTCTGAACTGATCACTCATGAGATAACTTGACTAATCGGAAAAGTTATTAAAGGATTTTGATGCAAAAGACTTGAGAATTCGACCAGGAACCGACTACTCGATCGCATTAATCTATAAGGATCATTTCAGCACAGTCGAAAATCTATCAGAAATCGGAAATAGGTCGATTCGATAGAAATAAAATTAGGCTTGGGTGATTCCAACTAATTACAGAATTCTCGTCGATCGACATTAAACCGATTTTTCTGTTGTTTTGGTACCCTGTGCTCGGAATTGAAATCTCAAGATTTTTCACGACAATCGAGAGTTGTCAATGCGTCGAAGATGTACACTGTGGCTCGGGAATAATCGACCACGGGTCAGTGCACCAAAAGTTCCCAAAAACTAACCGATAGTTTAAGTTGCGCTAAAATCACATTTTGACTGAAATTAACCGAGGAAAGGATGTCGATTACAGAAATTAAGAATTGTCATGTGTCACAATTTATCCCAAGGACATTGTTGCATCTTCTCAAAAATTTATTGATGATGAGAAGAGTTCATGAAATGTGCAAGATCAGCAAATTAAAAGAGCAAGGGAATTGCCAAATTTTAAGTAGGATTTTAAGACCTCTAATGTGAAACAATTTAAGAGGTATTATAAGTGGTCACTAAAGGACTTGACCCTATTGAATTAGATGTTAGATTGGCAATTAAACAAAAAAAGAGAAGTCTCCTCAAGAAGGAAATTCGTAGGCATCCCTCTCTCCTACAATTTCACTTCAATTTCCTTGGCATTTAATGGAGATTGACTTGGAAAAGATGGAGGGACCACTTGATAGGGAAAGGAACTCAATCTCCATGGGAAAAGCTACGAGAATCACTCCAAAATTCGGATTCCAGCAGCTTACATGGATTCCAACATTTTCTTTCATCTCCTTTAGAAGAGACAATGTTAGAAACCTTGTGGGGTCTATGAGGGTGATGGGTGGCCAAAGTTTCCATGGAAAATTAGGCCAAAGGCTGAAGGAAACTTCAGTGAAACTTCCCAACAATTTACACTCTCCTTCCCCACCCTTTTTCTTACGTATAGAAGTCTTCTGCTGTAAGTTTGTCTGCTGTATTTTACACAGCAACTTCCATCTTTCCCTTTCTTCCTCTTAGTTTATTATTCTCCCTTGTCTTTTTCAACGTACAAGCTGTTATTTTCTTTTCCCTTGAACGTGCTACTTCCATCTTTGCTCCCTCTTGAACGACAAACCTGAGACTAAGAAACAAAACAAAGCAAGGCGTGAACGTGACGTTACCAAAAAAAAAAAAATTCTTGGACCCACATAACGTCAACCGCCTATCACCATGGTTTTTGTATATAAGTCGTTTAGTTGGAGTGAGGAAAGAACCCCCTCACCCGCACAAGAACCGCACAACCGACCAAAATCCATATTTAGTTTCCTCTACCGAAAAATTTACAAGTTCGTGTGTTGCTGTTGCCATCGCACCACAGCACATTCTTCTGCGGTTTCGGCTCAACACCATCACCAAGAGAACCAAGCTGGTCTCTGTGTTGCTGCCCAACCACCAACGAGAACCGCCGTTAGCGGTAATTAGGTGAGTTGTCTTCTAAATCTGGACTAGGGGTTGAGTACCTCTATTAGGAATTCGTATAAGTTAAAAATATGTAGATGATGTTATATATAGATGGATATTAACTAGGTATGTTATGATGGCCATAGAAAAGCTTAGATAGGGTTTAGAGAGCAAAACAAATGTCATGGAGGAAGATTCGGACTAGAACAGTAGTTGATTTCTGAAACAGTTTCCAGGACGTGTGTGTTTTGCTAATTTCGTAGACAATTGTGTGTTGCGATTTTGAAGGAAATTTTTTCTGAAGAAATGTTTTCAACATACTAAATAATAACATATAATTTTCTCAGAATTTTTAGAATTTAAAAAGATGACGATTTTCATGACGTCATCCTCGGAACAGTAATTCGGACTGTTTTGTAACTCCTGACCTGTTGTGATTTCGAGGGCTGTTACTGACCTTTAGAGGTCGAATTTCCAATCGGTTTCTTCATGAAAGTTGTTCGTTATAACTTTTAGTTTAACATACTTAAATTTCATGTCAAACGGACCAGATTTTGGCTCAAAAATGAACTGATTTCGGTAAGTCAAGCTCTCTGGAACTGGACCCAATTTTTGTGCTGGATAGAAAGAATTTCTGGGCCGAATCCAGAGGGATCTGGATCTCGGTGTCTTCATGAAAAATGTTTTTTTTTTGTGTTTTCTAGCACGTGTCCGAATTTGAGAATTTTTTGAGCTCATACGAGTGGGTTTCTGACTTCGGATTTGGGAGAGTGTAATTGGACTGTTTTCTGTGAATTTGGGTTAGTAAGAATGTATGGTTGTTTTGAAGTATTCTTGCTATGAAATTGTTCAATTGATGCTGTGGATGCTGTATATAATTGATTATTAAAATACGACATTGATCATATGCATTCACGACATGATTCCGTTACGTGCTTTTGGGGCCGGACGATGCTCCTTCGGGAATGCCCCATGTCAACGGATGCCGGTTGCAGTGGAGGCTGGACCGATGCTCCTATATGGAATGCCGTCTAGATATAGATGAAGCCACGCTCGACGGTGCGAGGCGATGCCCGGTTATACCGGAAGACTGTTATCTGAGCATTGACATCATTTGTGACACACGAGATGCCCGGTTTTGCCGAAAGATTGTTATCTGTTACATTGACTGTGGACTGTATGCCTACATGGATATTCACGCCCTCGCATATGCTTATGTTAAAGTATTCCTGTGATGTGTGAACTTGATACTGTTAGGAATATTTTATTTGATGCTAATATGCAGGAACTTGCTGGTGTTAAAAGAGTGGTAAGAAATATGATTAGATTGCATGCTGGATGTACCCTTCACCTAATCTGGAATTAGGAGATTTACTCGCTGAGATGTGATCTCACCCCTTAGTGGGCTAACATTTTTCAGGTCCCTAAATGGAGGAAGGCCAGGTCGTGTACAGTCGGTCGCAGTAAAGGAGGAATAGGATTCTCGTTATCTCCTTCCAAGTGATGACAGGTCTTCCGTCAAGACTGGATGTAGGGTGACAGCTCACCCCCGAGATATTGAGAAATATGGTATTGTAGTAGTAAACCCCAGTCTTATAGATAGAAGCTTAGTTAGTAGGAAATCAAACAGCTTCACTTTTTGTATCAGACCTTGGGGTGTTAACTGGTCTATATGTATAAGTACTATGATGTTGTAGGTGTGGCTTGTGAAAAATAATATCCTACGTTTCTATCCCACTGTTTTGTTGTATGGAGATTGTTTTACATTTCCGCATGTGCAAAATAATGAATGGGTCGGCAACAGTTCCTGGGATGTTGCGAATTTTAAAATCGACCATTGAGGGATGTGCAGGTGCCGGGGTTGGGTATTTTTATATTAATTATTTACACATTTTTATTTTTTAGAATATTTTAGCTTGTAATTTAATTTTTATTTTGCAGACGACGTCGTTTCGGGTGATTTTGAGCTGAGTCAGCTCTCCGGCGAGCCATGTAGGTAAGTAAAAATAATAAAATATTGCCACGTAGGATTTTTGGCAAGATTCACCGACGGTGGCACTTAAGTGTCTCACTTTTCAAATAAAGTGGCACTTGAGTGTACCTTTTCAAAATTTTGACATTAAAGTGTCCTTTCGTACCAAGTTTTGACACTTGGGTTTTACTACCCATTTTTAATTGTAGGGCTAATATCGCAAAACATTTCATACAAGTATGCCTGCAACAAATTTATCCCAACTAAATTTTTGACCACTAAAATCCTTAAATTAGTAGAGTGTGACAAATTTATCCTCCGTTAGTTTATGTTAAATTGGATTAATTTTACGAAAAAATCCAAACCGGTAGATCTATAACAAACGGAGGGTATCCATCAACCATCACGTGTTATTTAACTCAGCAATGTGATGATAAAATTTAATGTAAATTAAAGTGTACTAGTTTGAAATTTTTTATGGACAAAAATCTAATTAGGGTAAATTTTTCATGAATATATCAGTTTGGGATTTTTCATGATATTAACCCTTAATTGTATAATCTGCTTTAGATTTAATTATCATACTCTAACCCCTCTCCCTCGCACGCTTTAAAAACACTCCTTTAGTCTAGTTTTGTGGAAGATAGAGGTAGATTCTTGGAAACGTTAGATGTGTCAATTGAAGGGCTGGAACTTTCACAATTAGATCATTCGAAGCTATTTAAGGCATGCTCTTGTGCAAATCTTGTTTGAATGCAAACCTTGCTGGAATTCGAGGCCATGATAATTCTGGGCTCTTGGAAGAGTTGGATATCATTTTCCTAGAAAATGTCTTCCCGGAAAACATATGTCACGATTTCTGTGAAATAAATGGAATCTTGAATGAAGTACTATTGCCAAGAACAGCTTGCTGGGAATTGTTAGAGAATTTGTAATGGAAAAGAGTCCCATGTAAGAAAAATAGAAACGAATTGACGAGTTTACACATGAGAGTGCTAGGGTAAATGATATCTAAAGGCATTGGCTCTCACCAAGTGGATCTATGAAAACTCGATGGGCTTTATTATAATCAATGTTGACTGGAACTTTAAGGCTCCGTTCGTTTCACGGAAAATATCATGTTTTCGGAAAACATTTTCCTGGAAGTTATTTTCTAGGAAAATGACTCTATTTTCCGGTGTTCGGCCAAAATCTAAAATTTGAGTGGAAAATATTTTCCACTGCTCATTAGCTCAAACATTTTCCTGAAAAAAATTATCAAAAATTGAATTTTAATATTTTTAATTGACCAAAAAATTTATTTTATTTTATTTATATTTTTTAAAATGATTTTTTAATTATTTATATTTTTTAAAATATAAATTTTTATTATTTATTATTTCTTTTTTTTTTCCTTCCTCCTTCCTCCTCCTTCTTCCTCCCGATTCCTCCCGAGCGGCTTCGTCCGCCGTCGCCTCCTTCCTCCTCCTTCTTCCTCCTCCTTCCGCCGCCACCGCCTCCTTCCTGCCTGACGATGGCCGGCTGCCCAGCGGCCGACCAAGACACGGTGGCTAGATCCGGCGAGCTCGAGGCTCGGCCGATCTCACCCGAACTCGTCGGATCTGGCGACAGAGCTCGAGCTCGCCCGGATTGGGAGCCCGAGCTCTGTCGCTAGATCCGGCGAGCCGTGAGCTCCACCGCCAGATCTGGCGAGCTCGAGGCTCGCCGGATCTCACCCGAGCGTGCCGGATCTGGCGACAGAGCTCGAGCTCGCCCGGATCGGGAGCCCGAGCTCTGTCGCTAGATCCGGCGAGCCGCGAGCTCCGCCGCCAGATTCGACGAGCTCATGGCTCGCGGCCGCACAACGAGCGGCCTGGACAGCGGGCTCCCCGCGAGCCTCCCGGTGCCGCCGCGGTGCTCCCTCTTGAGCCGGATCCTCCCGAGCGGCTTCGAGCCGCCGGGAAGTGGAGCGCGGCGGCGACGGCGGCGCCCCAGCCGGAGCAGGCGGGCAGGAGAGGCCGGGGAGGGCGGAGGCTGATCCCGGAGAAGGACGCTATCAAAGCCATTGCAGCAGGGAGAGCAAGAAAGAGAGAGAGAGAGAACGTGAACTGATGAAGGAAGGAGAGAGCAGCGGGAGCGCGCGAGAGGTGCGGAAAATGATTTCCTCTTTTCAAAAGAGGAAATCATTTTCCGTGATTTCAAGAAGGATTTTCCGGTCAACGGAAAATATTTTCCGTTGACCGTGTATTTTCCGCCATCCGAACACCAGAAAATTCGAAAAATATTTTCCTGGAAGTTATTTTCCGCGAAACGAACGGAGCCTAAATGTGTTCGTTGAACTGCTCTGATCATTATACAATGGTATCTTTTCGTGCATTAGAAAAAAAAAAGGAAAAAAGGCGAAACAGAAGAAAATTGAGGGAAATATTGAGAAAAAAAAAAGGAAGAAAAGGGAAGAAATGGCAAAAAGTGAGTAGGTGAATTCAAGTGCGATCTCAGTCCAAAAGAAATTATTGAAAACCAAAAATCCAAGTCTGATTGTCCCTTAATTATCATACTTTAACCACTTTCCCTCGCACGTTTGAAAACAGTCCTTTAGTTTATATTTGTTGAAGACAGAGGTAGGTTCTTGTTGGAGGATGTGGCCAAATGATGTATTAGATTGAAGTCGAGGTTCAAGGGAAGGCAATGACCCACCACGTGCTTACTGCTATCAGACCCACCACGTGACTGCTCTCAGTCAATGAATTACAAAGTTGATTATCAAACACTCAATAGTATGCACAAGAAGATTAGTTTAATTAACAGATTCCATCTTCATTAATGGTTCAGAAAGATGTGCTCTTCCATTTTCTGCGCTGAAATAAACACACAAAGTGAATGAGCTTAAGGCAAATGGGAGACATAGAAAATCTGTAGCTGTATGAGCATCCAAAAGCTACTGTAGCAAAAAGCAATTTGGATTTGGAAAACGCTTATCTGGATTTTTCACTAAATTATTTGTCTAGACAGTAGACAGTGGGTCAGTGGCCAAAAAGTCCATCACTCCTTACAACACGCATGGAATAAACTAAAAATTTGCTATAGATAATTATATTACTCTTGAATCTAAGTAATCCCTTAAAAGGCTCGAGAGAGTAAAAAACAAAGGGAAGAACCCCGAGGGGTGGGACTCAATGTCACCTCCCTGTATTCCTACTCAATTGAGAAGAAAAAAACTAGTTGGGAATTAAGGGGTAAGGGTGAGGGCACCCACATGTTAAAGTAAAGAACGCATCAGGCTGTGAGTCAAGTTACCAAACTACCACTAGAGGTCCCTATTGGAAGATTTACCTTCCTACCAAGTCCACTTATGCTTTGCACAATATCTATCAATGGACTTCTCAACTTGGACCTTTCATAATTAGATTGTTTGAAGCTATTGAAGGCATGCTCTCGTGCAAATTTTGTTGGATTTCCAGGCCATAATAAGTACGGGTTCTTGGAAGCAGTATAAAGAGATTGGCCATTGCAAATTGCCAAAACCTATTGAAATTCTAGCAATTGTTAGATTGAAGTGGTCAAAAGTGTTGGATATCTTTCAATGCAATTCTATTATTAGGCTGCATCTTTCATATAATGCTAAAGAATGTGAAATTTACCGGAAATTCAATGCCTTAATGAACTAGAGTTCTTCGATGTGTTGGGTATCTCTTTGTGCAAGTCCCTTGAAATGATGGACCTTTCTCAATCAAAATATTCCAAGCAAGTGATGGTTCGAGAATGTGAAAGCCTATAAAAATATTCAGGGCTTTTACGTAGGAGTTATTGGATTTCTCTAGGCGCAATGCAATCTACTAGTTTGAAGCTATTTGGTGATCAAATTGTTGAAATTGGAGACTGCGGTAATCATATGAAGCTGTTGGATGCTGCAGGTTGTCATTATCTAGTTGAAATTAGAAGAGTTCGATGTCTCTCACAGCAACGCCGTTGAAAGGCCTAAAACCATTATCTAAGTGTATGAAGAGTGCTACAAATTGCAAATCTAGCTAGAATTCATGGCCATAATAGGTAGGGGCATGCACGGAAAAGGGGAATATCGCTGGATGCAAGTCCATCGTGAGGCTAGATCTTTCAGATTTAATCTCTGGAGCTGTTAATTGCCGAAATTTGCTCAAATCTAGTTGAAATTAGGACTTGAGAGATTGGATTCCTGAAAGAGTTTGATATATCTTGTTGCACATTCTGCGAGACCGACCATGAGATGGGCATGGGTGCTGTTGTCCGAAATGTGTAAGTTGGGAGTAAATTTGTAAGCTCGGCCCTGCAACAGCCTAAACAGCATCAGCCAGCCCAAACAAGAGTAGGCATTGTTTGGTGAGTTGCGCGAGTTTAGTCGAGACTAATTAAAATCCATATCTAGTTTTTTTTTTTTTTTTGGGATAAAAAAAATCCATATCTAGTTGAGCTTCACAAAACAACCAATTCTTTAAATTTTGACAAATCCATGCACAATCCACCTATTAAATATGAATTAAAAAATAGGTCTTGGACACCTCTCCTTAAACTTAACCCTTATCACAATAAACACTAGAATAGAAATAAGGATTAAAATTATGAAAAATCTCAAACTGGTATACTTGTATTAAATTTACTTCGAACTAATTTTTTTTAGCATAAAAAACTCTAAATCAATACACATGTGATAAATTTATTCTCTGTTAATTTCCGTTAAATTTTACCATCAAATTGCTGATTTGAATTATACATTAAATTTCGTTGGATGACACGTTAAATTGAGTTGAATGATATGTGATAGTTGACGAGTATACCAGTTTAGGATTTTACCCTCCATTTGTTATAAGTGTGGCGGTTTTTTATTTTTCGTGATATTAATCCAATTTAACAAAAATTAATAAAGGGTAAATGTGCCACGAATGTATCAGTTTTGGATTTTTGGTAATCAAAAAATTAGTTTTGGATAAATTTGTACATTTGTATTGATTTTGGATTTTTTGCAGTTAAAAAATTAATTTTTTGTAAATTTGTCACGATGTACCAATTTGAAGTGTTTCATGGTATTGACCCTAGAAACAATCATACAAGTAAAAACTAGTAACTCACTCACTATCAAGCACACCACTCCTCAATCATGGCTTCAAAGCAGTCTTGGTCGAGCAAGAACATAGATGCTTTTAACCTCATCAGGAACTGCTTCCTTCAGAATTAATGACCGAAACACGGTTTGTATTGATAATTTCAGCAGCAGCAACCCTATTCTTCTTAGGGTTAACTTGCTCATGTATCGCCTTATTCCCTTCCTTTCAGATAATGTATATTGTAGCATTCCGCCCAAGTTGCAACTGAACAACTTTCAAGCTTTTCCCTTTCATCATCTGCAGGGCTTATGAGAGCTCTTGATCCCATTCTTCAGCTTGTCTTTGTACTTCCAGCGGACTTAAAATTCTCTGCCACACTTGTTTGAGAAAGGATATTGAAAGAATTGTAACTCAAAGTTCTCTTCATATTATTCCCCGGCAACTTTTAATTCCTCAGTGGTGTTTCTTTGTGTCAAATTGGACCAGTAGAAGAATACTGATTCAGTTTCATCTATTTTAGATAGTCATCTTCTTTTTTGTCATCATTATTCAAGCATGGCAATTTCATGCTACGCAAGGTAGATTTGTTCCATTGGTTAGCAAATCATTATCTCTTGTTATACTTAATAATACTTTGGTCCTCTTGATCAACCTGACATAGACCAAATGCCAAAAATAAAATTATCAATGAAGAACCTTATTTGGAGGTGGTTGATATGTGAGCTAAAAATAAAATCACGTGCAGATGGAACATCCTGTTGAGAAGACATCCTCAGCATACATTTCCTCCGAGGCAAGAATTTCTTGACTCGACCATCGTATTCCACACAATTTACTGTTCTAATCATCTTCGTCATGTGGCGAGTTGTGAGCATGTCGAGAAAGAACGCAACCAGACACACAATCGAAAAGTTACTCGAGATCATTCAACACCCGCAACTATCTTGGATCACCTTATGGAATTGTGAAATCCTACCATACGGAGCTGCGGGAAAGAAGCGCTTACAAGGTGTGGCTGGAGATGCCGTGAATGAAGCCCCCGCTTTGAAGAAGGTAGACGTTGGGATTGCAGTGGCTGATGCCACTGATGCTGCTAGAAGTGCTTGGACATTGTCCTCACTGAATTGAGCTCGAGTGTCATTATAAGCACTGTGCTGTAGGGGTGAGCGCGGTTCCGGTTCGGTTTCCGGTTCTTAAAGGACCGGTTCCGGTTCCCCATTCCATTTTTCCGGGAACCGGCGATCCCGGTTCCGGTTCCGGTTCCGCGCTTGGAACCGGAACCGGAATTGGAACCGGTCGCAGAATCATTTAGGGTTTTAAGCCACAAATCAATTACCCTACTTCACTTGACACTTTCACAGAAATCTCTCCCATTCTCTGCCTCGTCCATCGCCGACTCTGCTCGCCCTCCTCGACGCCGCCTCCAGACGTTGCTCGCCCTCGACGCCGCCGTCAGACGCCACCGCCGGACACCGCCGCTGGACGCCAGTCGACTTGCGCTCGCCTCGCCCTTGCCTCCCTCGACACCGTCACCCCTCACTCGCCTTGCTGCTCACCCGCCGCCAGACGCTGGTTGTCCCGCCGCTGGACTCTAGTCGTCCCCAAAGGCGCTCGCGCAGCTGCCCTCGACGCCGCTCACCCAATCACCCCCGACGCCCCTCGCCGAGCCTCCACCGAAGCCCCAGCTGCCATCGACGCCGCTTGCTGAGCAATGGTTCTTTGTTAGCGGACGAGAAGCGGGCTACCTGTGAAACCGAGGGATCTCGACGTGGAATGTATAGATGCCGAAGCGATGGTTCTTTGTTAGCAGGGGCTTTTTTAGGTTGAGTTTGATGTCTGGATATGGTGGGTTGGGGGGGATGATTGATGAAGAATTCTGAGTAACTCATTCGAGGGATGTGCACCAGGTTTAATCAAGTTGAAGCGGAGGGATGATTATGCTGTCAGGATTGTGCTTGTTTAATTGAGATTTCGTATTTTTATTGCGTTCATCGTGTTTGCTTTTGTGGATTTGATGTTGGAGACGTGATTCTGTAATGGATTAATCACGTCGAATTGTTTCTTCGAGTCGAGTTGCTTCATGTTCTTAAATGTCGGTTCCAAGTTGAATTAGTTTGTTGATACAAAACGGAGCTGCATTTCTCCTGGCAGTGAAAGGTTTTGATGTGATTGTCGTTGGAATTCACAGGGCCGGTTCATGGTTATAGATTGCCTGCAGCCTCTTATTTGACAATTTCGAGTTTACAGTATTCTTCCAAAGCAAGTGCCGAAAAGGAGGAACCCACAGGTTTTTTCCTTTTTCCCATCTAATTTGTGTCTTGACATATTGTGTAGTTCTTTCTCTGATATTTGGTTCTTGCAATATTATGCAGAACCGTGAAGGAGTTGTATGACAATTCTTGAGTCTGTTAACACGAAAAGAACAATGGCTCCAAACGCATGGGCGTGGTCGATGATTGAAAATTGCAAGAACAGAGAGGATATTAAGCTTCTCTTTAATATCTTGCAGAACCTACGCAGATTTGTCAGTTGACTTCTTGCCCCATTTGAGAAGTGAAGTTTTAATTTTTGAGTAGTTGATAAATTCAACTGTCTTTTCTTTCATCGCAGGGATTGTAAAATTTTCGACCTTTGTTGAGAAGTCACAAAAGCATGTGTGCGTGCAAGGGCTCTTGACTTTGGTGAGCTTTATCTACACAAGTTGTGTGCCAAGTTCAAAAATTCTATATCATGCTGATATATTTACCTGATTCTTCTTCTGCATTCAATTGTTGCTACCTACGCTATCATTGCTTGTTCTCAAATGATATTTTTACCTCAAGCCTGTCATGCTTGGAGAACATATTCAGAACATATTCAGTTGCTTATGAGAACTTTTGACCATCCCGCTGGTAGCTAGTTGTGCTTTTGTGTTTCTTCTTTCCTAGATGCGCCAATTATGTAAACCAGAATTTTGTCCTACGCAGATGCATCACGTCTATTAAGCACGTATATGGAACTAACACAACACATAACATATTCAAGAAATAGTTTTTCATGTGTAAATGTGTAAAAGGATATTCAATTTAAAGTATGGAACATTGTTAAATGTGTGTATAAACTTGTCCCGTTGAGGTATCCTTCTTCGTTATAGTTCAAATCTGAAAATGAAAAAAATAAATAAAAAAGAACCTGTTGGAACCTAGAACTGATCCTGGAACCTGTGACAGGGTAGGTTCCAGGTTCTTGGTTGTGACGGGTAGGTTCCAGGTTCCAAAAAATGAGGAACCTGTACCCTAGGGTAGGTTCCAGGTTCCAGATGGAACCGAACCGGAACCTGGAACCGCTGCTGACCAGCTGGGCTACATTTCAAAGAAGGATTCTACTGTTAGTGATTTGGATTGTATTTCCAATGGATAATGCACCAAGGCTTTGCACATTGGTAATTGTGTTCCTAGCTTACTATGCATGAGCTGACTAAAATTTTGCAGATGTCTGCCGTCTCCATTATAGTTGGTATTGTGGTAAGTGTCCTACCTCAAATATAAACTCAAGATAATAAAGTATTCCCTAATGAAAGTTCATGCATCCCGTCTTTGGCAGTTTGGCTTTATGTTCTTTGCTTTGATCTGGAAGTTTGACTTTGCGCCCTTGGTTTTGATCATTGCCATATTAAACAATGATAAGATGATAGGTTTGTGTATTCTTGTACTCCTGGTTTTCAACATAGCAGATTAAGAAAGACTAATTTAAATAGTTTTTTGTACCAATCTCAGGAATTATTGTGACAATCTTTAAAGATTGAGTGAGGCCATCTCCCTAGCAAGAAAGCCGAAGTTGAAAGAAAATTTTGCTACCGGAATTGTTCTTGGAAGTTACCTGGCACTAATAACTGTAATATTATTTTGGGCCATGAAAGATGTGGACTTCTTAGTAAGAACCTGTTTCTCGTGTGGTTTTCTAGTTCTGTCTCTCGTGTAAATATTTAGTTTAATTATTGAAACGAGAAGTAATAAAATATCTACCCTATTCTATGGTGCAGGACAAGTTTTGTGTAAAAAATCAATCAGATATAGCCCCGATGAAATGATGGCAGCCCTATATTTGCGAGAATAATAGCCAAGCTCTAATCTTTGTCAACAGATCGCACAGCTGGTCCTTTGTGGAACTCCCGGGACTTCTCTTGGTCAGCGCATTCGTAGTTGCTCAGCTGGTGAGAATTTCTCGGTCATGCTGTTCACTTTCTACTGGGAGCAATAAGTTTGCTATGGTACCTTCTACTGACTAATTTCACTGGAGTCCGGTGGAAGTGAGAACTACAGATTTATTAGCTTTAACTGACGGTCAATTGTTAAAAGTGCTTAGATTAGTTTGGACAATCGAAAACTTAATCACCATTCACCAATATGGTTCCCTGATGCAAAATTTTTCATGGACACCTTGCAACACTTACAGCGGTTTATGCAATCTGGGGTTTCGCGAGGATAAAAGAAACTGGATGGGGTGGACCACTGTCATCTACAGCTTGGTGACGCATGTTCTGCTTGAGTTTTCTGAAATACGCAATCCGCTACATTCTGAGCGGGAAAGCGTGGAATACCCTCTCGGAGAACAAGGTATTTTCACTGAGAACAAGGTATTTTCACTAAGAAAAAGGCACTGCCACGGATTATGTATCATGAAAAGCCCTACATTCTGTTAATTTTGGCCAATTTGATCAGGCAGACTGCCTTCACTAACAAAAAAGACTACGGCAAAGAAGAGCAAGAAGCTCAGTGGCAACTGCACGGAGGACTCTGCCGTCAGCCTCCTCAAACCAGCAACCTTTTCTCTGACAAGAGTAGCTACAGGGAGCTTTCAGAGATTGCAGAGCAAGCCAAGTGACGAGCAGAGGTTGCGAGGTGGGCACCTTAATTCTCATACTTCAATGCTTGTAAGAAAATCGTGTTATTTACCGAAAAATAGTTTCACCTACTTCGCTTTTGTACCTGTTTGCTGCCTGATAACTGAAGTTCAAAGGCCATGCTGTATTTAAGGAGTTTAGGAGCCTTACTTGCCATGCTGTATTTAAGGAGTTTAGGAACCTTACTTTCTCAATAGAGAGTTTAAACCTTTCGCCACTAGCAGCTCCTTTTTGCCATTTAAGTCCGACATCTGATGGTAAGGCAAAATGAATCTGTTTTTGCAGGCTTCAAAAGCTACACCCTCTGAAGGGCCATGTTGAATCCGTGGTCATGCCGAAAGCCTTGGACATTAATTCGATTCGGCAGCTATACACATTCTGAAGAACTTTCCATTTGAAGCAGAAGGGATCATATTGTGAGAAATGGAAAGTAGTCTTAAGGGTTATGACGACGAAGAAGCGTATGAAGCTTTTATTACTCTAAAGGACAACAAAAGCCGGTGTCACTCGCGGTCAGTGGTGTAGATTTTTGCTGTGACCAGTTTAATGCACGGAGGCTGCTTTCTCTTTGACAGATTGAGATTTAACTCGTCTTCTCTTATCGAAGTAGCCATGTTTAAGTCGATTAGTGAATCTTATGTGGATCTTAATGATTGTGTTTTGCTTGAAGCATGACCTTGTCAACAATTCTCGACAGTGGACTGCAAGCCAAAAGAAGAGAGAAGGAAAAATAAAAGCATAGCCCTTGTCAATAATTGAAGTGCGTCCATTAGGTCGATCATTATATTAATTGAAACACTCTCCTAGTGCATGATATTCCAACTTTAGCTCCACAATGGAATCCCTTGGCTTTTTTTTTTCCAGTCCCTATGACCATGCTCTTTTTGCTCGACACACTTCTCATGGGTCTATTTTGCGACTTTTATATGTGGACAACATTTTCATCACTAGAGATGATCGTACAGGAATTTTATAACTCCATGAATGATCTTGGAAAACTCAATTACTTTTTAAACTTGGAGGTTATCTCAGGTTCATCTGGTTGTTATCTTTCTCAAGCCAGATATAGCACTGATCTTCCTTCTTGAGCATGACTCATTGACAATAAGTTGCCATGACTTCTCTCGAGACCAATGCCAAATTTGATGCCAGTGATGGGACCCATCTTCTGAATCTTACGTTGCACTGACAGCTAGTCAGTACTCTTCTATATCTTACTAAACTTGATATCACTTTTGTGGGTCACATAGTCCTTCGCATTATTTGCTATGTTTAGGGTAGGGCATTTCATGGCCATCACTTCTCTGATCATTCTACCATAAAGTTGAAAGCTTATTTAGATGTCAATGGGGTCGGCAACCGTCACAATCATCTCTCCACTACAGGCTACTTTATTTTTTTGGCACATCACTTATCTCATGCCTAGCAAGAAAGAGACCATTGTCATCCACTCCGGTGTACAAGCTAAATATCAAGCTCTTGCTATACAACATCAGAGATATTATGATTGCGATTGATTACGATGGCTACTGGAAGACATGAGAGGGTGTCATCATAGTAAGACAATTCGGTTATTGCGACAATCGCATTGCCATCCAAATTACACATAATAATTTTCATGAACACACCAAACCCATTGAGGTAGATTGTCATTTCATTTGATACTACATTCTTCGTGGCACTATTTGACTTGTTTTCACTTCATTTGCCAAGCAAATTGCTTATGTCTTCACCCAAACACATCTGCTTGGGCGTTTCTTGGATCTTTTCTCCAAATTCCAGTTGACTTCTTTCCAATCATTTTGAGTTTCAAGGAATGTTAGATGTATATATTTGAGATTATATTAACTGTAGTTTTTATTAATTTTAATCAAACCTAATTGCCTTCTCACCTCATATAAAAGGGAGAGATTGTACTCTTCATTTGGTAACATGAATATATTACACTTTCCTCTCATTTACAATGAATTACAAATCTCAACTGAGAGGATGACAGTGGAGAGTTTGACGTTGAGCGACCTATTGCCACAGCTGCTCAAGTTGGCAACCTCAAAGCCGTAAAATTGCTCGTTAATGAAATTGCAGAATTGCCCCTTTGGCGCGATGGGAACAATGTCTCGCCTCTCCATAAAGCAGCGCAATCTGGCCAGAAGAAGACTCTCCTATACTTGCTACTGAGTCACAAGAGATGATGTGGATCCTGTCGTGTAAGTTGCGAAGTGTTTTCACCTTCAAATACTCTCTTCAGATCCAAGTCCATTTGAGGGTGAATCTGCTGTTCTGCTTATTCATCACGTTATATTCTCCAAATTCTACGGTGATCATTGATTCTTGATAGAGCCTTTCCTTTCTCAACGTGATGCTTTGAGCTGTTTATCCTCAGGACAGTTCGCGTGGTGCTGACAGGATTGATCGTGGATCTGGTTCCACCTTCCCCAGGCTTGGCTGATGGAATGGCAACATTGTTCACTCTCCTTTCAGTTAAATAGGTGTTATGCCATCAGCATTCCCTAGTGGAAGTGACTTCATAGCGCAGCACTGATTTATTCATGTTAATTTGTAATCAGCAGAGTAAATAACCTATTGCTCTAACCTATTTCGAAATATATTTTTCTTTCACATGTCATTCCTATCAAAGATTCTGTCAAAATATGTTTAGCTATGAACGAAATCCGATCCGAAATGAATGTTATTTGTGGACTTAAAACAAAAGAAAAAGGGCACCCAATATTTCTTTTGCTGTGGAATCGTGATTAGATAAAAGTCCAAGCCGTGGACTTTGTTTGAAATGTAGCTTCTCGGTAACCCATCATTCGGCGTCCGAGCGAGTGAGCCAAGCAGTCCCCTTTAACGTTCTATGTACTATGTAGACATACATGAAAAACACTAATAATTAAAATTGAAATGATTCCATAGACGATGAAAATCTCTTTTGTTTATTCATTCTTATAAACAATCCAAAGGATTGTTCTCTTGAAAATATTTTTTATCACAAAATAAATAGAGCCTAAATGAATTCCTCCCCCTAAAAACAAAGAGAGTTATTTCTACTATTTTAAAGGTAGAAATAAATGCATTGGAAGTCAAGTGTGATTAAGTCTTAAAATTTTCAAAAAGTGCAATTAAGTTATAAAATTTATTATGAAAGTGCAATCAAGTCCTAAAACTTTCGAAATGTGTAATTGAGTCATAAAACTTGTCACGAAAGTATATTTAAATCCTAAAATTTTCAAAAACAGTAATCAACTTGAGATTTTGATTGAACTATTATGACAAGTTTTAAGACTCGATTGCACTTTCTTAATAAGTTTTGGGACATAATTGCCCATTTTGAAAGTTTTAGAACTCAATTATACTTTCATGATAAGTTTTAAGACCTCCAATGGACTTATCTCTTAAAGGTAATATCATCTTTAGTTTACATTCTAAATTTTTGTTTTTGAAAATTTCATCAAAGCCTATGTCAATTTACTTAAAATGAATTGCGATTATTTGTTGTATTCAATTAACAAAGATGTCAGCTGAAAAAAAAAAGTTAACAAAGATATATATAATATTTAAGAATAAATCTCTCAAATCAAGTCTAAGATACACTCTCAATCATAAAGTAAAATGGTATCTGTGCATCAAAAGTCCTAAAATTTACTATGAAAATACAGTCAAGTCCTGCTGCAAGTTTTTAAAAATGCAATCAAGTAATTTTATCAACTCTGTTCAATTTAACTGGCGAAAAAAGCTAAAACAGAGTTTTTCAATGTACTTTAAAGACAAATGAGCTGATGTGATGTTCAAGATGGCAGTGTTGCCGCCACGATTTTGCCGGCAAAGGCTAGGGCCATCGGAAGGTCCATTGGCCCTCACCCGCTGGCTTAGTCGTGGCGCCACCACACTCCGCCACCACGCTAGGGTCGACCACATGAGTAGCCTCCGTCAGTGGTCGATGGCCACTACTTGTGCCAATTTTAAAAATCAAGATAGTCCTCGTCCTCTCGGTGCCAATCTGCACAAACTCCATGTAATCGTCATAGATTTTTTCAAGTAAGGACGGAATACTTTTAGGTTATGTCCTGTAGATAGAATAAAAGTAGGATTTGATAAAATTTTATCATATCCTATATTTCGTTCATGTTCAAGATAGGATCAGCTTAGATAAAAGAAGAATATAGCCCGAGTAAAATCATCCTATAGGAGAGGTGGGATAAATGTTGATATAATATCTCAAATACATCGTATGAAAGCTATTTTCTCAAATAACAAACATCTTAAATTAATAATATTTAAATAATAATTAAATATAACTAACATATGAATTCTAAAATAAAAAAATTAAAAATAACAAAAAATAACAATAATATTCATTTTTATTTATCCCAATTTTATTTATATATTTGAATTACTTTAATATTATATGAAAAATATTTATTATTAATATTTATTAAATGTTTTAGGTATATTAGGATAGTTTATCATTTAATAATTTTTTTATTAAGGAATGACAGAAAGGAATAAAAAAGAACAAAAGAAAAGAAATAAAAAAAAAAGATAGGAAATATAACAATAATAAGTAAATAAAAATGAAGTAGGCAAGAGAGTCCAAGCAATATACTTTTTGGTATTGCGAAAGTAAATGATCATATCTTCTCTCTCTTACTAGTTTGACATTTACTAGTTGATTTACCTTGTTGATGTTGCTATAGACCATTTACATTTTTTATTATAGTGGACTTATGGCTTTGGAATGCTGCAATAAGCTCATTGCTATTCAAGATTTAGATCGTACAATTATAATGATTCGATTGATGGAGGTTATCTTCGTTTGTGCGTCCGTGGTTTTTTAATGGTGAAGCTTGAGATATTCTTACCATTTTCATTTATGCGTTTGCAAGTTCATTTACATCAATATGTGGTTATTCATATCAAATAATAGATAACATAAGATATAAAATATTCAACTTTATTGCTATGATTCACCAAATAGTGTAATATAGCAAAATATTTGAATTTCATATTTTATCCTAACTAGAAATCCAGACAAAGAAACGCATGCAAATGAAATGGACTTGAATTGTATTTGTCATGTTGGGCCTATACGTGGCCCAATCTGTAAGTGTGTTTGATTGCCAGGGTTCTATGTTGTCAATTCTATATGTCAGTATTATGGAGTCTATGTATTACCCAGTTGTATGCTAAGTGGTGCCTACGTAGTATGCGTTGCCGCAGCCCTTTCAAGGTGAACCATGAGAAAGTTTAGCATATTGATAAGTAGGCGCGAATAACCCTCTCACGAGGCAGGGCACACACTTCGCAGGGCTCTCCCAAACCTTAACAATCACAATTTGAATTCTCATTTTGACATCGTAAAATCCTACAACAATTAGAATGTAGGAAATGAAGACCACAAATGTCGCAAGTGGAAAATTAAATTAAGTTAATGACCTGCAATGTGTGGGGAATTCAAAATGTACTCTCTGTGTCTATAGTTTTCGGAAAGTGATTTCATTAGGGTTAAATTAATAAATATTTGCCCTTGTATAGGTTATTTAGAGTGGTGATGAATGTGTAATGCCACATCAGTTGTTAATTGAGACTAATACACTCCCGGATTACATATCAAATATGTGATAGATTAGAAATTTATTGAGTTGAGTCCCTCTTAGCGTTCAGTAAATTTTGCTCAACGTTTTAGTGAGTTTAGAATATTATTCTGTATTATTGATGTCTAGAACAGACACCGCTGTCCTTCTTTACATACCAATTTCCTAGCTATCTTAGTAATTTATCAAAATATCTACTTTGGAACCATATAGTTAGGCCAAACGTCTCCCTTTGATTTGTACACCTCTCTTGTTGTGCAGAAGAACACCCTAACTAGATGAGAAAGAAAACAAGAATAATCAAGAACACGGAGATTTACGTGGTTCGGCAAAAAAAAATTCGCCTACGTCCACGGGAGAGAGAGAGACGATTTCTTATTTGAGCATCTGTCAAGAGTACAAGGTACAATGCTGAAATAAATAGATCTTTAGATCTCCACTTTCCTAAACCTAGTAGGAAATGAATTCCACCATAAAGATATTATCAAATTTGAAACCCAAATCTAGGAAATATATTAGGAAACAAATAGTTCAAAATCTTCAAGCCTTCCTAGATTTCCCGATTGAATTTTGTGGAATTCAAGACAACATCAGCAAATCTCCACCTTTGGCTTGAATAAACCACAAGCTTCCACTTGAACCAAGAAAATGAATATATCTCTCCCTCCACCGTACCTTCACAAAGGTACGCCGCACCTAGATCGGTGTGGCCTCCATCAACTTCAATGATGAGTGAGAGATATCAAGTCCCTGCAGAACTTGAACTTCTCTGTAGTAACCATCTTCGTGAGCATATCTGCGGGATTATCTTTAGTATGGATTTTCTTCAAAGCAATGCTACCATTCTCCACAAATTCTCGAATTTTGTGGTACCGAACTTCAATGTGTTTCTTTCTAGAATGGAACACTTGATTATTCGCGAGACATATTGCGCTCTGGCTATCGCAATATAATGTAGCACTTTCTTGCTTTATACCCAACTCTGTGACCAAACCAGTCAACCATATTCCCGCCTTCACGGCCTCAGTTACTGCCATATACTCAGCTTCGGTTGTAGACAATGCTACAATAGTTTGAAGCATTGCCTTCCACGAAACAGCTCCACCGCCAAGAGTAAAGACATATCCTGTGATGGACCTTTGCTTGTCCAAATCACCAGCGAAGTCTGAATCAACATAACCTGCTAAATTGATCGATCCTCCCTTGGAACTGAACATTAAACCCATTCCAGCGGTTCTAGCCAAATAACGAAAGATCCACTTAACAGCTTCCCAATGCTCCTACTTGGATTGCTCATGTATCGGCTGACGAGACTCACCGCATGAGCCAAATTCGGTCTGCTACAAACCATAGCATACACGAGGCTCCCTACTGCGCTGGCATAGGGTACTCGAGACATCTTTACAACTTCCTCATGTGAAACAGGGCATTGTTTCTCAGATAATCTGAAGTGATTTGCTAAGGGTGTACTAACTGGTTTAGCTTTACCCATGTTGAACCGCTCCAAGACCTTCTCAACATACTTCTTTTGATTCACCCAAAGCTTACTTGCATGTCTATCTCGAAAGATTCCCATGCCAAGGATCCTCTTTGCAGCACCAAAATCCTTCATATCAAACTCACTACTTAACTGAGACTTTAGGGAAATAATGTCTCTCATTTTTTTTGCAGCAATCAACATGTCATCAACATAGAGCATCAACAGAATAAGCGACTTATCATCCAAAACTTTGTAGTAGACACAAGAATCATGTACACTCCTCATGTAGCCAATACGAAGCATAAAAGAATCAAACCTTTTATTCCATTGCCTCGGAGATTGCTTCAAACCGTAAAGTGATCTCTTGAGCAAACAAACATGATCCTCTTTCCCTTCCACCTTGAAGCCTTCGGGCTGCTCCATATAAATTTTCTCCTCCAAGTCACCATGAAGGAATGCCGTCTTCACATCTAGATGCTCAAGCTCCAAGTCATACATGGCTACCATAGCTAGTAAAACACGAATTGATGTGTGTTTTACAACAGGGGAAAATATCTTGTCGTAATCAATCCCCTCCTTCTGTGCATAGCCCTTAGCAACAAGTCGGGCCTTGTATCTCTCTTGCTCTTTCTCCGTTGATGCTTCCTTTCTTCGAAGAACCCATTTGCAACCAATGACATTCCGATCATTGGGCTTCTTCACAAGTTCCCATGTCTCATTCTTTTGTAACGACTCCATCTCCTCCATCATTGCGGTCATCCACTTTTCTTTGTGATCACTTTTCAAAGCTTCATGGTAGGAGCCTGGATTGCCAGAGCCTACAGTAAGAGCATAAGCAACCATATCCTTAAAACCGTACCTCTTCGGTGCTTTGGGAGTGCGCCTTACTCAACCCGTCGCAATGGTACGAGGAACTTCTACTGTTTCTTTGACTTCCGGAGCTTCATTGGATGACTCACCATTCTCTACAGATTCTTTGGTTTCAAGCTCCACCTTAAAGATAGATTTATCACTCTCCTCTTCAGCAGCCGCGCGTGGCACGCAGCTTGACTTCAACATTGTAGATTCATCGAATATAACATCCCTGCTCGTCAGAACTTTCTTCTCACTTGGATCCCATAATTTGTAGCCTTTCACTCCTTTCTCGTAACCGAGAAATATGTATTGTTTTGATTTTGGATCCAACTTTGAGCGTTTCGAGCTCTACCCATGTACAAAAGCAGGACAACCGAATATTCTTAAATTAGAATAATCGACAATTTTACCAGTCCATACCTCTTCGGGAATTTTGCATTTAATTGCAGTTGATGGAGACCGATTCACAAGATAACATGCCATGCATATAGCTTTTGCCCAAAACTCTTTGCTCAGTCCCGCATGTAGCCTCATGCTTCGAGCTCTCTCTAATAAGGTCCGGTTCATCCTTTCCGCTACGCCATTCTGTTGGGGTGTATCCGGAACTATGTGACGTTTAATCCCTTCATTCTTGCAAAGCTCCATGAATGGTGTCGATTTGTACTCTCCTCCATTGTCCGATCTCAAGCACTTAACCTTCTTCCCTGTTGAAGTCTCAACTTTAGCTTTCCATTCTTTGAACTTTTCAAAGACTTCACTTTTGTGTCGCATGAAGTAGACCCACACTTTGCGAGAGAAATCGTCGATGAATGTCACGAAGTATTCCTTCCCTCCTTTTGACTTTACTGGTGAAGGACCCCATACATCCGTGTGTACATACTTGAGCACGCCCTTGCTTGTATGAGTTGTAGCATTGAACAGTACTCTGCATTGTTTTCCAAACACACAAAATTTGCAGAAATCTAATTTGCATGTTTTTATACCTTAGAGTGCATTCCTCTTGTGAAGATCCATCAACCCTCTTTCTCCCATATGCCCGAGACGCATATGCCATAGATAAGTGTTATCTATCTTCGTGCTAGCATCCGTGGACACAGATGCTCCATCTTGCACTGTGGTTCCTATAAGTCGATATAGGTTCCCGTGCCTCTATCCCTTAAGAACAACCAGAGCTCCCTTAATCACCTTCAAGACTCCACCTTGAGCCATGTACTTGCATCCATTGGATTCAAGTGCTCCCAATGAGATCAAATTCTTCCTTAGACTCGGAACATGATGCACGTCTGCCAAGGTTCTAATCATGCCATCAAACATCTTGATTTTCACGGTTCCAACACCCACAGTCTTGCACGAAGTATCATTCCCCATGAGAATTGAACCACCATCATATGCCTTGTACTCATCAAAGGCTTCTCGATGAGGACACATGTGAAAAGTGCATCCGGAGTCCATGATCCACGAATCTTCAAAGAAGTCCTTCCCCGACGATATGGACAAGACATCCCCATCATTGGTCTCAATGCTGTCAGCTATACTTGCCTCATCCGAGCTCTTCTTCTTTTTATCGTTCTTATTTGGACAGAATCTCTTGGTATGCCCTTCCTGATTGCACTCGTAGCATCTTCCTTTGAACTTTCCCTTGGATTTTGATCAACCCCTACTGCTCGACCCTCGATTTGTTGATCTTCCTCTTCTTTGATTGCTTTTCTCCTTTGCAAAGAGTCCCTCTCCCAAAGATTTTGAACTACTTGCCCTTTTTTCGGGTGTCGTTTGAAATTAGGGCAGCAGTCACCTCTCCGATCTCCAGGGTTTCTTTGCCATAAAGGAGCGTAGTCACCAAGTGGTCAAACGAATCCGGCAACGATGCCAGTAGTAGAAGCACTATGTCTTCATCCTCAAACTTTACCTCCAAGCTTGTAAGTTCACTAATCATCTTATTGAACACGGTGAGGTGTTCCAACAGATCTCCTCCTTCACTCATCTAAAGTGAATACAATTGTTAGATGTATGCCCTAAAGCTGCTATGTAATAGTTACATATTAGGGATTTCAGTTGTACTTTCATTATTATTATTTAATTAATGACAATGACGTATTCATTCATTTGTCCAATTATTTTATATTGATGAATGATTCCATAAGATCAGTTGCAACTAGACCTATTCTTGAGACGTCAAGAATATATAAGACGGGTTCATAGTTAGACTGAATCTTTAAATCGTTCCCGGTCGATGGATTATTAAGTAGATATTAATAATCCTGTTGAGACCGGTGTGTTCTTAACTTCGCCATTAAGTATTGGATACTTAAGGGAATGATGAGTCACATGTCATTGGGTATTATGATGCCTGAGTTAGAACATAGGTGTTTGTATTAGACAAATTCACTGAACGTGACGCATATGGAACGATTAGCGACATGGAAGCTTTTAGGGTGGTCAATGTCTAATTGTTCATGCTTTGGTCTTGTGTAAATCATCCTTAGACCTGAGGCACAGTGTTAACTTGTGTATTGAACAACTATGGTTCACGGGTGCATATAATGCCGGGTCGTTGATCCGTCTTTATACCTGATGGTCATAGTTTGTTCATATACGAAGTTACACGTGTGCGCAATATGGAATATGTCTCCTTGTTATATGCAAGGTATGATAATGATGTCTTATGCGATCTAATTGTGACACTGCATTGAAATCCTTGGCCGGGGTTGTAACCGAGAATAAATTGTTTATGTCTCGAATAAAATGCATGTCAATTAGATTTGTGCATATGATCGAATTAATGACTTGACTAATATTTCATGGTCTTTGTTTGATTGGGACATCGTAAGACAGAAGGATTGAATTATATTGTAGCCAAAGTTGACAGGTTCATTATGTTCTTAAAATATTCACACTATCTGGGTAGCCATGACATATTGCTAGATGTCAATCATGGCTTGTAAGACCCAAAGATTAATCGGGACAATTAATTCTTGTGAGAGTACTAATGTGTTAGTACAAGTCTTACTACCAGCTTAGTGATGAACCTAGGGATGTCACACACCATAAACAATTAGGATAACGTGGAACAAGAGAGAAATATAATTGCAAATGTGTTTGCAATTACTGCAATCGAATTGTGTCGATTTGAAATTAAATTAAATGAGATTTAATTTAATTTGTATTATATCACGAGCCTATTTGCATATGATGCACACGCATGCCCGAAGTGGGTACATGTTAATGTATTCCATTTGTACATATAAGGATTATGTTATTATTATTTTTTAAGGGAATTGATTAATTATTAATTAATTAATTGATTAATTAAAGTGGAAATGGTCAGCAATTTTTGCTGACCACTTCACACGAATACGTGCACATGCACGCACGAATTCATTGTGCATAAACGGTCAGCGGTTACTGACCGTTCCATTCATAAGGATCAGCAACGGTTGCTAATCCCACGATCGGCAACCGTTGTTGATTCGTGTATAAATATTAAAAAGAAAGGCTGCAAAAGATTGCAATGTAGAGAGATTTTCTGTGGGTGTGCGTCTCGATCGTGCATGAGAATGAGGATCAGCAACGGTTGCTGATCCCACGAACGGCAACCATTGCTAATTCGTGTATAAATATTAAAAAGAAAGGCTGCAAAAGGTTGCAATGTAGAGAGATTTTCTGTGGGCGTGCATCTTGTGTTTTTAGAGACATACGAGTGATGCTTTGCTGAAAACAGAGAACAAATTGTGTGCGCGTTCTTATGTCTTTGAGACACAAGAAAGAAGAGCGTTATCTCGTTTGGGCCGTGACTATTATACATCAAGAATACGACGGATTGTTTCCATGTGATTGCTGGCACGATCATCGTGGTGAATATCCGAAAGTTCTCTCTTCCGTTCGACGTTCGTTGTTGGTGTGTCTAAACTAGAGGTCCGACGCTTGTGGGAGTCGAACTATAGAACATTCGAACCGACTCATTTCAAAGTGTGCTTCGAGAGGTATTTCGTTTAACTCCCTTTTATGTTTAGATTTTTGATTAAAATGCACGAACAACGCCTTAGGAGAATCATGTGTAAAATATATTTTTGTTTCCGCTGTGTTCATTTCGTTAATTTTTCTTATACATGATTCATGAAAACCCAACAACAATCTCTTCTTCAAGAACAACTTGTTCGTAAGAGATTTCGTCATGTAAATGCTTTCGAGTTTGAGCCATACCTTCGGAGCAGTTCGATCTCTGCTACATATTGAAGGGCCTCATCCGATAGGTTCAATCGGATTGCGCTGCACGCCCTCTCCTCCATGTCGGCCCAATCATCATCAGTGATGGTGTTTAGCTTTTTTGATCTTCCCAGAAGAACCTTTGATAAACCTTGTTGAATCAACAGATCCTTCATCCTTCTCCGCCATAGTGTAAAACTATTCTTCCCAATGAATCGTTCAATATCAAATCGAACGGTTGAACCTTTTCCAGCCATCTAGTTAGAAGTCGCAATACAGGAACAGAGAACCTAGATTGCTCTGATACCAATTGTTGTGTGGAAGAACACCCTAACTACATGAGCACCCTAACTAGATGAGAAAGAAAACAAGAATAATCAAGAACACGGAGATTTTTGTGGTTCGGCGAAAAAAAATCCGCCTACGTCCACGGGAGAGAGAGAGACGATTTCTTATTTGAGCGTCTGTCAAGAGTACAAGATACAATGTTGAAATAAATAGTTCTTTAGATCTCCACTTTCCTAAACCTAGTAGGAAAGGAATTCCACCATAAAGATATTATCAAATTTGAAACCCAAATCTAGGAAATATATTAGGAAACAAATAGTTCAAAATCTTCAAGCCTTCCTAGATTTCCCGATTGAATTTTGTGGAATTCAAGACAACATCAGCATCTCTCCCATCTACTATCGGGTATTTTTAACCCAACTTTTAACCCACGGTCGTTTGTTCTTATCCTTTTGTAATAAAAGTATCCCCTTGGTCATGTGATTCCCTTCCGAGATGCTTCGAGTCTTCAAACCCCCCCTCCCCCCAACCCCTCTCTGTCAACCTTCGCTTTCCAATCTTTCAAGTAAAAGCAAGGATTTCTCTTTGATATTCCTAAAACTTCTAGTTCGATATTTCAAATGTTTACAAAGTGAATTATTGGACTTCTTCTTAATCTTATCAAATTAGTTTTATTGCTTAAAAAGATTTAGAGTTGTTAATTTATTTTCTTGATTAATTTGTTTTGAAGGCAATTAAAGTTTTGATTTACTCGAATCATTTTAGATAAGTGAAAACTCTTGGACTAATTGGAATAAATTAGATTGAACTACTTAGTACTCTCGACTTAGTTGGTTGGAGTATGTTAATTTAGCTTGAATTTGATGAAAAGTATGAGTAAGCCTCAATAATGTTATGTTGAGATATTATGATAATTTGACATATCTTGATGAGTTCTTACCTAGATGTTTTTGATTGATTTCTATGAGATGGGTACCACGTGTTGGAGAAATCTTCCTGGAGTATTTTGAAGCTGACAAAACATTTCCATCAGTCTAGTTTGAAGATTTGCAGACTCTATTATTTAAAGTCTGAAAACCTCCAGACTGCCAGACTCAAGACTCAAAGTCTATTCTCATTGACAGTTTCTAATTCGTCGAAGAAGGGCTATCCAGAACTGGATGTTTCGTTAAGGATTTGACCTTATCGATTGGAGAAGATCTCTTGGCTAGATATGACATAACAGAATCCTTTATTTGATCATGATTGATTCGGAGATTAAGGATCCGATGATTGGCGAAGTATACTTGGAAGGTTCTACTTATGGAAACCGAGATCCTGATTGTATGGGCGAGCAGGATTGATGGGCTATCGACATGTTCCTTAAATAGCTCGAATGATCTTCCTAATTGATTATGTCCAACGGAAAGGTTGGAAGAATTCCTTTGGTAAATGCCAATGGGTATGATGGTATAAAGGAGTATATAAGGAAGACGTTCTAGTTGTTCGAGTGTGTGCGCGATAGAAGAATTCCAAAGTCTGAAGCTCTTTGTTCTTAGTCAATTCATTTACTGAGCGAAATCTTGTACGCAAAAGAGAGTCTATATTTTGAGAAACCTTGAGGAAGTGTGGTAAAGTATCTACACTGTGGAATCAAGGGAGAATCTTATTGTAACAACTCTTTTGGTCATAATGAAATCCAGCCGGTGGGCTATCAATGCAGAAGAGTGGACGTAGGCTTGGAATAAGCCGAACCACTATAATTTATGTGTTCATTTTCTCTTCCCTACTCTCTGCTTTACTTTGATCATAATTCGTTTTGTTAACGAAAGAAGAACTTCCTTTCTATTGTCTGCTTAGTATTGCTCTCTTATCTCGAGAAATTATTTTTTCACCTATTCACCCCCCTCTAGGTGCTTATACTAGCTATCTCAATTGGTATCAAAGCCTGTGTACTCACTTTGTTTGAAGTGTTTTACTTCAGAGTTAAAGATCCATGGCTAGTATGTTAGCTCCAGGGCTGGTAGAAGGGCAAAGCAATACCAGACCGCCTTACTTTGATGGAAAGGAATACAACATATGGAAAAACAAGATGAAGGCATTCCTAAGATCAAATGATCCTCTAGAATGGGACGTTGTAGACAAAGAAATCATTCATAAAGTTGCACCTGTCTTAGAGAGAGGAAAAGAAGCTGTTGAGTCTAGTGAAATGACTCAGTAAAGAGATAATCAAGAGACAAGCTCTTGATGCAAAAGCAATTTATTCTTTATATTGTGCTTTGTCACCTAATGAATATAACAGAATATCTTCTTGTGTTACAGCGAAAGAAGTTTGGGAGAGATTACACATTACCTATGGAGGAACCGATTGAGTGAAAGAAACTGGAATCAATATTCTCCTCGGTCAATACGAAGCCTTCAAAATGAAATCAGGAGAATCTATAACTGACATGTTTAGTCGTTTTACAGAAATCGTGAATGGTTTTGAAAATCAAGGTCAACCAATTTCTGATCCCATGAAAGTAAACAAGCTACTGCGTGGACTCTTCAAGGATTGGAATCACATAAAGACCTCAATAAGGGAGACATAAAGAATTATGCCATTATCTGTTGATGAGTTGGTTGGGACTCTTCAGTCTTATGAAGTGGAACGAGTCAATGAAGACGAAGATCCTAAAGGTAAGAAATCCATTGCATTAAAATCCAATGATGATTCTGATGTTACAGATTCTGAAGACGATATGGATAATGAGGAGCTTGCTCTCATGATAAGAAGATTCAGAAAGCTGAACAGAAAAGGAAGAAGATTCAATCCAAAGAAACAGAGTTTTCAAAAGCAACAGACTAAGTCTATTGAGGATGATGAATCAAATAGAGATGTAGTCTGCTTTGAATGTAAGAAAAATGGACACATCAGACCCAACTGTCCTCTTCTGAGGAAGAAGAAAGGAAAAGCTGAAAAGTATCGAAAGGCTCTTAAAGTAGAAACCTTGAGTGATACAGAATGTGAAGAAAGTGATGATGATTATGCCAATATATGTCTGATGGCACAATCGGATTTAGATTCAAACTTTGAGACAGACTCAGATTCATACAGTGATTTTGAGGTGAGTAACTTTAAAATCCCTATTAAAGTTTCTAAATACATTGATGAGTTGTGTTTTAATCTTAAGACTTCTCTTAAAAGGATTTCTAAACTTAAAAAGGAAAACTCTGCACTGAAACAACAGGAAAATGTTTTGAAAGAAAAAGTGAAATGTTTAGACATGAATATTTCTACTCTTAAAGAAAGTGAAGATAATCTTTTGAAAGAAAATGTATTCTTAAAAAATGACATATCAAATATTTCCAAAAGAATTTCAATAGGATCTGAGAAACTTGAAAAAATTCTTTCAGCTCAAAGACCTTATTTCAATAAATCTGGTTTGGGAATGACTGTGGAAACATTCCTTTAATTGATTTTCCTAAAGTGAAGGAAAGAATTAAGCAAAGACCCACAAGAGATGCTTACAAAAATCATTTTAAAAAGGTCTTTGTAAAACCAGTAGGTCGCAATGCTCTCAGATGTTCAAAGTGCAATAGTGCAGATCATTTTGAGAAAGAATGTTCTATGGTTTGGAAACCTGTTAAGAAAGTATGGGCAAAGACCGCATATTATACTAACACCAATGGACCCAAGAAAATATGGGTACCAAAGAAAGTTTGAGTCTCTTTTTTAAATGCGGGTCACTATCAAGAAAAGAGTAAAATGGTATCTGAATAGTGGATGCTCAAGACATATAACAGGAGATTCAAATTGCTTCATAAAGCTCATTCAAGTAAACAGTGGAAAAGTCTCATTTGGAGGAAACAGCAAATGAAGAATTGTGGGATTCGGAACTATAAAGATTGGAAACCTCACAATCAGCAATGTTTCATTAGTAGAAGGACTCAACTACAATTTGCTCAGTATCAGTCAGCTGTGCGATACCGGTTTCAAAATCAACTTTCAAGAGGGAATATGTTCAGGAACCAGTAAAGATTCTACTCAGTCATTCATGAGTCGAAGACATGGAAATATCTACCTCTTGGATGTGAAACCAGATGAATCGCAATGTCTAATCTCAATTCAAGACGAAGCAAACTTATGGCATAGAAAGCTTGGGTACATCAATATGAAGCAGATAGCCAAAATTTCAGCAAAGAAGCTTGTTCGTGGTCTACCCAATCTATCATACCAAAAGTCTTATTTATGTACACCATGCGTATTGGGAAAGCAGGTAAGAAATTCCTTTAAACCAATAAATCAAGTTTCCACTAATCGTGTACTGCAATTTCTGCATATGGATCTCTTTGGACCAACCAGAACTCAGAGCATTGGAGGTAAGAAATATTGCCTAGTAATTGTGGATGACTACTCACAATTTACTTGGGTATATTTCCTGGCAAGTAAGTCTGAAACATTTTCTTACTTTGAAAAGTTTGCTAAAAAGGTTCAAAATGAAAAAATGGTATGTTATTTCAAGTATAAGAACAGACCATGGAGGTGAATTTGAAAATCAAGATTTTACAAAATTTTGTGATGAATCTGGTTTTCAGCATGTGTTCTCCTCTCCATATACTCCAGAGCAAAACGGAGTTGTGGAAAGAAAGAATAGGTCGCTTCAAGAAATGGCAATAACTCTTTTAATTGAAAGTAACATCTCTTCACGATTTTGGGCTGAAGCAGTAAAGCATGTTATATTATTAATAGAGTTTTTCTAAGGCATATTCTGGAAAAAAAACCCCTATGAGTTTTCAAAGAAAAGAAGCCTATTGTTTCATATTTTCATGTGTTTGAATGTAAATACTCTATATTGAAAAATGCAAATGATCGAGTTGGCAAGTTTGAAGAAAAATCAGACGAAGGCATCTTCCTTGGATATTCTACCTCAAGCAAAGCCTACAGAGTCTACAACAAGAAGACTCAATCTGTGGAGGAATCAATGAATGTGAAATTCCAAGATTCTATGCAAAATGAATCTATTCAGACTCATCTTGAAGAATCTGAACCTGCTCCAGACTCTACAAAGTCTAAATCTCAAGAAGCACCTCGGACTTTTAAAGACCAGCAACAAATGATTGTTGAAGATTCAAATGAAGGAAGTGATCATCAACCTGACAAATCAACCAGTAACTGGAAGCATAAGTCCAATCATCCTAAAGATCTCATTATTGGCGACATTAATGAAGGAATTCGCACAAGATCCAAAAGACGCAAAGAGTCTAGTGCTGTGTCCCTTATTTCTGAAATAGAACCCAAAACCATAGAAGAAGCTTTATCTGATGAAAGCTGGATTGAAGCCATGCAAGAAGAATTCAGGCAATTCAGTATTAATGATGTCTAGGAGTTGACTCCTAAACCGAAAGGTAAATCTATTATTGGAGCTAAATGGGTTTTCAGGAACAAGATAGACGAGAAAGGAAAGGTCGTAAGAAATAAAGCAAGACTCGTGGCCAAGGAATATACGCAAGAAGAATGGATAGACTATGATGAGACTTACGCACCAGTAGCAAGGTTAGAAGCAATTAGATTATTACTTACTTTTACTTGTTATAAGAATTTTAGGTTATTCCAAATGGACGTCAAAAGTGCTTTCCTAAATGGATTTATCCATGAGGAAGTTTATGTGGAACAACCACCTGGGTTTGAAGACCCAAGGAAACCAGACTCAGTATTCAGACTAAAAAAGGCCTTATACGGTTTAAAGCAAGCACCTCGAGCTTGGTACGACAGGCTGAGTAAGTTTTTAATTCAAAACGGCTTTGTCAAAGGTAAAGTAGACACTACTCTGTTTATCAAAAAAGAAAGAAAAAGTTTTCTGCTTGTTCAAATATATGTTGATAATATTATTTTTGGATCCTCTAATGAAAGTCTGTGCAAGAAATTTTTTCTAAGTCTATGCAGGATGAATTTGAAATGAACATGATGGGTGAACTAACATTTTTTTCTTGGACTTCAAGTGAAACAATTGAAAGAAGGGACTTTTATTCATCAAGAAAAATATGCTAATGATCTTGTCAAAAAGTTTGGACTGGAAAATTGCAAAAAGACTGATATACCAATGTCAAGTTCTTTGAAGATAGACAAAGATGAAGGAGAAAAGAAAGTTGACCAGAAGCTATACAGGAGTATCATTGGTTCACTTCTTTATCTTACTGCTTCTAGACCTGACATTTTGTTTAGTGTTTGGTTCACTTCTTTATCTTACTGCTTCTAGACCTGACATTTTGTTTAGTGTTTGTATTTGTGCTAGATTTCAAGCAGACCCTAAAGAATCTCATCTAAGTGCTGCAAAGCGTATTATCAAATACATTGCATCAACTTCAAGCCTTGGTCTTTGGTATCCTAAAAAGGGAGAATTTACTCTTCTTGGATACTCAGACGCAAATCTAGCTGGTTGCAGAGTTGATAGAAAGAGCACCTCGGGTACCTGTCAACTACTTGGAAGCATGACAGTGTCTTGGTTTTCAAGGAAGCAAAATACAGTAGCTCTTTCTACAGTAGAAGCAGAGTATGTAGCTCTTGGAAGTTATTGTTCACAAATTCTGTGGATAAAACAACAGCTAAGAGACTTTGGAATTAAAGAATCATGCACGGAGATTAACTGTGACAACATCAGCGTAATCAATCTCACTAAAAATCCAATTCTTCACTCAAGAACAAAGCATATAGAGATTCGACATCACTTCATTAGAGATCATGTTCAAAATGGAGAAGTGTCGATTCAGTTTGTTGACTCAAAGAACCAACTGGCGGATATATTTACAAAGCCTTTGGAGAAAAATCAATTTGAAATCATCCGTTCCAAACTCAACATCTTGAGGTTTGAAGAAGTTAAAGTCTAGAGACTCTCAGACTCAAACAATCAAGTTTTTTTTTCTTTTTCTTTTTTTTGACAGTAAGTCATTTTATTCTCTCTCTCATATTAAATCTCGAAAAGGTACGATCATCTATCTATAATTGATTTTTGCTACTTTCAATTTCCGTGATTGGTACAATCTTTCTTTTTCAAAAAATGAGTTAATTTTTAAAATGGCAGTTATCTAATTTTTGAAAAAGGCAGTTATTTTTAAAGGGCATCTTTTTACTTTCCATTACGACGTTTTGTATGCCTCTCTTTGACTGACCTATATACTGTCGGTTCCTCTTCGTTTAACTCCAAAAACCCTAAAAAGCATCGATCTTCCACTTCTGTCTTCTTCTCTTGTTTAATCTTCGAAAAGTTGTCATCTTTCTTGGGAAAGTCAAGTTTGGAATCTTTCAAAGACTGTGAAAGATGTCGTCTTAAAGGAAGTCTTCGAGGATTGTGAACAGGGGACCGCAGCAAATGCGTGAGGGGCCTACGCACTTTGATCTCACCGAAGAAGAAGAGTCTCATAGTCAGCAGCAGAGCCCACAACATTCTAAGCAGCGTCAATCTTCTCCATCTAGACAGTAGGATGTTGCTCGACGAAAAGAGGATGAAATAATCGAAGATGCAGAACCTGCAAGAACCTTTAAGCCCTCTTTTACCTACAAGCTTTATCGCGCTTTGAAAAGGGGTGGAACTCCTTTGAACTACATTGACGAATTTCTGAAAGACAAAGGGTACAAAAATGAAACATTCTTTTTACGCACAATGGAACGGTTGGGAATTGCCCCTGCTGGGTCGGCAGAAGAGGCAATGGCAAATATTCCAATCGATCCTCATGTTGGAGGGCTGAATCAGATAGATGGGAATGATGATGACAAGTTGTACAGTCAGTTTCAACCGAGAATGGGTGTAGCGGCAAAAATTCGGGGCAAAAGGATAGACTTGTTTCGATTAGAGGAACAAAAGCATCTATACTCTAAGTTGTTGAAGCGTGGGATGATAAACCCTAGAAGTGTGGATTTTGAGTTCCTTGATGTTGTGAACGTTAATTTGAGGGAAAAATTCAGTCTTCTTCAACTTGAACAGTTCTGTTCTGACTCTACAGAAGCCTATGCTGAACTCACTGCATATTTCTATTCGAATCTTAGTTTCTTGGATGTGAATAGATTCTCTTTTAGTGTCCGAGATCAGGACTATGTGGTGGATGTAGATATGTTGGCTGATGTGATTGGGGTTGAGAGAGGGAGATATCAACCTATCAATATTTCTATTGCTCGTGCTACGTTGGAACTTGTTAATGATAGAATGATAGAGGGAAATGTTTCCTACTCGAGGATGAGTGCATTCAACATTCTGCTTCACAAGATTGTGATTAATTGCCTCAGACCAAAATCTACTTCAAAGATTGATGTTTCAAACTCAGAGGCAAAGTTGATGTATGCCATCAATGCTGGGAAAAAGTTCTCTCTTCCTCACACTATAATGTTCCACATGTATAAAGTAGTGGTGAAGGACAAGGGTCAACTTCCTTATTCAGCTATTGTGACAAAGTTATTCAGACATTTGAATGTTCAACCTCCCCGAATTCTCTGTGTTCGAACTTGTGATCAAATGATGGTGGGACTGAAATGGTGTCTAAAATGCGTCTGAAGGAACTCAATAAGGCGTTGGAGAAATTCAAGGAGAAAACCCCTGTCAAAACTCATCAAGTCTCTTTGGCGGCAAAAAGAAAAAGGAATGAGCCCATGGTTGCTCCATCCAAGAAAAGAAGAGCTCTCATCGTTGAGGATGAAGAAGATGAGGAAGACATCACCATTTCTGCAATGGCATTGAAGAACCTGAGTCATTCTGTTCCAGAATCAACGGAACGACAAGAGAAAGACACAGAACAGAGGACTGGAGAAAGAGAAGATTTGGAAGCAGAAGAGAAAGAAGCAGAGGAGAAAGAAACAGAGGAGAGAGAAGTTGAAGAAAAAGATGCAGAGGAAGAAAGAATTGAAGAAGAAGAAGAAGAAGAGGAAAGAGGAGATCAAGAGGAAGGAGAGCATGAGAAACTCTCTTCTCCACCTGAAGGCATGGAAACAGGGGGAGATCGTGAGAAAAGAGGAATGTCCTCATATCCTGTTACCAGTGAAGGAGTTAGCCGCTCTCCAAGAGATCTAGAGGACATCTATCCCTCTCAATTTCCTGAGGAGGGATATGATGTTTCATCGCCCAATCTGCATGACTATGCTGATTTGCCATCGTTTACCTTTACTCCATCTGATGGTGCAGAAGCCAGTACGTAGACTGATAATTCAGCAGATTTTCGCAGAATTCTTGATGTTATCTTAGAAATGTGGGGTTAGATATATGCTTTGGGATGCGAAGTTCAGAATTTACAGACTGCAAGTCAAGCTTTTTCAGTTTCTCTGAATAATCAGATCCAAGCCCTTGCTCTTTAGATTCAAGCAAATGCTAAAGGTGAAGAGGTGGCTCAACTGAAGGAAAAGTTGAAAAAGCTGGAAGGCATTGTCCAGTCAATGGAAGATTTCCAGCTTGTTCGTGTTCCCAAGCATTCTTGATTCCATTCTCTTTCCATCTCAACCTTTTTTATGATGACAAAAAGGGGGAGAGATGCGAGATTTGAAACTTTGAACTTGAATTTTTGATTTATTTTGATGTTCGTTTTGATGTTTGACTTGACTTTTGTGTCTGGATGTGGACTGAATTTGGGATTTGGGTTTGACTGCTTATATTAAGTACTATTGATATCTTATGAATGGCTTTACTCACATGCAAGACTAACCTATTTTCTGTGGTTGCAGATTCTAGTATTATCATTAAGCCATTTATCTTTATGAGATATTCATATTTGCTTGAGAAATGTTTTGCAGGTCAAAGTTATATAAATCTGCAGGAAAGTTTTGTCACCATAAAAAAGGAAGAGATTGTTGGAGAAATCTTCCTGGAGTATTTTGAAGTTAACAAAACGTTTTCATCAGTCTAGTCTGAAGATTTGCAGACTCTACTATTTAAAGTTTGAAGACCTCCGGACTGCCAGACTCAAGACTCAAAGTCTATTCTCATTGACAGTTTCTAATCCGTCGAAGAAGGGCTATCCAAAACTGGATGTTTCGTTAAGGATTTGACCTTATCGATTGAAGAAGATCTCTTGGCTGGATATGACATAACAGAATCCTTTATTTGATCATGATTGATTCAGAGATTAAGAATCCGATGATTGGTGAAGTATACTTGGAAGGTTCTACTTATGGAAACCGAGATCCTGATTGTATGGGCGAGCGGGATTGATGGGCTATCGACATGTTCATTAAATAGCTCGAATGATCTTCTTAATTGATTCTATCCAATGGGAAGGTTGGAAGAATTCCTTTGGTAAGTGCCAATGGGTATGATGGCATAAAGGAGTATATAAGGAAGACGTTCCAGTTGTTCGAGTGTATGCGCGATAGAAGAATTCCAAAGTCTGAAGCTCTTTTTTCTTAGTCAATTCATTTACTGAGTGAAATCTTGTACGCAAAAGAGAGTCTATATTTTGAGAAACCTTGAGGAAGTGTGGTAGAGTATCTACACTGTGGAATCAAGGGAGAATCTTGTTGTAACAACTCTTTTGTTCATAGTGAAATCCAGCCGGTGGGCTGTCAGTGCGGAAGAGTGGACGTAGGCTTGGAATAAGCTGAACCACTATAATTTCTGTGTTCATTTTCTCTTGCCTACTCTCTGCTTTACTTTGATCATAATTCGTTTTGTTAACGAAAGAAGAACTTCATTTCTATTGTCTGCTTAGTTTTGCTCTCTTATCTCGAGAAATTATTTTTTCACCTATTCACCCCCCTCTAGGTGCTTATACTAGCTATCTCACCACGTTGGATGTAAAAAAATGTGAAAATGATGAAAAAGGGCTTGAAAGTGTTATTTTCACAAATTATAACTCTCCTTTAGCTTATACTCACCTATTGGTTATAGCCATCTGCCACTTATACTCACCTGTTGGTTATATTCACTTGCCGTTTATGCTCATTTACTGGTTATACCACCTGCTGGTTATATCCACTCGTCGATAATGATAGTTTACCATTTCTGACTTGCTTGCTTGAGTAAAGCCTTTTATTATATTAATGTAGCACGATGTGAAGAGAAGGTAGATATATGTGTTGTGGTGAACGTAATTATTTATTTATCATCACTTGCATGTGAAATGAAAGAATGTAAGCATGTCATTATATCTACTCACACATGTGATTATTGAAAGAGTAACGTAATTGTATTTCAGGTATGAATTGCATGAAAAGATATTGTGAACCGTATGTCGATTTTAAACATGAACATTGAATTTGTTATTGATGTAAGGGAGATCATATTTATATAATGTTATCATGTGCACTACTACTGTATGACTAAATATGGAAAGTATTATGTTATATATTTCCATCACTGCCCTATGTGTCGGCATGTCTCGAGAGTCATGATGGCCGGTGTTGCCGAGATGCTTTGTGAGTTGAGATGCCTCGAAAGTGTGTCAGGATGCCCCAAAGTATTTGGCAGGAGGAGTGAAGAATACAATACATGTATATATGCATATATAATACATGTCTATTAATGAACTCATTAATGATATCATATATCATTATATATTATGTCATTTGCATGCATTGGAGTGAATACTCTTACGTATTGCTGTTATTGATTTCCATTGGCATATCATGATAAAGAAGAGAATGCATTTACTTTGCACTTTTCATACATAGTTCTCTTGTGTTGCTTTAAACTCACATTACTTGTTGGTATCAGGTTGAGTGGTAAGTGGATCACTTGCCTTGAATTAGAGATTTTATTTAGTAGGTTTCAACTCATCCCTTATTTTTCAAATATGTGAGATGGATCCCTAATTGCCACTACTTTTTGGAGCTCCCGTATATTTTGCATGTGAATACCAAGATATGCTTGTACTTGAACTGGTGACACTAAATGTAGTTCCACTGTATAGGTTGACAGGGAATTTGTTAGACCATTTACGAGTTTCGATGGTCTCCTTGGTTTCGACGAATGATGACTTGTTAATGGCAAGGTTGTCAATCCATAAAGAATAACTTAACCTTTGTACAGGCAAATTTTTGGGCTTAGGTGTGATGTGTCGATGATGGGTGATCCGGCAGAAGTATACCTTAAGTGCCATAACTTGGCACAAAGGGACACTTAAGTGCCATAACTTACGAAAGGTACACTTAAGTGCCACATTCGAAGAAAAATGAATCACTTAAGTGCCACTCCGGCCAAAGTCCGACCAAAACTCTGACGTAACATTTTTTCAATGAAACGAGTGCAAAACGACGCCGCTTTGCACTCTGACGTGACCAAATAATGCAAAAACAACGTCGTTTTGGGTTAACATGGTAAAAAATATATATATTTAATTTATTTTAAAATTTAATTTAGTTAAAATATTAAAAAATAATAATTTTAAAGTTAAATTTAATTAATTTTTATATATTTTTTTATCACGTCAACCCAAAACGACACCGTTTTTGCATTATTTGGCCACGTCAGCGTGCAAAACGGCATCATTTTGGGCTTACTTCGCTGGAAAAATGCCACGTATGCAATTTGGCTGGATTTTTGTCAGATTGGCACTCAAGTGATCCATTTTGCTCTGATTTTGGCTCTTAAGTGTACCTTTCGTAAGTTATGGCACTTAAGTGTCCCTTTCTGCCAAGTTATGACACTCCAGGGGTCCGCGTCTCTGCGTCTCTGGGTGATCCTGATTTTTCCCAAACTTATTTAATGTATTATATTTGCTTGGATATTGTATAAAGATGGTAATTAGTGGTTTTAATATAATGAAGCATATGTGTATTAAATAAACTCCAATTTCTTGTATGGGATGCAGTGAAAATTTTGTTGTACTTCCACATGTTATTATTACTCAGAAGATATTATTAGAAAGGACATGCGTTGCACGTGACGTCATGGGACATCATACTCATTTATTATTTATTTGATTTGGAGTCACCACTAACCTAATAGATTGATTAGTGCCCATTTAAGATGCCATAGCCCACCTTAGTTACCTTAGTTATGTGAGTTGGCGATTTTGAGTTTGGAAACCTAATTACCCTAGTTTTGTCTAACTCTATTGGGGGATACCTTTTCACTTTTAACAAAATATTATTTAATGCAATCCTTTTCGTTTATATGAATCTATTAACATGTAAAGGTGCTCAAACACTAAAATAGAACAATCAATAATAAAGATAAAAGATTGGGAGAAAAATAGAACAACCCTAGTTGTATTGGGCAAAATTATACAAAACTATATTGTAAAAGGCTGGCAACCTGGGACACAACCTTGTGAGCTACGTATAAAAATAAACGTGCACTAGTCTAATAAAATAAAGTCTTTCTTTTAATCTACATGATGAGGAAAAAATTCTAAATGCAATACGGTGGAATCAGCAATGTTAGAAATTGACCTAATCTTATTAGAATAATGCTATAAATATCCACATGCTATCTTAAAGCTTTTTCTTTTTCTTTTTTTATGCAATGACATTGTCCAAATGTATAAGAAAAAGTAGGGGTAAGCATGGTCCAAATTAGGCTAGTTCATTTCTGGGACTAAGGACCAACCCAATTAAGCTTGGGATCAAACATCAGACTGACCCAATGGATTTGGTTCGGCTCCAGAGTCAACCCGGGACCAATCGATAATTTTTCTATTTCATTTTTTGTACTCCATAAAAAGGCGACCAAGAACTAGATCAACTCAATGGGTTCGGTAACGAGTGAGGTTAGCTAAGAGAGGCAAAAGGTGAGTGTTGAGTGGTGTGAGTGTCAAGCATGGGGTGAGCGTTGAGCGGGGCAAGCAGCGAGCAACAAGTAGGACGAGCATCAAGTGGCACAAGTGACCAAAAGTGAGCGAGGCAATCAAGTGGCAAGTAGAGAAATTTTTTTTGACAAATTGAAAACTAAGAGGACAAATAAGACAAAAGAGAACGAGTATTAGAAGATGATGCCGTGAGTAGCTATTTATGCCCTTTTGGACACTATGATGACTCCTCAAAAAACCATTTTCCTCCTTTGTAAATTATGGCCGTTGACGTCGTAAAAGACATAAATCTAAGTTATTAAAAAATAGTGTAAAATTACTTGGACTCCTTACTAAAGAGTTATTTCTTTATATAAAAAAATTATAAATAACATATTAGATATATAATATATATGCAATCAGGGTTGGTTCGGGTTGGAGTGACCCTAAACTCTCAGGATCAAGGACCAACTCGTATTGCACTAGTCTAGGAATCCTAGGACCAAAGACCGACATAGTCTCCATAGGAACCGGACCAAGACTGGCAAGGTTGGGCCGGTCCAGGGTCAATCTAGGATTGACCCTAGACCAATGCCTACCCCTAAGAAAAAGGAAAAATTCAAAATAAGCGGTTGAAATACCCTTATTTTTCTCAAATAAAGGTTTGAAATGAATATTATTTCAAATAAGAGTCCGACATACCTTTATTTTTTTCAAATAAGAGACTGAAGTGGATATTGTTTTAAATAAGTGCCTAAAGTGGTTATACATTGTCAGTGGTTATATATTATCTAACTCACTAGCTATGAAGAGCAATTTCGTCCTTTAAAATTTTTTTCCTTTTTCTTTCTTTTTTCTATTTTTTTAATAAAAACTAAAACTTAGAAAACGAAAAGGAAAAACAAGCCACCCCATCATCAGCAAGGCGGCGGGGTTACTTGTGACATCCAGATTTTCGGGTTTTAATTTCGACTGGATAAATAGGGCTGTTTTCGTTCAGTTGAAGCCAGTGATTGTGAAATCGGGATGCAAGTATGCCACATTGGTAAGGAAAAATACCAATTTGATTGATGAGGTGTTGAATGAATTAATGGGGGTCAATTTGATTTAATTCAAGTGGGATTAAGGTTCAATTGGAGGGAAAAACCTAGTGAAATTCGTATGCCACCTCTACCCTCACATTTTGGCCTACCTTAAAGCTTTTAGAAGGGGCATTTTTGGCAAGGAAAAGTGAGTGTATGACAGCCGGGTTGGTGGGGGCCAAAGAGAGAGAGAAAGAGAGAGAGAGAGAGAGAGAGAGAGAGAGAGAGAGAGAGAGAGAACCGGTTGTTCTTTCCCCCCTTCTCTCTCCCGTCGCTGTCTCTCTCTTCCCCATCTCCCTCTTCGGTTTGTTCGACTCCATGGAAGCCGAAGACCAGCGAAGCAGAAGCAGCTCGCTGTCGCCGCCGCCGTTTTGCCTCGCTCGCGCCGCTGCTTCGCCCTTCGTCCCCTCTCTCTCCCTCCTCTTGCTTGTGCGAACGAGAAGACAACAAAAACAGAAACAATGTCCAGCGTCGTCGGAAGGAGCCGCGACCAGCTGCCTGGATGCCATTGCACCGACGCCCGCGCAACGCCGTGCACTCTGCCTCTTCACGCTCGCCCGCCGTGCGCCGTCTGCCCCTGTCCGCGCGAGTTGCTGTCCAGCCTCTATTCTGCCTCTGTTTAGTCCCATTCAGCCGCCTCAGGCCGCCGCCCGACCACCTCCGGCCACCGTCAACCCCACCGAACCACCACCTACCTTCCCCCGAGCCTAGCCGCCCTTGCCTCACCCTCTCGGCCTCGGATCCGCCCCAACCAGCAGCGAACAGAGAGGTTCAAAAATGGGTATTGCAACAACTGTTTGGCCCGTTTTGGCCGTCTTCCCGAGCCCAGATGCTCGGCCCGCCTTGAGGAAAGTCGATCCTCGCGTCGTCCCCGTCGTTTTGGTCCGCTCGGTTCGTTATTCGGGTGAGTTTAGCTCACTAAACCTCGATTAGAGGGTTAATTATGCTTTAAGTGTGCTTAGCTTAAGTTAATTAAGCTTAGGTGGTTAGTTTAGTTTATTTAATTGTGAATTAGATTAAAAGGTTGGTTTAACTTAAAGTATGTTTAGTTAAGGTTAAATTGATGTTTATATTAGTATAATGGTGATTTGACATAAATGAATTACTTTTTGGGATTAAATAAATATTTCAAAATTTTTTAATAATATAATAATATTTTATTATTCGAAATTATTAAAATATTATTTTTAATAAATTTTCTGAATAAATTTAATTATTTATTAAATTTCGAAAATTTCGTCGGGACCTTATTTGCTCAGAATTTTGTGCTAATCGCTACTGTGTGGTCAGATTTTGAAATTGATGATTGGATATTATAAATTGAGTGTGGATTGTGAAAAATATGGATATTATTATTTAATTAATATTCTGAATAAATTTAATTATTTAATAAATTCTGAAAATTATTTGGGGACCCTAAATTCTTAGAATTTGTGCTGATCGCTGCTGTATATTCAGATTATGAATTTGATGATTGGATAATGCAGATTGAGTGTTGATTGTGAAAAGTATGGATTTTATTTAGAAAATCCCAAGTGTCGGGTTTGGTATTGAAATTGAATTTTTAATGATTAATATCGTAATTGGATTATGTGAGTGAAATGTAAAGTATCCAGGGATCGGTATCAAATTGTCGTGTGCTGGTTGAAAGGCTCGGGTCGCAGTAGTGGTTAGGCCAACTGAACCCTTATTCTGCTAGAAAGGTCGTCAAGAGAGTGACGTGACTCGAGTCGCAGTAGTGGTTAGGCCAACTGGACCTTTGTTCTTCTAAAAATGCCGTCAAGAGAGTGACGTGGCTCGGGTCGCAGTAGAGGCTAGGCCAACTGGACCCATGCTCCTTCGGGAATGCCGTCAACGTAGTGACGAAGCTGCGCTCCAAGGGGGGAGGCGATGCCTGGCATTAATGTTAGAAGATAGCCGAGCCGCGAGTAGGCTATGCCCTTGTGTGGCAATGAATAATAATTGGAATGCGTGCTAAGTGCGACTGTGATTTATATGAAAGTGATGGCGTTCCAATTGTTTGAATTATTATTACTACCTAAGATTGTGTGATTCAAATTGTGCTAACCTGCAGGAAGGAATTGAGGCGAGGTAAGTTCTCTGTGTGATGTGGCTAGGCCACCCTTGGGCGTATTTTCTTTCTAATAGGGGTTTAAGGAATTGAACTTGCTGAGACATTGTCTCATCCCGGTTTGGGGATTACAATTTCAGGTCCCTAGTGGACGGAGTGGCTAGATAGCTTTGGCTGGCCTTGAGGAGTTACAGAGGTGAAGTCATGAGGATTGGATAACGTGTCCGACTTGTAGGTCGTAGGACAGTTCATTTTTAAGAGCCGGTCTTTCGTAGACTTTTGATTGTAGGCCTGCGTTTGTAACTCCGTTGGTTTATGTAAGTGATTGGTTGTGAATTTGCTTCCTGCTTTTCTATCACGTATTTCATTGTCAGGGGTTTTATAATACGTTCCACTTGCGCAATAATAAATGAATGGGGTCGGCGACACTACTTGGGAATGTCGCATTTGCATGACCATGGTGGGATGTTGGCGCGCTCGAGGTTCGGGGCGTGACATTACTGGTACTTAGGCAAGGGCCGACAGCCCCCACCAACCAAAGGCAAGGGCCAGGAGGCCCTCACTAGAGATGGGAGAGAGCAATGACGCTCTCCCAAATCTAGGTGAGGCTCGCCCACCCTTGCCTTGGTCCGAGGGAGGCTCACCGGCCTCATGCAGATCGGCAGTCTTTGGTTAGTGCCTCGCCCAGGCGTCGGCAACCCCATTAACCATCGCCATTGATGGTGTGGCATGTGTTTTTCATTTTTTTCCTTTTTTTTAATTTTTAATCTAATTTGATTTAAATTTAAATTATGTTTGGATAAAAATATCCCTGATTGGCCGGAATTTTTTGTTGGTCGACTAGTTGGCGAGGCTAGGCCCTTATTTGAAATAATCATAATCACTTCCGGCCATTTTTTGAGACTGATATGGCCATTTTAAATCTTTATCTCAAACAAATTTTACTTTAAACTCTTATTTGAGAAAATAAGAGCATTTCAAGCCCTTATTTGGAATTTTTCCTGAGAAAAATAAATTTATATTTCAAAATACATAAAAAAAATAAAATAAAAGGAAAACGTCTAAATCATGTGCGGGAAATCTCTCTATTTTCACGTGACTGCGATAAGAGATTGGAATATACAGACACTATGAGCATTAAGATGTAATAAACAGTGGAATTTCTATAGATAAAATAAAATAAAAAAAGGGACCCCCACACCGCACGAGTAACATACGCTTAAGGTTTGGACAATGGACGTCCAGCTCGTTCCCAGGCTTAAATACGACCCCGGGACGTGCCTCAACAATTTGAGAACGAACCTTCAAGCACAACTGCAAACGCAAATCAATGCAAACAAACTCGGATCAAAATAACATTTATAATCCGATTGGGGTGAGAGGAAGGAATTGATTGAACTGAGAATTGCTCACAGGAGCTCCAGTCCATTTTCTGGTTCCATAAAATTGAAATCGGTGATTTTGGTCCAGTCCTAGGGATAGAACCATTCACGTCAGACCGATTATTTTTAAAAATTTTGATTTTATTTTTTGCAAAATGATTAAAGAAATAATTTGAACTCTTAATTATTAGGGATTTGACAAAAACTTAAGAAAGGTATGCCTTTTTTAGGTGCATAGCTTAATTTTTATTCACAACCCTTCTTATAGTCTATGTTCCCGTTTAATGTGGGATTCTTGATGTGTCTGACTTGTCTCTCTTGTGGTGTCTAGCCTTCCATGCAAATGCCTTCAATGTGAAACTCTTGGCTTGTCTCTATTATTTTGTCCAGCCGAATGTCGAGAGTCTCACATCGAACGGGCATGCAAAGACCATAAGGGGGGTTGTGAATAAAAGTCAAACCATGCTCCAATCAAAGCATGTTTTTCTTGGCCTTCTAGCTAAGATTAAATATAGTATTTGTTAAGTGTGTGATGCTCACACAACTTTTGAAGCATTTTGTGAGTAAAGAGCTAATGCTTGATTTTAAAGGAGAGGGGAAATTGGTATATCAACATAATTTACCGATCCCATTGGACCACCAAGAACCAAATCAAATCGATGGTCTAGTTCCACAATCAATCAATCCTATTCTTGGTCCCAAAATAGTGAACTGATCCAATTAGTCCGATTCTCAGTTCCTAGGTGAGATCGGATTAGACCGAAGATCAATCACCCCTACCACAATTATCTTATCAAATATCCGCATCGAAACAGGTTACAAAAAAGCATTTGATATCAATTCGATGAAAAAAGACAAGATATCATAAAATCCATAATAGGTTAACAAGAAAACTATCAGATGAAATCAAACACGAAAGATTATAACTCCGAGTGAAACTCATTCCAAAACGAATCATGCCATGCTCTGGGTAACCCATTTAGGGGTAAATACTTGTGTTAGAAGTAAGAAGGGTAAACAAGTCTTTACCACTTTTAGGGTTTATTTTGATGTATATATATTAAACTTTATTGAATAATACGAAGTACGTTTTCCTCACATGGTATCAGAGCCTAGGGCTTAACCCTAGACGATGGAGCAGCCACTCGCCGTCGTCGACTCACCAGAATAGTTGGCTATCACTGCCACTCACCGAAATAGGGGTTTTGACGACCCTGTGCTGGTTGGACTTGGTGGCGTAGCTACGCCACTTCCTGTACATGAGACGCTACACCATCTCTCCCTGCTTCTCTCTCTCTGCTAAAAGGTGGAAGCAGAGGTCGGTGAACGAGAGGGAAAACCCTAGAGAGAGAAGGCAGAGAGAGAGAACAGTAGCTGAGGGACTCACTAGGTAATAGAGAGCAGTAGCACTCGTCGGGATGATTTTGTGGGTTAGAATTTTCTTTTAAGTCGCTGTTTTGGCTGATTAATTTATTCAAGACTTGTGATGAAGCAAAGTTGTTGCTTGGGTATAGTGCAGTTATTTATTGGTGATTTGAAAGTTGTGTGGTAGCTTCTGTCATTTTATATGATAGTGGTAATAATGGGTTATTGAATTATTGAGGCTGAGTTGTTTGACGGAAGCTAAGGTCAGAGTTTGCTTATTATTGTTTGGAAAATGGGCAATCACTCGAAGAGTACAATTGAAGTAGATCTTGAGAAGAATAATACTGTGATGACTAAGGTGATTTCCTCTTTGTCTAATTGAATTACCGATAAGAAGCTTGCAGGTAGTACTAACTTCCACCAATGGAAGAAAATCGTGAAGCTTACTTTGACAAGCGGGAATCAACATAGACACTTAACTGAGTTTAAGCCCAAAGATGATGTAACTTGGGATGGTGTTGATGCACGTATTCTTGGTCAAATGCTGAATTCTATGGAGAGTAATATAGTTGACATGATAACTCATATTGATACAGTCAGAGAACTATGGGAGTATTTGAATGTGCTGTATTCTGGCCAAGATAATTTGTCACGAATTTATAAGCTATCGTAGGAGTTTTATCGATTTGAAAGGAAGGGACACTCTATTACCTAGCGCTTTGCAGACTTTAAGAGATTATATAAGGAGTTGAATGCCATTCTCCCTATTTCAGTTGATGTTCAACAAATGCAACGTCAAAGGAAACAATTGGCTGTAATGGGATTCTTAGGAAGTCTTGATTCTGAATATGAAACTATTAGGTCTCAGATTCTTAGAGGAGAGAATATAATGTCACTCACAGATACATTTGCTCAAGTTCTTCGAGTATCTCATTTCTTCTCAAGATACTACATCTATGGTGGGGAGTTCAGCTCTTGTGTCCCAGACTCGAATTGGTAGTGGTAATAGGAGTGATAGAGGAAACCATGGTGGATATAGTGGGCATGGTGTTCGAGGAGGAGGCTGAGGCATAGGAATAGGGAGAGGTCAAGGTAATCAGCATCCTTATGGACAATTCCACATATCTACTGACAATTCAGGGACTACACAATTTTGTCATTACTATGGCAAACCTAGTCATATTCAAAAATTTTGCTACAAGCTACATGGAAGACCAGGGCAGCAACATCAGTTTGCTAATACGGCGTCTAGTATTGACTCTTCTCCATAATCATTTGAAGACAAGGTAGTGGTTATGAATGGTGAGGAATATGCTCGGTACAAACGATCTCAAATCTCACAGCATGTTTCTTCCACTGCTACTTTGGCATAGACAGTTAATGCTACTTCTCGTCCTTGGAGATGCAAGGGCTTCTGATCACATGTCAGGTCTTTCAGGTATATTTTCCTCTTTTTCTCTGTCTTTGTCCATAGTTACTCTAGCCAATGGATCACCTACACATGTTAAGGGAATTGGCACAGTTAACCCAACTCCTTCATTGCCATTGTCCTCAGTGCTTTATCTTCCACAATTTCCATTTAACCTCATGTCTGTCAGTAAGTTAACCAAAAGCTTTTAGTGTTCAGTAACTTTTTATACCGATTCTCGTATTTTCCAGGATCTGGCTACGAAGAAGACGATTGGTAGAAGACATGAGGAAGGGGGGCTGTATGTACTTGAAGATGCTTCTTTAGTTGCTTGCTCAAGTGTTCCATCTCTACATCAAATCCATTATTGTCTTGGTCATCCTTCTCTACGTAGTCTTCAAAAGTTGGATTCTAGTTTTCAATCTCTTTCTAGTCTAGAGTGCGAGTCATACCAACTTGGCAAATTACATCGTATTAGTTACACACCTCGAGTCATTAAACAGTCAGCATCTCCTTTTTTATTAGTTCATTTAGATATTTGGGGTCCATTTCATGTGGTTTCTAATTTGGGTTTCAGATATTTTGTTACTTTCGTCGATGACTATTCCAGAGTTTCTTGGTTATATTTAATGAAAGATCGTTCATAATTATTTTCTATTTTTCGTGCATTTATATCTGAAATTTATACTCAATTTGGCATGCATGTTAAAGTTTTGCGTTCTGATAATGCTAAGGAGTACTTTTCCACATCTTTTTCTGATTTTATGACTCAACATGGTATGATCCATGAATCTTCCTGTCTTGATACTCCACAACAGAATGGTGTTGCTGAAAGGAAGAATATGCATTTATTGGAAGTTACTAAATCCATGTTATTTGAGATGAAGGTCCCGAAAACCTTTTGGTCTGATGCAGTTCTAACTGCATGTTATCTCATTAATCGCATGCCTTCTTCTCAACTGCAAGGTGGTATTCCTTTTTCCACTTTGTTTCCTAGTGAACCACTGTTTGTCCTACCACCTCGTATCTTTTGTTGTGTCTGTTTTGTTCGTGATCATCGATCTGGAGTATCAAAACTTGATCCCAAGGCAATCAAGTGTATGTTTATGGGTTATTCCCGTACTCAAAAGGGATATTGTTGTTATTCTCCATTATTGAGAAAATATTTTGTAACAGCCGATGTTTCATTTTTTGAATCCACTCCTTATCATAATGTTCCAATTGATGTGTCTGAATTGGATGAAGACTTGTATGTGACCACCAGTCGGTCTACTATTCCAACTGTATCACCAATATCTACAAAGAAACCACCTTCTCTCGAGGTTTATACTTGACGTTCTCGTGTCGCTACTACTGCTCCCCCCACTCCTCCTATCACTACTACGTCATCTTCTGCTCCAGATCCGCCATTAGCTGACCCTCCTCTTGTATCTGATCTTGATTTTCCTATTGCTCATCACAAAGGTACACGTACTTGTACTCAACATTATATTGCAAATTTATTTCTCACTCTTCTGTGTCTCCTACTTTTGGAGCTTTTTTAACTACTGTTGAACAATATCCTATCCCCAAGTCTATCGCCGAGGCATTACAAAGTTCTGGCTGGAGGACGGCAATGGAAGAAGAATTAAAGGCTCTCGAGATTAATCAAACTTGGGACTTAGTACCACTTCCTCTAGGCAAAACTGATATTGGTTGTCGATGGGTGTATGCTGTAAAAGTCAACTCCGATGGTTCTCTTGCTCGTTTAAAAGGAAGACTTGTTGCCAAATGGTATGCTCAGGTGTATGGGGTTGACTATCTAAACACATTTTCTCCTGTTGCCAAACTTACTTCTGTTCGTATTTTGATCTCTCTTATTGCAACATATAACTAGCATTTATTTCAGCTTAATGTTAAGAATGCTTTCTTGCATGACACTCTTCATGAAGAAATTTATATGGAACAACCTTTGGGGTTTGTTGCTCAGGGGGAGTTTGGACTAGTTTGCAAATTTAAAAAAGTCTTTATATGGTTTGAAACAATCTCCACGGGCATGGTTTGGAAGATTTTCTGAGGTTGTATTATCTTTTGGGCTATCAAGAAGTAGAAATGATCATTCTTTCTTATAAACAATCAGGGGGAGGCAAACTATTCTTGATTGTGTATGTTGATGATATTATCATCACGGGAGATGACTTGGTTGGTATAGCTAAGCTAAAAACCTATCTTTAGCAACAGTTTCAAACTAAGGACTTAGGAAAATTGAAATATTTCCTAGGAATTGAAGTGGCGCTGTCACAGCGAAAATATGTCTTGGATTTGCTCACTAAGACAGGTATGTTGGGATCAAAGCCTCTTGATTCACCCATGGAACAAGGGGTTAAATTAGTTGATGATGGAGGAGAAATTCATAATAATCCCGAGAGATATAGAAGACTGGTAGGTAAGCTAAATTATCTTACAGTTACTCGATCAGACATTGCTTTTCCTATCAGTGTAGTAAGCCGATTTTTGTCTTCCCCTCATACATCTCACTGGGATGCAGTTATTCGGATATTGAGGTATTTGAAGAAAGTTCCGAGAAAAGGAATTGTCCACCAAAACTATGGTCATATCAGGGTTGAATGTTTTTCTGATGCTGATTGGGCTGGGTCTCCAAATGATAGAAGATTAACTACTGGGTATTGTACCTTAGTCGGAGGAAATCCGGTATCATGGAAATGTAAGAAACAAAGTGTTGTTGCCCGCTCCAATGCTGAGTTAGAATATAGAGCCATGGCACAAGTGACATGTGAATTAGTGTGGATTCGACAGTTATTGACTGAGTTAGGCTTTAAAGATTTAGTACCCATGACTCTATGGTGCGATAATAAAGCTGCAGTGCATATAGCTTCCAACCCCGTGTTTCATGAGAGAACAAAACACATTGAGTTGATTGTCATTTTATTTGAGAGAAGTTGCAAAGTGGAGTAATTCTTCCTAGTCATATTCGAACCAGCAAACAACTTACAGACATCTTCACTAAATCCTTGGGTAATGGGAGGATAGAACATATTTGTAACAAGCTGGGCATGAGCTTGAGGAGGAGTGTTAGAAGTAAGAAGGGTAAATGAGTCTTTACTACTTTTAGGGTTTATTTTGATGTATATATATTAAACTTTATTGAATAATACGAAGTACGTTTTCCTCACAACTTGGATCAAACAATCACAAATAGATAATAGGCTCGCGCAAGTGTTACAGATGTTTCACCTTGCAAGCAGCCAAGATGGTAACCAATCCTGCAAATCACTTGAGGGTAGACCAATCAAATAGGTGGGTTAAGTGAAAAATGGTTCGACCCAAAATCAATTATTTGATCCATTTTAACTCACATTCAAGCGATACAAATATAGTGATACTTGATTTGATTCATATTTTTAGAACACTTCCATAGTATTTAACATGATATAAGAAGACTTATACCCAAGTTGATGTGAGAGTGTTGAGTGAACAAGCATAAAATCAAGTGAAGGTGAGAGAGAGTGCTAGAGGTGAGTTGAGTTTTGTAAATAAGTTGTAAACCCACATATGACCCCATTCTAAATCCATTTACTAATTATAACTAGCTCACGTAATGACTCAGCCCATTAAATATGGATTAAAAAAATGATTTTATGATGTATTTTGACAGGTCTATTTGATAGAACTTCAGCTAGCGATACAAACAGCAACCACTTTTCTCCCCTATTTTGGCGCAAAGTCTTCTCTGTTCTGCCGTGTACTTTGGCCTAGAATCCCTATGTTTATTTTCTTTATTTTTTTTATTGAAAAACCAACTCTTTCTCGGCCTCTTTTTGCACTCGGTTTTCTCTCTTTTCGGGCCTTACCTTCTCTATATGTCGAGCTCTGTACATAGCCGAGTATGTTTTACATATAGAGCCCATAATTGTTGCCCTATATGCCCAAATTACAGTTTAAAAAAGGAGAGACAGTCCTTTCAATTTTCCTCATCTTCCCTCTTTTAATTTCCAGCCTAATTCCTTTCTGTTGGAGAAATCTTCTTGAAGTGTTTCGAAGCTGACAAAACGTGTTTCCATCAGTCTAGTCTGAAGGTTTGCAGACTCTGCTATTTAAAGTCTGAAGACCTCCGGACAGCCAGACTCAAGACTCAAGACTATTCTCATTGACAGTTTCTAATCCAGCGACGAAGGCGATCTAGAGCCAAAGTGTTTGGTTGAGGATTTGGTCTTATCCACTGGAGAAGATCTATTGGCTGGATATGAGGTAACGGATTCATCTATTGATCGAGATTGATTCGATGATCAAGGATCCGATGATTGGCTAAGTATTCTTGGAAAGTTCTACTTATGGAAACCGAGATCCTGATTGTATGGGCGAACATGATTGATGGGCTATCGACACGTTCCTTTAATAGCTCGAATAATCTTCTTGATTGATTCCGTCCAACGGGTAGATTGGAGGAATTCCTTTGGAAAGTGCCAACGGGTATGATGGCATGAAGGATTATAAAAGGAAGACGTTCCAGTTATTCGATGGAGTGCGCGATAGAAGAATTCCAAAGTCTGAAGCTTCATGTTGTTTAGTCAATTCATTTGAGCGAAAAACTTGTACCCAAAAGAGAGTTTATACTTGTGAGAAACCTTGAGGAAGTGTGATAAAACATCCACACGGTGGAATCAAGGAAGAACTGTGCTGTAACATCTCTTTTGTTCATAGTGGAATCCAGCCGATAGGCTGTCAGTGCGGAAGAGTGGACGTAGGCTTAGAATAAGCCGAACCACTATAAACCTTGTGTTCAGTTTTCTCTTCCCTACTCTTTACTTTACTTTGATCGTAATTCATTTTGGTTAAGCAAAAGAGTATTTCCTTTCTCTTATTTGCTTAGTATTACAGTGGTATCTCAAAAAATTGTTGTTGCACCTATTCACTCCCCTCTAGGTGATTATACTAGCTACATCACTTTCCACATTTCCTTGTTTTCCTTCTTTCTTATTTCCACTTTGGCCTAGAATCCCTTTCCTCTTTTATGCTAGCCGAATTTTCCTTATTTTCTTAGGCTACATTTAAACTAGGATAAAATTCAGAATTTGATAATATATTTGATATATGCTCAAGATAGGATAAAGTTAAATATTAAAAAAAAAATGAGTTAGATAAGATTATCCCATAAGGAGATAAGGTAAGAGTGGATATGATTTCTAATATCTATAATAGGAAAGTTATTTTCCTTGAATTATAAACTCATTAAATTAACAAAATTAAAATTACATGTCAATATAAATAATATTTGAATTCTAATATAAGAAATTCAAATTAAAAAAATAACAATTTAGTTTTTTAAATTTAATCTTATTCTATTTATATATTATAATTTAATTCTATCTTATAATATAAATTCAATATATATATAAATATATATTTATATTTGTTACAAATTTTAGGTATTTTACGTATATTAGTATAGTTTACTATTTAATAAAATTTTATTAAAGAACGATGGAAGGGGGAAATAAAAAGGAAAATAATTTAAAAAGAGAGGAAAATTAAAATAAAAAGCAAATAAAAATAAAGTAGGTAAGACTGTTGCGAAAGATTTTTACCATCTACATTTATGAATTTTTATATTCATTTACATTGATATGTAGTTTAAATTAAGCAATTTATATGATGTGATGTGAATATATCCGACATTATTACGATTCACAAATAGTGGGATAAGATATAACAAAATCCCTAAATTTCATATCTTATCCTATTCAATTCTATTCTAATTAAAAATTCGGATAGCTAAACGTAGTCTTGTTATTTTCTTTCCTAATTTGGAATGGCACCTATTTACCTAGGCAAAGAGAGAAAGGGTTGTATCCTTAGAGAGAGGTCGGGTTCCATGGGCTTAATCTTGAAAGTTCAAGTGAGTGTAGAGCCTTTTTCTCCATTTAAAGTCAAATCTCTCAAAAAACAAACTCAAATACACCACCCTGTTGAATTCTCTCTCAGCTCTGAGAGCTTCCCTCTACCTCCGATGGTAGCTGTCCCCCCAAAACCCTAAATCTCATGTGCCTTTCCGAAACCCTAAAACCCTAATAGCCCCTTTTACAATTTTTGGTCAAATGGAACCCATCTCGTAAACCCATGAAACCCCCCACCCCACCTTGTTCCCCGTAAAAATGATGAGTCTCGTGATATGGAACAACTCCGTAATCCCTTTTTGGACGGCTTCAATCAATGTTGGATGAATCGAAGCTTCGGCCACGCAAAAGGTTGGATGTCACCATTTTCCCTATGGATTTCTTCTGGGTCTTCTTTTCGCTGTAAATAGACTGGGTCTTGACTTTTCTCAACTTGACTAGAAGAAAGTAATCAGATAATAGAAGTAATTCGTTGTGTTGGTTTGCCCCGCAATCTGCTCTTGTCTAGCAATACTTGTTCGCTATTGAGGCAAATGGAAGAATCTAGGGAAGTAGATAATCGCCTAGCTGTATTGTGCAAAAGATTAGGTAATCTGAGGACAGAGGTTGATGCCCCTCCACGAGATAGAGTGATTTTTTAGGCGATCCTAGATGAATGCAATCATACAGTGTTTGGCAAGCTGTATTTGGGAGGAAACATTAACTTTCAAGCTTTTCTTACCACAATGAAGAGACTTTGGAAGGTAGATTCAATAACCTTTGTGTAGTGTGAATCGGGTATACTTTCCTTTACCTTTGATTATGAGATGGACAAAAAACGAGTGTTAGCGAATAGCCCATGGTCTTTTGTGAGCAATTTATTGATCCTTAAACCATGGGAGCCTAGTAAACTTGCACAATGTTATAAGTTTAACAACTGTGCGTTCTGGGTTCAAGTTCATGGTCTCCCTATTGAATGGTGTTCTGAGGAGGTTGTGTCTCACATAACCTAAATCCTAGGCTATGTGAAGGAAGTAAAAGTAGAAAAGAAGGGAGTGGCCTTTTAGAAGGTGGGGAGAGGAAGGGTAGTGCTTGACCTTGATACACCTTTAAGTCCAGGTACTTTATATAATCTAGGAGAGGGGAAAGTCTGGCTGGATTTCAAGTATGAGAGCTTACCTTGCTTTTGCTATTCCTGTGGAAAAGTTGGGCATTTTGCAACTAATTGTACAGTGTGGCATCCCAAAACTCAATGACAAAGCATAAGGTGTGTTAAAGTCTTGAATTAGGTGATAAATTTCCATGGCTTATGCTTTAGCCATTAGTCTTTTTAATTGGATGACTTGTGCATATGATTGTGGAAATTTAAATTTGATATATTAATAATCTATGCTTGGCCATAAGATTTATAAATTAAATTTCAATGAAAAAAATGTCCCAAGACTTTGGCCAACATGAAAATTGGAATTTAAAAAAAAAATATATTTATAGAAAGGAATTAAAAAAAAAAAAAAAAAAAAAAGAGAGAAAAGGTTAATTTTTAGGATGGGCCTTAGACCCATTGGCCTAAGCTTGATGGACCAAGCTAGTGGCCCAAGAAGAGTAGTCGACCGGCCCATTAGAGGCCCAAGAGTGGCCGGATGGCCCAAGCCCAAATTCAAAAATTCAATAAGACAAGTGGCAAGAAGTCTTCATGCATTGGCCTAGACTAGGATGCCATGCATTGGTCCATTTAAGTGGCAAGCAATGATTATCAATCATGAGGATTTGGGGGTATAAGAAGGGAAGAGAGAGAGAGGGTGGCCGGATTCCATTCGGCCAAGAGAGAGAAGGCGAGAGAGAGAGAGAGAATTCGAGAAAGAGAGGGAGAGGCCGAGAGGGAGAGGAGGCGGAGCTGAGGAGGAGCCGCCGTGCGCCGCCGTGTTCGCCACCCTACGCCGTCGACCGACCGGTCTAGAGGCAAGTGGGAGTCCTCTAGCTTATCTTGCATGCTTGTATGTTGTTTGCATGTTGAATTTTTGAGTAGTAGATGAGAAAAACCGAAGCATGGATGAGTGGTGTGTGAGTAGTGTGACTGTTTTCGTTCGGATCATGTGAGTCAGAAACTTGTTTGAGCTTGCATGTGTGTTTGGAGTCCGATTTTGGCTTCGATGTCTTCATGTAAGTTGTAGCTAACATCTTGTACTATAACATACTAAAATTTCGTGGAAAATTATGGATATTTGATGGGTTAAAGTCCTATTCTACGGAGACCCCAGATCTGTAAAGTTTTTACTGACCTTTTGCTGGATTCTTGATTGCATGTTGGTTTCTGTTGAATATCTCACTTTGATGTCTTCATGAAAATTGTAGGGGACACCTTAAAATACAACATACTCAAATTTAAAGAGAAATGAACAAGTATAGCCTAGTAAATCGGCTAGATCTTAGAGACGATGATTCTGGTGATGTGTTCCGAGACACCCGAGACTTCAAGGACCTAAATGGTGACCATAATTTGGTTATTTGACCTAGATATCTTCATGAAACTTGTATAGGATATCTTGATGCATAACATATCCAAATTTCAGAGAAAAAAAAAGAGAATAGGTAGGTTAAAACCTCAATATTTCGGAGATGTGTACACTGGACGATGCGGTAATGGGTCCAGAAGCTTCGTGAGGTTAAATAAAATAATCTATAAGGAATATGACTTTGAGTTCTTCATGAAAGTTGTACGAAATTGTCTTTTCTATAACCCAGTAAAATTTCATAATTTTGGGAGGCCATATGGATATTTTAATTGAATTTATTCGGAAAACGTGCATTCTGGTTTAATCCGAGAATCATAGGATGTTTTGGGAAAATTGTGAGATTTAGTAAAAATTCAATTTTGCCATGAATTTTGCAAGTAATTATCATCCTATGGGTTTGTTTAATAATTTCTTGAATTTTGATAATTTTGGGAATTTATTGATATTAAATAATAAAATAAATAAATAAATAAATAAAAATAGATTTTTATTTGGCCATGGATTCAATTTAATTTATGTGGCATATGTGTGATGAGGTCTTGGTGCATGTATTGAATTGAGATGTATATGTGATGAGGTCTTGGTACATGTATCGAATTGAGATGTATATGTGATAAAGTCTTGGTATGCGTATGACATTGAATTGAGATGCAAGTGTGAATTCCATGCCAAGTATGATTTGTTTGATGCCATGCCAATTGCCATGTTAAATTGAGATAAAGAAATGGTAAATGTGGATAATGGTAAATGAGGAAGTGGTTGTGGTGGAGCATGATGGCCGGAATGTATAGAGATGCATTGCCGGATTGCCCTGGGAGATTCAGGATGCCCGGAATGTGGGGGGCCGGAAGCCCTGTCGGAGGTCTTTGCCCGAAGGGAATGCCTCGCGATGCTAGGATATGGGGTGCGGGATGCCCGGCCAGGGAGTGTAAATACCGGAAGCCATGTCGGAGGTTTCTGCCCGAAGGAAATGCCTCGTGATGCTAGTTGAGATGCGAGATGCCCGGAATGTGGGGGGCCAGATGCCCGGTGGCCATGGGATGGCTGAATGCCGGAAGCCTCGGAGGTCTTTACCCGAGGGGATGATTAAAATTGATAATAATGATGCAATGATATGCATGATGATGATGATGATGATGATAGATGATATGGCATGATGATGATGATGATATATGATATGGCATGATGATAGATGATATGGCATGATGATGATGATGATGATATATGATATGGCATGATGATATGCATGATGATATGATGATGATGATGATGATGATGATGATGATGATGATGATGATGATATATGATATGGCATGATGATATGCATGATGATATGCATGATGATGATGATGATATATGATATGGCATGATGACATGCATGATGATATGCATGATGATGATGATGATGATATATGATATGGCATGATGATATGCATGATGATGATGATGATGATGATGATATATGATATGGCATGATGATATGCATGATGATGATGATGATGATGATGATGACATATGTCATGCATGATGACATGTATGATATGATGACGCATGATAGAAATGCGCATGACTTCAAGGTAAGTAACGCCTGCAATGCATGTATGAGTTGCATGATGCATTGAGTTGTTATTGGATTCATTATCTGCTGAGTGGTTGTACTCACTCCTTTTGGGGATAAACATTTCAGATTAGCAGTATGCTGCTTCCTGCCGTCACGCGAGGTGCATTTTACGGGTTACCGTCCGACTTTGAGGTAGAGTGTGAGGAGTTCAGCTGTCCTTCCGTGCCTGGACTCACCTACATACGCGTGCGTTGTTTTGTCTCTTACGATATAGGCCTGGCTGGGGGCCCAGTCATTCAGGAGTTCGTTTCTGTCCATGTTCGCCGCGATGGGGTGATGAGAGGGATGTTGCCGCCGCCACCGCCACCGCTTGACGCACCGGACTGGGTGTGAGGCCCGAGCGTGACGAGTAGGGGCTATGTTTTTTGGGAGCTAGTTAGCCGACACATGTGATGGTAGGTTGTGTACACGTGATGTAGAGGGTCGAGGGTTTTTTTTTTTTTTTTTTGAGGTTTTAGGCTGGACATGGCAGAGTCCTAGCTTTTCCTTGTTATGTATCGACCCGAAGAAAAAGAAGTCCCATCCTGAAAGAATATGTAAATAATGTGTCGTCGCTTGTTTATAAAATCCTGATGTTTAGCTAGTGTGTATTGGTATCATGGATTGATAGGGGGATAGATGGTGATGCTTGATTTGCTTCCGCTATGAGTCGCGCTGGGACCGCTTTTTAAAAAAAAAAAAAAAATGCCTGTGAATAACGACGCTTCTTCTAAGTATAAGATGCAAGGGTAATAAGGTGTAACATTGGTGCTTGTGGCGACCGCTGAAGGGTTCGAGGTGCTACATATAGAAGTTCCCTTTGATGAAGCCAAATATGAAGATAGGAGTATGAATAGGTTTGGGCATTGGTTAAAAGCAGAGGATAAGAAGTCCAGCCCCTTTTGGCAGATTTTTTTATGGTGATAGGGTGGATGAAAAGGAGGAGGAACAAGCAGTCAGTAACCCTCCAGCTCAAAGCACTCAAATAGTCATATTCGCTGGCGAGCAAACAACAACAAATTCCACAGCAACAACTCAACCACAAAACAGGGCACCAGTGTATATTATTATACCTGATCACCAAGTGGAACAACACCAGGAAAAGGGAAAAGGCATAATGAACAATGAAGAGCCAGAACAAGAGCTACCGCCGGCTAATAAACCATCATCCTGGACAAAAAAAGAAGGATCAAAAAAGGAAAGGAAAATTTTAAAAAGTTCACCAACAAAGAAATTAAAGAGGTACACCTCATATAACTCTATTCCTTTAGAGTTGGCGGATTTTGATGAAGCAAAACTGCAGGAAACTCCTATTAGTCATTCGGAGGGCAATATGGGATGGGCTTTGGTGACTAGCCCAGATAAGCCACCAGTTTACAGATGAGAATTATATGCTGGAACTGTCAGGGGTTGGGCACACCACTGACAGTCCAAAATTTGAGAGCCAATGTGGCTCATGAAAGGCCCGATTTGATTCTATTAATGGAAACAAAAAACAAAGAAAATGTGATTTCTCGTATTAGGAGACGGTTAAAATTTAAACACAGCTTTGTGGTGAACCCGATAGGACTTGCGGGGGGTCTAGTGGTGATATGAAATGATGAAGTTGATGTAGAGGTGGAATCTTGTTCCTAGGAAATGATAAACTTGATATGTGAAGATCATGATAGCCGAAACAAAATGCGGGTTACTTGTATGTATGCTCCAAGTCTCTTTCAAGAAAGATTATAGTTATGGGATAAAATGAGACAGATCAGTCTTTCTAATAGCCTACCATGGGTTTGTTGAGGGGATTTTAATGAAGTGTTTTATTATTGAGAGAATGTGGGCACTAGGATGGTAGAAAATTATAAAATGCAGGCCTTCCAAAGCTGTTTACATTATTGTTCGTTAATGGAAATAGACTGCAAATGGTGTGCTTTTACCTGGTCAAACAACAGAGAATGGGCTGATTTGGTCAAGGAGAAGCTGGATAGGGTGTTTTGCTCTCTAGATTAGAGGCTCATGTTCCCAGAAGCAGAAGTGTACGCTCTCCCAGTTATTGAGTCAGACCATAGTCCTCTCCTAATTGTGAGCAGTGTTGAATCTGTAAAGAAAATAAGAGAATTTTACTTTGAAGCCTTTTGGATTGAAGATGCAGAATGCAGAGAAATAGTTAAACAAGCATGGCAATCTCAAACTATTCATGAAGTAGGCTTGAGAGATAAACTACAGGCTATAAATCTTGCTTTGAAAGAATGGAGTAAAAAGAAGTTCCCAAACAGCCATCTTCGCATAACAACCCTAAAGCAAGAGCTTCAATCCTTAACAAACAGTGCAAGTTGACTCAAGGCTCTAATAGGATGAGGCTCTTAAAAGAAGAAATTGGAACTTTGTGGAGTAGAGAGGAGATGTTTTGGGGTTTAAGATCCCAAATCAATTGGCTACGATGGGAAGATAAAACCACGAAATATTTCCATGCAGCAACTATTCAAAGGAGACAAAAAAAAAAAAAACAAAATTACTATGCTAAAGAATTCATCGGAGCAGTGGATATGGGACAAACAGCAATTTCAGAACCTCACCATCTCCTTTTTCAAAGAGTTATACACTATGGTAGGGCCTAGAAACGTCCAACCAGTACTGGATCAATGCCCAATACTAATTGGAAATGATATTAATGAATGTCTGGTGGCGGAAGTAACCTTGGAAGAAGTTGTTGGAGAAAACTTTCCTATTTGTTTTGAAGTTGACAAAACGTTTCCATCAGTCTAGTCTGAAGACTTGCAGACTCTATTGTCAAAGTCTGAAGACTTCCAAACTCAAGATTTAAAGTCTGCTCTCATTGACAGTTTCCAGACCGACAAAGAAAAGTATTATCCATTGAAGAAGATTTATCCAGATGCGCGTATATCTTTAAGGATTTGTTTCGTACAGTTGAAGAAGATCTCACGGCTTGAGATGGCATTTCGAAATCAATTATTCATACTGAAATTAATTCGAATAATTAGATTGATTGATTAATTGGCGAAGTATACTTAGAAGGTTCTACTTATGGAAACTTAGATCCTGATTGTATGGGCGAGCGAGATTGGTGGGCTATCATCACATTCCTTAAATAACTCGAGATCTCCCTAATTGATTATGTACAACGGGTTGATTGGAAAAACTCCTTTGGAAGGTGCCAACGGTTATGAAGGCATGAAGGAGTATATAAGGAAGATGCTCAAGTTATTCGAGGAAGTGCATGAAAGAAAAATTCCAAAGTCAGAAGCTTTTAGTTCTTCGTTAATTCATTTGTTGAGCTCAAATTGTACTCAAAAGAGAGACTAGATACTTGTGAGACTTTGAGGAAGTTTAGCAGATTCTCTACACTGTGGAATCAAGGATGTGAGACTATAAAATCTCTTTTGGTTCATAGTGGAATCTAGCCAGTGGGTTGTCGGTGTGAAAGAGTGGACATAGGCTTGGTCTAAGCCGAACCACTATAAAACTTGTGGCTCAATTCTCTTTCCCTTAACTCTTTACTTTGAATTGCAACTTTATATATCTATGTATTGTTTTCACGCCTTCGATTTATTATTCTTTGAATTTAATTTATTTTGTTAAGATTCACTAAAATTTATATGATCACCTATTCATCCCCCTCTAGGTGTTCGTTCTAGCCCTATCAATTGGTATCAGAGCTTGTGTGCTCATTTAATTGAAATGTTTTTACTTCTGAGTTGAAGATCCATGGCTAGTATGTTGGCTCCAGGTTTGGTTGAAGGCCAAAGCAACACTAGACCACCTTATTTCAATGGAAAGGATTACAGTATATGGAAAAATAAGATGAAGGCATTCCTAAGATCAAAAGATCCTCTGGAATGGGATATGGTAGAAAAAGGAATCATTCCTAAAGCTACATCAGTCTCGGAGAAGGGAAAAGAAGTTGCAGAAGCTAGCGAGATGACTCAAGAAGAGATAACCAAGAGACAAGCTCTTGATGCAAAAGCAATTTACTCCTTATATTGTGCATTATCTCCTACTGATATAACAAAATATCTTTCTGTGAAACAGTTAAAGAAGTCTGGGATAGGCTGCACATTACCTATGAAAGGACTGATCGAGTGAAAGAAACTAGGATCAATATTCTACTCGGACAATATGAAGCCTTCAAGATGAAGCCAGGAGAATCTATCACTGACATATTTAGTCATTTTATAGAAATCGTAAATGGCCTAGAGTATCAGGGTCAACCAATTTCAAGACCCATGAAGGTTAACAAATTGCTGCGTGGACTTTCCAAAGATTGGAATCACGTAAAGACTTCAATAAGGGAAACTCAAAGGATCATGCCGCTTTCTGTAGACGAACTAGTTGGCACACTTCAGTCTTATGAAGTGGAGCAAATCAATGAAGAAGAAGATCCCAAAGGTAAGAATTCTATTGCCTTAAAATCTAACGATGACTCTGATGTTACAGACTCCGAAGAAGATATGGACGATGAAGAGCTAGCACTTATGATAAGGAGGTTCAGAAAACTGAACAAGAAGAGAAGAAGATTCAATTGGAAGAAATAGAACACTCAAAAGTTTCAAAACAAATCAACTGAAGATGATGAGTCAAATAAAGATGTGATTTGCTTTGAATGCAAGAAAAATTGACACATTAGACCCAACTATCCTTTGTTGAAGAAAAAGAAGGGAAAAGTTGAGAAATACATAAAGGCTCTCAAAGCATAAACTTGGAGTGATATTGAATGCGAAGAAAGTGACGAGGATTATGCCAATATTTGTTTAATGGCAAAATCAGAATCAGATTTAGACTCTGAGATAGATACAGACTCAAACTCAGACAACGAAATTGAGGTAAGTAATTTAAAAATTCCTACAACAGTCTCGAAATATATTGATGAATTTTGTCTTAACCTCAAAACTTCTCTTAAGAGGATTTCCAAGCTAAAAAGAGAAAATTCTACATTGAAGCAAAAAGAAAATTCTTGGAAAGAAAAGTTTGAAAATTTGGACAAAAGTTTTATTGTTTTAAAAGAAAATGCAAACTCTCTTTCAAAAGAAAACACTTATTTGAAAAATGACATTTCAAATATTTCAAAAATGTTTTCAATAGAATCTGAGAAGTTGGAAAAGATTCTTTTAGTACAAAGACCTTACTTTAACAAATCAGGTTTGGGGATGACTTCTGAAATAATTCCTCTAATCGATTTTCCAAAAGTAAAGGAAAGAATCAGACAAAGACCTACAAAAGCCTTTTATAGAAATCATTTTCAAAAAATCTTTGTAAAACCTGTTGGCCTAAGTGCTCTCAAATGTTCTAAGTGTAACAGCTCAGAACACTTTGAGAAAGAATGTCCTTTAATTTGGAGACCTATTAAGAAGGATTGGGCAAAGACTGTATATTACACTAACTCCACTAGACCCAAGAAAATGTGGGTACCAAAGAAAACTTGAGTTTCTTTTTTAATTGCAGGTTACTATCAAGAAAAAATGTTAAATGGTATCTAGATAGTGGCCGTTCAAGACATATGACAGGAGATTGAAGTTGCTTCACAAAGTTTGCTCAAACAGGAAAAGTCTCTTTTGGTGGAAATAGAAAGGAAGAATTGTTGGACGCGGAACAATAAAGATTTGAAGTCTTACAATCAACAATGTCTCCTTGGTAGAAGGATTAAATTATAATCTACTCAGCATTAGTCAACTATGCAACACTGGATTCAAAATCAATTTCCAGGAAGGAGTATGTTCAGGAACTAGTAAAGATCTTTCTCAATCTTTTACTAGACGAAGACATTGGAACATCTACCACCTCCCGCAGTAACGCAGCTGGCTTGGGCTCTCTCCCCCTCACGAAGGGGAGAAGTTCGAATCCTAGAGGTGTTGTTAGGGATTCTTACCTGGAGTACTGTGGTGGTGGGTCCTGCAGTCGCTCCCTCAGGGTGCTCACCAACTATCAGCTTACGGGGTTCCCTGGGTTACCAAAAAAAAAAAGACATTGGAACATCTATCTTTTGGATATCAAACTAGTAAAATCTCAATGTTTAATATCAATTCAAGATGAAGTGAATCTCTAGCATCGAAAGCTTGGTCATATCAACATGAAGCAGATTGCCAAGATCCTTTTCAAGAAGCTTATTTGTGGACTACCCAACCTGAAATATCAAAAATCCGACTTATGCACATCATATGTGTTGGGAAAGTAGGTTAGAAGTTCTTTTAAACCAATAAATCAAGTTTCTACTAATCGTGTGCTGCAGCTCCTGCATATGGATCTCTTTGGACCAACCAGAACTCAAAGCATTTGTGGTAAAAGATATTGCCTAGTAATAGTAGATGATTATTCACAATTTACTTAGGTTTACTTTCTGACAAGTAAGTTTGAAACATTCTCTCATTTTTCAAAGTTCGCAAAGAAAGTATAGAATGAGAAAGGGTATGTTATTTCAAGCATACGAACAGACCATGGATGAGAGTTTGAAAATCAGGACTTTGCAAGTTTTTGTGATGAATCAGGTTTTTAGCATGTTTTCTCTTCTCCATACACTCCAAAATAGAATGGAGTTGTGGAAATGAAGAATAGATCTTTGCAAGAAATGGCAAGAACTCTTTTAATTGAAAGTAATATTTTTTTCTCGTTTTTGGGCTAAAGCAGTTTATACAGCATGTTATATTATTAACAGAGTATTCCTAAGGCCTATTCTGGAGAAAACTCCCTATGAATTAGTCAAAGGGAAGAAGCCAAGTGTTTCTTATTTTCATGTGTTTGGTTGCAAATGTTTTATCCTGAAAAATGCAAATGATCGAATTGGTAGGTTTGAAGAAAAATCAGACGAAGGAATCCTCTTGAATATTCAACCTCTAGCAAAGCATACAGAGTATTCAACAAAAAAACTTAGTCTGTTGAAGAGTCAACGAATGTCAAATTTCAAGACTCTTTGCAAGATCAATTGATTCGGACTCAACCTGAAGAATCTGAACCTGCTCCAGACTCTACAAAAGTCTACCTCCCTTGAACCAACTTAGACTTCAGAAGATCAACAACAAACGAATCTTGAAAAATCAACTAAAGAAGAAGATCAACAATCTGTCAGACTGATCAGACTGATCAGCAACTGGAAGCACAAGTCTAGCCATTCCAAAGAACTTATCATTGGTAACATTAATGAAAGGATTCATACCAAATCCAAAAGACAAGAAGAGTCTAGCGCTATGGCACTTATTTCTGAAATCGAATCCAAAAGCATAAAAGAAGCTTTAACTGATGAAAGATGGATTGAAGCAATACAAGAAGAACTCAGGCAGCTCAGCATTAACGATGTTTGGGAATTAACTCCTAAACCAAAAGGTAAATCTGTTATTTGAGCTAAATGGGTTTTCAGGAACAAGATGGACGAAAAAGGAAAGTGGTAAGGAATAAAGCAAGACTTGTGGCTAAAGAATATACGCAAGAAGAAGGAATAGACTATAATGAGACTTACACTCCAGTAGCAAGGTTAGAAGCAATTAGATTATTACTTGCTTTTGCTTGTTATAAGAATTTCAAGTTATTCCAAATGGACGTCAAAAGTACATTCCTGAATGGATTTATCAAAGAAGAAGTCTATGTGGAACAACCTCCCGATTTCGAAGACCCAAGGAAACCAGAGTCTGTATTTAGACTGAAAAATGCTCTATATGGATTAAAGCAAGCACCTCGAGCTTGGTACGACAGGCTAAGTAAGTTTTTAATTCAAAATGGTTTTGTCAAAAGTGAAATGGACACTACATTATTCATTAAAAGAGAAGATAAAAACTTTCTACTTGTTCAAATCTATGTTGATGATATTATATTTGGATCACCTAACGAAAATCTGTGCAAAAAATTTTCTAAGTCTATGCAGAATGAATTCGAGATGAGCATGATGGGTGAACTATCCTTCTTTCTCGGACTACAAGTGAAACAATTGAAGGAAGGGATTTTCATTCATCAAGAGAAATATGCAAAAGAACTAGTTAAAAAGTTCGGATTGGAAAATTGCATAAAGATTGAGATACCAATGTCAAGTGATTCAAAGCTAGACATAGATAAAGGAGGAAAAAAAGTTGACCAGAAGCTCTACAGAAGTATTATTGGTTCACTTCGCTATCTTACTGCTTATAGACCTAACATTTTGTTTAGTGTTTGCATATGTGCTAGATTTCAATCTGACTTTAAAGAATCTCATTTAAGTGCTACAAAACGCATCATAACTACCTCAAAGTTAGGTCTGTGGTATCTCAAAGAATGAGACTTTACTCTCCTTGTATATTCAAACGCAGATCTAGCAGGTTGCAGAGTTGATAGAAAAAGCACTTCAGGTATCTGTCAATTGCTGGGAAACATAACAGTATCTTAGTTCTCAAGGAAGCAAAATACCGTAGCTCTTTCAACAGCGGAAGCAAAGTACGTGGCCCTTGGAAGTTGCTATTTTCAAATCCCATGGATAAAACAACAACTGAAAGACTTTGAAATTGAAGACTCATGCACAGAGATCAAATGTAATAACACCAGTGCAATTAATCTCACAAAGAATCCAATTCTTCATTTAAGAGCAAAACACATAGAAATTCGACACCACTTTATTAGAGATCATGTTCAAAATGGAGAGGTTATGATCCAATTCATTAACTCAAAGAATCAGCTAGCGAATATATTTACAAAGCCATTGGAGAAAAGCCTATTTGAGTCTATTCGCACCAAACTTAACATTTTATCTCATCAAGTCTGAAGGAGCTCAGACTAAGGAACAAAGTCCGAAGATGCTCAAACTTAGAAAACCAAGAGTTACGATTGTAAGTTATTTTGGTTTTGATAAATTTAATTTTGGTTAAAAATTTGAAAAAGTACGGTTACTCATTAATTGCTGATTGATAGAAATTGATTTTCAAAAATTTCTTTATGACATTCATTTTCGAGAAGACATTCATTCATTTTCGAAAAGGCAGTTATCCATTTTCAAAAAGGCAGTTATTCTTTTTCGAAAAGGTATTTTTATTTTTTCCTTTTATGACGCTTCATTTACCCCGCTTCACTTGCTTTATATACTGTTGAAATCCGTCTTCCTCGTTTTCACTTTCGAAACCCTAGAATTTCAAACTCGCACTTGCTCTCTCTTTCCTTGTTGTTTAATCCAAAAAGTTTTCACCTTTCGAGCAAGATTGTGAAATTCTCCCTTGAAAGAGACAATGTTTTCAAGAAAGTCATCAAGAATTGCAAGCAGGGGATCACGGCACATGCATGAGGGTCCTACACATTTCGACTTAACTAGAGAGGAAGATTCTACTCCACCTCAGCGACAAAGACAGCAACAACCGCCTCAGCAGCGTCAAACTCCACCACTAACCCATCCAGAAGAAGAAGTGTTGGAAGAAGTGGAACTTGTAAGAACATTAACTCCTCAAGTTGCTTTAAAGCTTTACTCTAATCTGAAAAGATGAGGAACTCCTATGTCCTTGATTGATGAATACTTGAGAGAGAGAGAGAGAGAGAGAGAGGTTATAAGAATGAGACTCTTTTTCAACGTGATATGAAAAATATGGGTATTACCGAAAAGGGATCAGCTGAACAAGCGTTCGCTAACTTTCCTAGTGACCCACGCTTTGGGACTGCTAATCAACCACAAGGACAAGATGACGACGAACATATGTTTACCCATTTTCAGCCTAGATCGAGAGTGGCTGCAAATGTTGATTGTGATGGTTCAAATCTTTTCAGATCGAAAAGCCATGAAAATGTTTACTTGAATTTGATGAAGAGAGGGGTCATGAACCCTAGAAGTGTTGATTTTGATTTCCTTGATTCGGTGAAAATAAGTCTGCGAGAAAAGTTCGCTCTACTGCAATTGGAGCGATTTTGTTATGAATCCACTACTGCTTATCCTGAACTCATAGCATATTTTTACTCGAACTTATCTTTTCTAGATGCAAATAGTTTCTCTTTTACAGTTAGAGAGAAAGAGTTTTTGGTGACTATGGACACTTTGGCAGATATAATTGGGGTGGAAAGATCGAGTTTCCAACCAATTAGTGTCTCTACTACTCATGCTACTTTGTCATTAGTAAAGGATCGAGATGTTGAAGGGAAGATCTCTTATTCCAGGATGAATGCTACTAACATCCTGTTGCACAAGATAGTCATTAACTGCATCCATCCGAAGTCAACATCCAAGACCGATGTCTCTCGATCTGAAGCAAAATTGATGTATGCCATCAACATCGGCTACAAATTCTCTCAGCCTCACACCATCTTGTTTCACATGTACAGAACAGTGGTGAAGGATAAGGGACAACTTATTTATTATACTCTTATCACTCATCTCTTTAGACATTTTAAAATTCACATTTTTGCACCATTATGTTTAACAAAAATTTCTCCAATGGTGATTGGTTTTAAAATGGTCACCAAGATGCGTTTGAAAGAATTGAAAAAGATGTTGGAGCATATGAAGGATAAGTCTCATGTGAAAGCAAAATAATCAAACTCTACTGCAATAAAGAGGAAAGGCAAGGAGCCCATGGCTGCTCCAGTAAAGAGGAAAAGATTTCTCATCTTGCAAGATGAAGAGGATGAGGATGAAATGACAATTTTAGCTCTACACAATTTAAAGAGCTTTGTTAGTTTTGAGGAGACTAGAGCAGAGCCAGAAGGTGAAGGAGACAAAGTGAGAGAAGAGATAGGAAGAGAAGAGGAAGAACAAAGGAGGACAGAGGAAGAAGGAAGAAATGAAGGAGGAGAAGACGAAGAAGGAAAAGAAGAGGAGGAAGAAGAAAGAAGAGAAGATGAAGGAGAAGCAGACAGAGAAGGAGAAGAAGACCAGGGTCAGGAAGACTCTTTTGAGCCTACTTTAGCTGTCTCCTTGTCCAATGCATCTGAGATGGCAAGAACTAGAACTGCTGATGCGCAACACTCTGAAGCTGAAGTCGATCAAGAAGAAATCTTACCTACTCCACCTAAAGGCAAACAAACAGAGGGAGCTATTTGAAGAAAAAGTTATTTCTTCACCTATCTTTACTAGTGATGTGAGTTGTTCTGCAGCGGATCCAGATGATGTGTACGCCTCTCACCATCAAGAAGCCTCCACTCATAGTCATGGTGGAGACTCTACTGAAATTCCATCTATTCTCAAAACCCTTGGATTTGATTCGGCTGGTCCTAATGCTGCAATAAACCAAACAGCAGACTTTTCAAGACTGCTCGAGATCTTATTGGATGTGAGGAAGCAACAATATGCTATGGGTTATGAGATACAGGATCTGAAGAATGCTTTCATGGCCACTTCAGTGTCTTTGCACGATCAATTACAAGCCCTAAAGGATCAAGTGAAATCTACTGAGCAAGGTGAAGAATTTCAATCACTGAAGGAGAGTTTTGTAAGGCTTAAGAAGACAATCAACTCAATGGGAGAATTCGAGCTTGTTCGCCTTCCAAAATAGCCATGATTCTGACTCCATTTTTAAACATCTCTTATTTATTCTCCACTTTTTGCTATAGACAAAAAGGGGTAGAAGTTTGATGCAGATTTGATTTTGTTTTGATTTTGTTTGGACTTTGATTTTGTTTGGTTGGTTGTGACCTGGACTGATTTGGATGATTTGGTTTGTTTGGTTTGGTTTTGATCCTTTAATGCTTGCGGTATCTTAAGCTATGTTAATGATTATAATAAAGATAGTTGTTTTTACAGGACTAACTTGTTTTCTATGGAGCAGAATCGGTACTATCCTTATCATAATCTACTTATCTTTTATGAGATATCTTGGTTTGCTTAAGTGTTGTTTTGCAGGTCAAAAGTATCCAAATTTGAAGGAAAGTTTTGTCGCCATAAAAAATGGGGAGATTGTTGGAGAAAACTTCCCTATTTGTTTTAAAGTTGACAAAACATTTTCATTAGTCTAGTCTGAAGACTTGCAGACTCTATTGTCAAAGTCTTAAAGACTTCCAGACTCAAGATTTAAAGTCTGCTCTCATTGACAGTTTCTAGACCGACGAAGAAAAGTATTATCCGTTGAAGAAGATTTATCCAGATGTGAGTATATCTTTAAGGATTTGTTTCGTACGGTTGAAGAAGATCTCACGGCTGGAGATGGCATTTCGAAATCAATTATTCGTACTGAAATTAATTCGAATAATTAGATTGATTGATTGATTGGTGAAGTATACTTAGAAGGTTCTACTTATGAAAACTTAGATCCTAATTATATGGGTGAGCATGATTGATGGGCTATCGTCACATTCCTTAAATAACTCGAGATTTCCCTAATTGATTCTATCCAACGGGTTGATTGGAAGAACTCATTTAGAATGTGCCAACGGTTATGAAAGCATGAAGAAGTATATAAGGAAGATGCTCAAGTTATTCGAGAGAGTACGTGAAAGAAAAATTCCAAAGTCGAAAGCTTTTAGTTCTTCGTTAATTCATTTGTTCAGCTCAAATTGTACTCAAAAGAGAGACTAGATACTTGTGAGACCTTGAGGAAGTGTAGCAAATTCTCTACACTGTGGAATCAAGGACGTGAGACTATAAAATCTATTTTGGTTTATAGTGGAATCTAGCCGGTGGGCTGTCAGTGTGGAAGAGTGGACGTAGGCTTAGTCTAAGCCAAACCACTGTAAAACTCGTGGCTCAATTCTCTTTCCCTTAACTCTTTACTTTGAATTGCAACTTTATAAATCTATGTATTGTTTTTCACGCCTTCGGTTTATTATTCTTTGAATTTAATTAATTTTGTTAAGATTCACTAAAGTTTGTATGTGTGGCACCCCTTGACGGCCCCCGATTCGATTAGTGTCGCCACAATTCGCTTACCATTCACTTTTCCTAATAACATGTCACTCTGATACCATTTCAATTGTAGCAGGTCCATACAACTTGGGGGTTTACGTTTTTTTTATTTTTTTATTTTTTCGATCGGTCCCTTGCGCAATTTATATGCGGAAGCACATCCAATAACTCCCTTCCCTCTTTTCAGAAAACGATGCACACCTACTAAACATCTTATATAAGTTAAAGCCGAACACGTTTATTTACATAGAGCAGATGGACATCTTTAGTCGGTACATAAAATGTCGTAGTCTTCTATACTTGGCTACACTTCAAAGGATGACCGACATCCTCTCCAACAGTCGAATACTTAAAGTCCATCGATCAGTGTCGGCGTCCAAAAGTTCCCTCCTTTGCTATCCTCCTCCTCACAGTCATATCCAACCACTCAATCCATCTACTAATCTGAAATGTTGGTCCCCAAAAGGGGTGAGTACAACCACTCAGCAGGTAAAGGAATCCAATAACCACTCAATGCATCATACAAGCCATACATGCATTGCAGGCATTACTTACCTTGAAGCCATGCGCATATTATCAAGCATCATCATCGCAATCATAACACATACATGTGTATCATTATCATATCATGTACATGTCATCATTATCATGACATCATCACAACACACATGTCATCATCATCATGGCATCATCATATCATACAGGTCATTATCATCATGGCATCATCACATCACACATGTCCTCTTGCCATATCATATATCATCACCATCATTATGCATATCATGCCATGGGTGATCATCATTGTATCACATCTCATATCATCATCATCATGCATATCATCATGCCATGGGTGATCATCATTGTATCACATCACATATCATCATCATCATGCATATCATCATGCCATGGGTTAATTCCCATTTTTAACTTTCAATTTGATCACCACATCACCCATTCCTCAAATCATCAATTTCATCATCCCCTCATGCAAAAACCTCCGAGACTTCCGGCATTCAGCCATCCCAGCCCACCGGGCATCCGGCCCCCCACATTCCGGGCATCTCGCATCCCAACTGGCATCACGAGGCATTCCCTTCGGGCAGAAACCTCCGACAAGGCTTTCGGCATTTACACTCCCTGGCCGGGCATCCCGCACCCCTACTGGCATCGCGAGGCATCCCCCTGGGCACAAACCTCCAGGGCTTCCGGAATTATGTACCAACATACCACCAGGCCTCCCCTGGAATTACGTACCGTATACCACCGGGTATCCCGACACTCCTAGAGCCATCCGACAATGCATCTCTATACATTTCAGGCATTATCCTCCACCACAACCACCTCCTCACTTATTATTATCCACATTTACCATTTTTGGTCTTAATTTAACATGGCATATGACATGACATCAAACAAGTCATACTTGACATGGAACACACACATGCATCTCAAATCAATGTCATACATATACCAAGACTTTATCACACATGCAACATGATAAATTTATTTAATGGAATTTATGGCCAATAAAATAATCTTTTTTATTTTTATTTATTTTTTTATTTATTATTATAATTTTTATTTAAATTTAATATCTATAAATTCCCAAAATTATAAAAATTAAAGAAATTATCAACAAGCCAATAGGATGATAATTACATGCAAAAATTCATGGCCAAATAGGATTTTACACAATCTCACAATTTTCACAAAACATCCTATGATTCTCGGATGAAACCAGAACGCACAGTTTCCAAAGAAATTCGATTAAAATATCCATACAGCCTCCAAAAATTACTAAACTTTACTGGGTTGTAGCCAAGACATTTTCGTACATCTTTCATGAAGACTTCCAGGCCAGATTCTTTTTAGATTATTTTCTACAGTCTCACGAAGCTTCTGGATCCATTACCGCATCGTCCAGTGCATGCTTCTCCGAAATACTGAAATTTCACCCTACCTATTCTCTTTTGTTTTCTCTGAAATTTGGATATGTTATACATCAAGATGTCCTCTACAAGTCTCATGAAGATATCCAATCAAATAACCATAGTGTAGTCGTCATTTAGGTCCATGAAGTCTCAGGTGTCTCGAAATACATCACCAGAATCACCGTCTTCAAAATCTACTTGATTAACTAGGCTATACTTGTTCATTTTACTTTAAATTTGATTCTTTTGTAGTTTAAGATGTCCCCTACAACTTTCATGAAGCAATCGAACAGAGATTCTCAACACAAGCCAACATGCAACCACAAATCCAACAAGAGGTCAGTAACATCTTTCCAGATCTGGGGTCTCCGTAGGATGAGACTTTAACCCCTCAAAATCTCCATAATTTTCCACGAAATTTCAGTATGTTGTAGTTCAAGATGTTAGCTACAACTCTCATGAAGAGATCGAAGCCAAAATCGAACTCTAAACATGCATGCAAGCTCTCACAACATTCTGACTCGAGCGGATTCATGCGAAAACATTCCAGATCTGACATCTCCGTAAGATGAGAGTTTGACCCCGCAAATATCCATAATTTTCCATGAAATTTTAGTATGTTGTAGTAAAATATGTTAGCTACAACTTTCATGAAGAAATCGAAGCCAATTTCGGACTCTAAACACACATTCAAGCTCAAACAACATTCTGACTCACACTGTTCGAGCAAGAACAGCCATGCCATTCAAACATAAATCATCTATGCTTCGGTTTTTCTCACCTAAACACCCAAAGATTCAACATGCAAGCAACATACAAACATGCAAGAGAAGCTAGAGGACTCCTACTTGCCTTTGTACCGAGCTACAACAAGCACGACGGTGGACGAACACACAGTGACGGACGAGCGGACAGCTCCTTCTCTCGGCCTCCCTCTCTCTCTCGCGCAACTCTCTCTCTCCCTTTGGCTTGGACGACAACCCTCAACCATCAGCCACTCCCTCTCTCTCTTCCTTTTGGTGGCTTATATATTGCATGCATTCTAGGTTTGCATGGGGGACACTTGTCCCTAAGAAGGAGACAAGGGTCTCCCTTGCCGAAGACACTTGGAAGCCATGCGGCTACCCCTCCATGCGACAATGGGCCGGGCTTATGGCCCACTTTAGGCCCATCTCACTTGGGCCTAAGGTCCAAACTTAAATGGCCCAAGTTTATTTTATTTTTATAATATATCTTAATCATCATTTAAATAAATATCTAATTGCATAAATAATAAGGCCATTAAACTTATAGTCATAAATCCATAAATTCCAATTTATGATGCACATGGCCAATGATAGAATTTTCTTTCCTATCACATAATTATCCCTTAAAAGCTTGGCCATATATCTTATTGCAAATTATGGATTAAATGGCCATAAAATAACTTGATGGTACTTCCATCTCCTATTCATAGACCTAAATGTGACTAGAGGTTGCCATGAATTTTTTTGGGATGCCACAATATGATCACCTATTCACCCCCCATCTAGGTGTTCGTTCTAGCCCTATCAGAAGTTCATGCTGCTGTATTTCAACTTGGTACACAGAAAGCTCCTGGTCCATATGGTTTAAATGGAATTTTCTACCAACACCATTGGGATATAATCAATACTGGTGTTTTTGAGGAAGTTAGGGATTTTTTTTTCGGTCGAGAGTATTAGAACCAGCCCTAAACAAAACTCATATAGCCTTAATTCTAAAGACACCCCATCCAGAAACACTTTACCAATATCGCCCTATTAGCCTTTGCAATTTTGCATATAAGATAATATCGAAGATTTTGGCAAATAGACTAAAAAGATGGCTGCCAATGCTGATTTCAGGAGAACAAAGTGCCTTCGTCAATGGAAGACGGATTCAAGATAACATTTATATTGTGCAGGAGATGTGTACCAATTGAGAATGAGGAAAAAGAAAAAACATTTTTTAAGTGGTGCTGAAATTAGACATGCAAAAAGCCTATGATAGAATAGAATGGGATTTCCTATAAAGATGCCTACTGAAAATGGGTTTCTACGCAAAATAGGTCAACTAGATCAGGTAACGTATCACTACAGTCACTTTCAGCATCAAATTTAATGGAAAACCTCTTCCTTTTTTCAATCCTACCAAAGGCATTAGACAAGAGGACCCGTTATTACCCCATCTTTTCATTTTGGTGGCCAACAGCTTGTCTTCTTTGATGGGTAAAGCTCTACAGGATGGAAGTATAAAAGGAATAAAGTTGAATAGGTTCTACCCCGCTTTGACTCATTTGTTATTTGCAGATGATTCAATATTCTTTTTGGATGGATCCATACAAGAATGTCAAAATATTGCAGCTGTTCTAAATCAGTTTTGTTATGCCTCAGGACAAGTTATAAACCTAAACAAGTTAGGTATCTCTTTTAGTAAAAAATATCCTCAACTATTAAGGGATAACATGATAAGAGAGTTAAGGGTTCCAGAGCTTGATCGGACAGGCAAATATCTTGGAATCCCTTCTGACTGGAGAGCCTAAAAAAGATAGATGTTTGCATGGATTTTAAATAGGGTAAACATGAAATTGGAAGGTCGGAAGGAACAAATTATATCTAAAACAGGCAAGGAAATCCTCCTAAGATCAGTGGTGCAAGCGTTACCTCAATATGCCATGTCAGTTTTCAAAATCCCAGTATTAGTTTATAAGGCTATAGAGAAGAAAATAGCTAATTTCTGGTGGAAAAACAGTGAAATAAAAGCTTGTATGCATTGGAAGAGATGAGAAATCATGAAATTCAAGAAAGACAAGGGAGGAATGGGTTTTAGAGACCTACTTACTGTAGACAAGGCCCTTCTGGGTAAACAAGCTTGGAGGTTAGTGAAGAATCCGGATGCATTGTGGAGCAAATTATTAAAAGGGCTCTATTATGTCGAAAAGATTGTTGGCATGCTGATAAAGGAACTAAGCTTTCATGGGGTTGGCAAAGTTTACTTTTAGGAAGGGAGGCCATAGCAGATTCAATGAGATGGTCGATTGGAAATGGTCAAAATGTCAACACCGAAACAGATAAATGGCTAAAGAAAGGACTAATTGGAGGGCCAGCAAACAAAAATGATCCACAACAAGTTTCTAAGTTGATGAATTTTGAAGCAGAACAATGGAATGAACCACTGTTGAACAACCTCTTTAATGAACAGACCACTTAGGAGATTCTTGCAATCCTAATCAACCATCAAATTACAAATGATGAATTGATATGGACAAGAACTAATGATGGGTCTTTTACAATCAAAAATGGCTACAACATGTTAAGAGAACAAGGAACGGCCAATATTGCAATGGAATACCCCTCTTCTTCCTACCAAACACCGAGAGAACTATGAAATGCTCTATGGAAGATGCGAATCAACCCTAAAATGAAGATTTTCATCTGGAATGTTTGTCAAAACGCCATCCCATCCAAGGAGAACTTATGGAAAAGAAAGATTTTACTTGATCCGGTATGTGACCTTTGCCGAGAAAGCATGGAAACCGTCGAACATATCCATCTTCTTTGCCCCTGGACCACACGGGTATCGAGTCACCCGGAAATCAACCTACAAGTGAATGCACAAGAGATCACACAAATTGATGCGTGGCTAGCGCGATTTATAAAGAAAGACACGCACCTACCTTCCTTGGAAATGATCTCAAACATCCTATGGCGGGTATGGAAGGAGTGAAACAACTATATCTTTCGGGGTACTAAGTCGAATGCCTGCAGAGTGTAGATCTAGCCCGATTTCAGCAAGATAGCTACGAAAAATGGGCTTTTTGCATCTTCAAGCAAGGAAAAGCAGAGGAAATTGAGATATCTCAAACCTGGTTAGCTCCAGCAGTAGGAACCTTGAAGATCAATGTTGACGGCTCAATCTATGAGGGGTCGACAGAAGGAGTTGTCGCTTGCATCGTCCGGACTTCTCCGGCAGCCTTGTGGACAACTTCACCAAACCAATTCGGGTGGTGTCGGTTTTTCAACTGGAAACCCTAGCTGTGCTCGAAGCCTTGAAGTACATAAAGTAGAAGCAGCTGGGCGTGGTTTCAGTGGAGTCTGACTGCAGAAGCCTCGTGAAGTCCTTCAAGTACACTGAAGATTCCACTAGGAAGCACGTGCAACTTGGATAGATTGCAAGCAACTTCTTCAACAATTACCACTAGTGGGCCTGCTCTCCTGTCCACGATCCGCCAATGCTATTACTGGGCCGCGCAACAATAGAGGAAGAAAACGCTTCCTCCCAACTGGCTGGCTTCTCCACCTCAAGGCCTTTGGGCCTTATTATGTACTGACGCCCCATTCGTTGGGACTATTGGCTCAGTTATAGTATAAATAAAATATCTCATTTCGACCAAAAAAAAAAGTCAAATCTCATGTTTGGCTGATTTAAATAGGATTCATGATGTTGCCTATGTTTATATTCGATGTAGCCACGCTACTCTTAAACAACAATGTCGCCGTTTACAAATGCAAAGGAAAGTGGCGAAGAAAAAAAGAATGCAAGATCATGCAATATTGATATTTTGTTTAGGGAGCAAATGATGTCATTACCGATGCATTCACTTACTAATTTGATCAAATACAAGTGAGACCTTTGGGCAAAAAAATACAAGACCATCCAATATTAATATTTTTGCTTCATGTGTATGTATACGTAGTGATTGGGATTATTGGTTGCCCCTTTTTAGAGTCTATATTGGATTTACTCCCAAAATTGCTTGTGGGATTAATTGAGATTACAAATTGTACTGACAAAATTTGTTGTTCATTATTTAGGTATTGCTTGTATCTCAAAGAGCTTTAGTCAAAAGTCTAGATCTTCACTCGAGATTCATTGTACAAGGTATTGGGTTTTGGTCATTACATCATAGAAGTTCACAAAATGACTCAGCAAGATTGATCATTAGCGATGCATAACTAATTAACTTGAAGAAGCCGCAATTAGCACGCTCAAAGATTAAAAATGAGCACAAGCTAATACGTGAATCGATAAATTAAAAACTGAATTTGCCACTTACTAATTACACACAAAAGTGTGTCGCCAAGTTCGCATCGGTCCATCCTCCTTCCTTATCTTCATCTTCTAATGCAGAAACCTTAAAGTAAGAATTTTTCCCCTTTCTTCCCTCTTCTTAGTGACTTATCGGGCATTTTGATTTAAGCCCCGTGATTAATGTGCATTTTATTAGATATAATTTTTTAACTACAAAAGGCACTCACACGTGCTCGTCAACCGACTGATATTTCAATAATAATGAGCTAGAGTTCACTCCATTCGAAAATTGTCCAGCTAAGTTAACCGAGATAAGGTTGATTGTGGGGCCGCACCGTTCAAATTGGGTAACATTATAAGGGTCCTTTTTTGGAAATTCCTCATGGTTTTTCTTCTCTCTCATTTGACAGCCAAGAGCCGATCCACGATTAAAAAAATTTCCCCACTTTGACCCAATCCCATTCCCCTCAATCTGGCACCACCCGTCTTGAGCAAAACTCTGGGAGACGCAAAAGAAGGGAGAAAACAAAAAACGGAGGCAATTGTGAAATTGGGGTGAAAAAACCGGCGCAAAATCGAATTTCCGCAGCGTTATTTAAAAAAAGGCAAAAAGACAAAAAGACCAAAAAAAAGAACAAGAAGTGAGTGTGCGAGCATAGGAGAGCGACCAAGAACGAAGAGAGAGAAAGCGAAGCGAAGAGAGAGAAGAGAAAGAGAGACAGACAGACAGACGGGAGCGTAGGATTAGCAGCGATCGAGGGAACGCGAAATCTACTGACAAAGCTCCGGCAGATCAAAGCCCCTCTTCCCGACACGAGCTCGCCCACCAATTCGTCCTCCCCCGAACCGACCCGACCCGCGACGGAACCCGGGTCCGATTCGGAACATCGGGCAGCAGCTGGGTTTTCCTCCCCCCGAGGCCGCGTTCAAGATTCGTCCCTCCCGTCATTGCTCCCCGCCGGACGCCACCGCCGCTCTCCTCCTCCTCAATCCTCGCCGGCGGCTTCGTGGGTCGAGCTCCTGAATCAATCTGCGGACACCCTTTTGCGGGTAGGCTCTCTTTCCTCCGTTTGGCGCTTTGCTCTGTGCGATTGGGTTCGCCCCTCCGTGGCTTTTTGCTCTGTTTCTTGCTCGAAATTTCCCGGCTTTCCGATCTCTCTTCTCTGTTTGGACTTCGATTCGGAGGTTTCGAAGTAAGTAAAGCTCCCGAGCGGCGTGTGTGGCAATGGGTACTCCGCGGGAAGGGAGAGTAACTTTAATTTGATGTTTTCTGGAGGCAGAGACGAAGCACCGCCCATTGGATGATTCGAAATTTAGTGTTTCCGGTTCTCGCGGTCGGGTGGCGCGGCTTGATTTGAAGTGGCTGAATGTGCTGAGACCTGGGTCGCGGGGTTTTCCTGTCTTTGCTGAAGACATGAGACTTGGTTTTTTTTTTTTTTTTTTGTCAGTTCTATTCTATTCCTACTCTACACTCACTCTCAGATTTTTGTCCTACCTCGTGCAGGACATGGAAGTCGAAACCCACTCTTGAAACTTACGCATCCCCACCCCATCCCCCTCTGAGAATATGGAGATTTGAACCCCTCACCTCCCCCTTCCATGTTGGAAGGATGGCCACTGGGGCGAATCCCAATGGGTTGGTCGTGAGTTGGTCGATCCTGCGTTCTTTGGAAACTTAAATGTTACTCTAAAGTTAAAAGTTGGAATTAATTGCACATAGTAACATTTTAGCTTTAGAACTCTAAAGTTAAGTATACTTAGGTGGAAGCAATATCCACCTATACGCCAAAAGGCAAAACTATAAGGCTTAGTTATGGGACAAATCAAAACGAATAATATCTTAGTGAGTTAATCCAGCAGTGTTATAAATAAACGGTATCAGAGTAAGACCTCCTTTAGTAGGTATGTGGTTCGAGGACGAATTATGTGGCAATTGGTAGGCTTGTAATAATCTGAATCGACGAGAGGGAGGAGTGGTCATTAGAGCCAAAGGGCTTGGACAAGAAGCGACTTATGGCAGGTTTCTAAAATAGCGAAGGAAGTAAGAATAAACTGAACTATGCACCAAATAGAGGAAAAGATATTATAGAATATGTATGTCAAAACAAAAATTAATCCATAGAGGCACTTTTTGACGTAATGACAATGCTTAGTTTTCAAACTCCATAATTAAGTGTGCCCAAATGGGAGCACTATCAACATGAATGATCTCTTGAAAAGATGTTTGACAGTACGTCAAAAAACAAAACCGTGAAGCTCGTTATGAAATAGGCTCAAACATATAAATGAGTTGTTCTATGGAAGCCACACAAATAGTCATGTATTATAAATAGATGTAACTCTAATATGAAGTAACATGCTACTAAATTAATTATTGCAACTTTTGACCAAAAGACACTATTTACTAATTAATTTTATAGTACAATTATTTATGATATAAAATAGACAACAGTAAATTGAGTGATAAAAGTTAAAGTGGCCTGACATGTTGTGGCTCATGATTATGAGATCTATATGGTAGTAAGAATAGATAAAAGTATGTTGAAAACGCATTATATTTTTGTAGGTAGTAGATATTATGCACATTCAAATAAGCTCTTTTAAATTCTTTCAAACATATGATGGTGAAAAAGTATGAGAAAAGGCAAGAAATATTCATTTCAAAACAGAAAGTAAAACAATTTCTAAGTTCCAAAAGAACGATATCACAATTAGAGCAATCTTCAAGAAAATATAATAAAGTTTATACAAAAATATTTGGTACCACTATAATTAGTAAGAAAATCACCAATAAGCGTAATAAGTTTATAGAATAATCTTTGAAGAATTATAATTACTCAAAATGTTAAAAGGATAAGAATGTAAGCCATGAAAATGGTATCGAAGATTTCCATAGCTAGAATAAAAAATACATATAATCAAGTAAAATAAATTTATGCGCTTAATTTGGAATCCATCGTTTTTATGCAACAACAACGATTTAAAGCTCAAGCGCTTTTCTTCAATTATCTTCTGTATCACTGGCTTAATAAGACTGCTCCTCACTCTCAGCATTTAGTAAACACTCCTTATAGAGTTTTAAATCGCATGCCCTCTCATTACAGGCCGGGTTTTATTCAATCCACACTAACCACTCCCATATTATACCAATTAAGAATCCTTATATCTCACATTATTAGATTAATCTCATAAAAAGGTAAATTATAATATCATTTAATGCAACTTACAATAGAAAAAATTTTACAGTTATAAACACAACCCCATATAGCATATGTTTATATAAGCACGGTGTTGTATTAACATATGTGCAAACTATTGAGAAAATATAAATTTATTAGCAGGATAGTGGCTGTCAATAAAATTGCATATTAATCACGACCATATATAATACATGTCACAAATTATATATTTTAAGAAAACTTTTTCCATTCTTTTAATTCGGAATAGTGTCCAATTTAAATAGGAAATTAGATTAACTACAAAGTTTAACCTTAGCATCGCAAAAGAGATTATTGGACTTAGTCATGCATAATTGCATGTATAATTATATATCCGACGGTGTATTTCCTAAAACAGATTTTGAATTTTTAATATCAAAGCAACATAATTTACAACAAAATAGTTAGAAATTGGCTCTAGGCGTAATGTTCTCTTTCAACTTCTCTTTAGCTTTCAATGGCCTTAACGTGTGATGAGTATAAGGCTCATCAATCATCATTTTGGCCCCAGCTACCTCAACATACTCACCCTGGTCTATATTGTTCTCGTATCGCTCTGCAAGGGTTACATCATGTTTTCCATGCTTTCTTTCTCTTTCAAAATGTTTTCATGCTTGGTTGCCACTATTGCCAACTGGAAAAGATCATTAATTTATCGTCCAACCATCTTTTCTCTGATAGAAAACTTCAAACCTGCTAGAGCTACATCCACAAGGGATTTTTCCAGTAAAGGCAGAAGGCACCGAAATATGAACCGATCTATCAACTTATCATTTTACTGCTTCATAAACACATCAGGCATGGAACTCTGGAATTGTTCCTGAAATAATCTTTCCATTTATTTCCATGAATAGACGGAAACTTATGGCAATTGTTGACACCTAAATTTAAAAATTAAATTGCGTAAGAAAATTAAAGATCGATTCGGCCCTAACAAAAATGATTTTTGCATAAATTAGGGCTTAGTTCTTATTTGCGTCCATTAATCTTTATTTTCCTTTTTTTTCAGATAAATTATAATAATAATAATAATAATAATAATAATAATAATAATAATAATAATAATAATAAAAGAGAAATAGCAGCCGTTGAGCCCCTTTTTTCCTTTTTTCCCCCTGCACGGGCCCGGGGGCCCACTCCCTTCCTTTCTGGCTCGGCCCTTTTCTTCTTGTCTTCTTCCTCAGCCCCTGCAACCAGCACATGCAACTAGCACACAGGACCTACGGCTGAGGGGGAATAGGCCGACGTCGGCCGAAGGAGACATTAGGCACCATCAATGCTCGCCTTCAATGCTGAGTGTGCCCCTGGTGGAGAAGAAGGGATGGGACACCGGTTCGGCCGAGAGAGTCTAGTCGGCAAGCCAAGGATCGGCGTCTAAGACTCCGTCGAACGGACCCTCCTCGCCTATAAATAGGCGGGTTGCGATCTCCGTCGATGGCAAGCAAGCTTGGAGAACTTCCCCGAAGAGACATTAGGGGAGGCTCAAAGAGTAAGCGAGAGAGAGAGAGAGGGGTCGCGAGCTCAAACAACCTCCCCCGAGAGACATTAGGAGAGGCCGGTGGCGAGCGAACCCGAGAGAAAGGAGATCTGCAACTTGAGGGATCGCGAGTGAGGGGAGGAGAAACCTAGACCTGCGGGGTTATGGGTTAAAGAGGGCAAACGCCGCCGATGGCCACGCTTGCTTCGTGACCTATGTAGCACGGACACTTTTTGGAAGCCTTCGTGTCGTGTCCGACACTCTGACACGTGTCCGACACGCTCCGACACGCGAGTCCAAAATTCCGACACGTAATTCCAACACGCACGAGGTCAATTTTAAAAATTTATAATACTTGATGGGTCAAAATATAAATATACACAAAAGAAGTAATAAAAGAAGTAATAAAATTGCTATAAATATACATACACGGGTCAATTTTTTTTTTTCAGTTTTTTTTATAATTGTTTTAGTTTTTTTAAAAGTCTTTTACTAAGAAAGAAGTAATAAAAAAATGCTATATATGATAAATGAATAAATTTAAAAATATCATTTCAGCATTTTTCTTTAAACAATGTTTTTTTCCTCTAAGTTTTATGTATTATTGTAACAAATTAAAAAATAAATGATATTATTTAATATTTTTCGTGTAAATTAAATCTAGGCTATTATTATTATTATTATTATTATTATTATTATTATTATTATTATTATTATTATTATTATTATTATTATTATTATTATTATTATTATTATTATTATTATTATTATTACTATTGTTATTATTATTATTATTATTATTATTATTGTTATTATTATTATTATTGTTATTGTTATTATTATTATTATTATTATTATTATTATTATTATTATTTATGTATTTAAATATAAAAATATTTAATATATAACATGTCGAAACGTGTCGAAATTCTCTATTTTTAAAAAAATGACGTGTCGACGTGTCGTGTCGTGTCGTGTCGCGTGTCCGTGTCGGTGCTACATAGTTCGTGACCAGTCACCCGCCGCTGCGCCTCCTTCCTCGGTGAGATAGGGTTTGTTTGTTTTTCGGGTTTTTTTTTTTTTTTTTTTTTTTTGCATTTCAGGTTTTCAGCCCGGGACTCGCGGCCGTCAGCCTCATGCAAGTTCCAGCCCCCGATTGTCTGCCCTTTTGCTGCTCTAGTCCTCACCCGTCATCCATCGTGAGCCTTGGCGTGATTTCAAGCTTTGATTAGTCCGAGTTGTTCGTTTCAGCCGACGAACTGCAGGTGCTCGCGATTGGCCCGAGAGAATCGATAGCCATGGTCGGAGATTCAGTGACTGGTGAGGATAGTTGGCGACAGTGGCTGGCTAGACGGAGGCCAGATCGTTGGTTTGCGTAGGTCGGGGTGGCACCGGTGGAGCCTTATGGCGAGGCAAGGGAGGACAATGTCATCGCAGCCGCTGAGCTGCAGAAGGGCAGTAGCGGCTGCGACACCAGGTTGGCCGGGTTTGGGTGTAGTGGACCGGGTTTGGAACTCGGGCCGGGCATTCCATTTTAATTAAAAACAGGCCTAATTTTGTCTTGTGGGCTAGGTGTTTCTTTTAAAAAGAGTGAGGCCCGGTTTGGGCCGCTGGCGAGCTGGGTCGGTCCCAACCCAAGAATCCAACCTTGGTTATTTTTTATATTATAAAATATCATATTATTATAATAAAAATAATATTTCAATTAAAAAATTTTATTTTTAGAAAATCAGAAAAATCCAAAATATCCTATGTTTTCCCAAAAAGCCCATAAAAAATCAGAAAAAGCCAAACATGATTAATATTTCCAAAAAAAAAAGAAAATGATCAAAAATCCAAAAAATGCCTTTTTATGTTAAAAAAAGAAAAGAAAAAGGCCAAAATGTGTTTTCCTCCAAAAGTGCATGAAAAATCCCTTGAAAATCTAAAAATCCTTAAGGTTTAAATAATATTAAGTATCGGAAGTACATTAGTGATTAACTAGTATAATTAAGTCTTTTATTCTAATTTCTCTTGTTACACGGGAGTAAAATATTTCTCCCAGTATTTCGCTTGGATTTTTAATCGACCCACCATAAATTGATTGATTAGTGGTGATTCCTTTTTTAAATTAGCTTATAAGTTAAAAATTAAAACCGTAAGTCGTGAATTGGTGAGTTTAGAAGAGTCTGGACTTAATCGAGTGCCAAAAGAAGAGGTCACAACAGCAATGCCACATATCAAGTAAACGTAGTCTTGGATAATGACAGAAGGAACGACCTCAACTTCCAGTAAGCATATGCTGCATCACACATTGCACGGTAAATCGACCGATATGTTCCCATGTCGACCGGTCTACCTCGCTAGGAAAAAAAGGGTGAACCGTGTTATTTTGAAGCTTCTTGGATAAGGAATTATGTCAATCCAATATAGATAAGGTTTTCTATAAACAGGTCTAACATGTCATGCGTCTTCATGCCCATATTGCCGTATCGCCTAGTCATACATCCACTGAGGATTTTGTTGATTTTGCCCAGTTATTATCACAGCAGGTGCTACGGCGGGTTATGGTCCAAGATAGGGTTGTGGCTGAAGTGGCCGTTGGGGTAATTGTGGCTGAAGTGGCCGTTGTGGCACTTGTGGTTGAAGCGGTTGTAGTATTCCTGCCCCTAAGTGGGGTAGGTGGTCTCCCCAGATTGTCGATGGCAACATTCGGCCTGTATGGAATAGGGCATCAAGTTGGAGGTGCCGTCAACAACTCAGCGCGTCCTACCTTTCTGTCAGCGGGCTGTGGTGGTGAATTATTCCCACCAGTATCGATGTTATCGAGTTGACTCCTCATACGATGTGTCATTGCATTTCCTCATATTAACAACACTGGTCCTATCGGGCTTGCCAAAATGATCTTTCGCCCAAATTTTCTGGAACGATACATCTTTCATCAAAAATTGTTCTTCAGTTATAATTGAAGGAAATTAGAGTTTTGTGCCAATTCCGGATATAAAATATTACAGGCGAACAAAAATCAACTTCTTTGATCCAAATAATATTTTACAATTTCAAACCAAGTCGGAATTAAATCGACGAGAGGGCTTGAGAATTACGAACTCGATAACGTGACAAGGTGTGTAAACAAATTATACATAATTTAATCAACGCCATGACCTAGCATAAAGACACTACATCGGAATTTAATCAAAGACATATCACCTATGATAAAGATATATGCCAAAATTTAATCAATGACACATATCTGAAAGCTAAGTATAAAGATAAAGAGTAAATTTGCTTGATTTATGCACCCGGTATTTATAATGGTTCATGACAAGTGCCTTTAGACAGTTCTTGACAGCTACATTTCCTTTAGCCACTTCCGCTGGCTATGTCCACGTCTCGATAACTCTGCATGCCTCTTGTGTAAATCGTAACAATGTGTCCCACGATCTTGTTGTCTGATGGTTAACTGTTACCTTGAAAAATTTGTGCATTTGATCTCAACTGCTTCATCGATTTTAATTCCAAATAGCTTGCTAATGTCCTTTCAATAAACATTTATAGCAGCAGCCTATATTATTGGCTACCAGCTATCCACAGCAGTATTTCGGCAACTGAGTAGTGAGTACATGGCATTGGCGAATATCATCATTAATAAGTGTATGTTACTCCCTACACTTACGATGAGATGACCTATTTGCGATGTCCACATGCTCTGCGTGTATCTGCTCATCTTCGAGTGTCCCCTGCGTGTTTGCCCTTTTCTGAGTACCTAGCGGACTATTTTTGGTGTCTACAGCAACATAACGGTTAATCAAAATGGGAAAACTTGTCACTTTATCACTAAATGGTTACTGAGTCAACCGCGGACTTCATCCTAGATTATAACATTGATCTTGATTTATGAAGCTGAAACGTGTGAAGTACAAACTCAGCCCGCGAGATAATATTCTTCGGGGTAAATTGAGGCCAGTTAGTGCCCTAATAATTGCCTATCTCACGTGTGCCTCGAAAATTGCTGCCTGAGAACTGATTCAATGCCAGTAAAGAAAAGGTCTCAAGGACTCAGTTCGATTGAGGCATGGCGATTGTCACTGTGAACATGCTTGAGAGTCATATAAAGCATAACATAAAGCACAAATAAATTCTTCGACAGTCGATTTCACGAGTGCCACCAGAAGTTTATTACAGCAGTAATATCTCAGTTCAAACAAATTTATGCTTCATAGCCACCTTCGTTGGATTGAGGAAGAAATCACCTTCATGGTTCGCTAACTCCATTAAGATCATGCATAGGCGCCGTTGTTTGGCGTTTTAGTTACCTTCATTGAGAATTAACTAGATATTGATTTTATTGATGGTTAAACTCTGGAAATTCCCTGATTATGTTAAAAAATAATCCATCATAATTATTTTTACATACAGCGTTAGAAAGTCCAACCAAAAGTCTAAAGTAATATAGATGGAGATTATGCGTATTTAAAGAGCATATAACCTCTGTAATTGAGCGATATTGGATAATTAACACCTCTCATGTGCAAATAATTAGGGGTGAGCAGTTCCCGGTTCCTTACAGGTTCCGCCTGGAACCTGGAACCTACCCTCGGGTACAGGTTCCTAATTTTTTGGAACCTGGAACCTACCCGTCAAAACCAAAAACCTGGAACCTACCCTGTCACAGGTTCCGGGGTCGGTTCCAGGTTCCAACAAGTTCTTTTTTTTTTTTGATGTCTTCCTCCTTTCTTATATCAGTTGAGTACCACAAAATTATAAAGAGTGGTACGAACTCAATAATAGAGAAGAAAAAAAGCCAATAGATGTACAGTCAACATTTACATAAGACCAATGTTTGAGAAAGCTATGCAGCAAAAAAACCCATGGGAATTTCCTATCAACATAGTATAAGCCAACACACTAGATGTGATGTGTATGCATTGGAGTGATTGCAGAACACCAACTTTGTAGGACAGATAGCAAATGGATAGAAATCATAGTTCACAAATGAGCAATCTCAGACCTGGCTGACACGAATATACAAAAGAAATAGCCAAAGATTCAGAGTAAAGGAGCGAGAGGCAAAAGAAAAAGGAAAGCGATCATTCGAATTTTTCAAAAAGAAATAAAAAGGGTTGCAAAATTGCTACTTAAACATGCAAAATGAAGATATCAACTAAATGAAGGGGCTTCAGACATTAAACTATCTCTAGAAGTGTAAGTGACCAGCAGATAAGTTACAAGATTTGGACATTGCAGTACCTTTGTGTTCTGCATGACACAGAGCTGGGGTAGCACTGAAACAGCTTCAAGATAAACATAAAAGGCCCAACAAATCCTGTTAATGATATGATGGTGTGTTGAGGGGTGAATCACAAGAGACAGCACAACACATGGAATCCGACAATCATCTGCGGCAAACGTGATATGAAACTTCTTAAAAGATAGAAAGAAATGAATTTCAGTGATAATGGCATAGTAAAATATACACAATCAAACAGTTAGAAGTAACAAAACAAGTAATAGGCAGCATTATTGCATAAAAGAGAACAATGTACAGAAGGACAAAGTAGAATGTTCAGTAACCATAGAGGTAGATGTTGAATTTGAAGTTATATCATCTCCCAAAAAGAAATGCTACATCATGTATGCTTCTCAGGAAAATGAATATAAAGAACTTCATGGCAAAGATGGCATGGGCAGATAAATATATCTATCTTGCATGACTACTGCTCCTAAAGCAACGATAATAAAATCCAAGAACTTCATCAATATCTACTAAAGCAGAAATGTGAAAACAAGATGGGCCTGCAAGTCTCAATTTTTCTCAATAATCTAGAGCTGTAGATGTCAGTGATGAAAAAGCAGTTCATAGCATGGAAGATAACTTTAATTGCAACATCCTCTCCATATCACGTAACATAGCTCTATAAACTTCTGCTATAGTCCGAGATGAAATTTTGCTTAACACAGCTTCAAGAGGCCGCCCCAACTCCTCCTCTATGATGTTGAAAGCAACCTTATTGTCATATTGATAAGATTCATATCCTATAACATCCAAGATAGTGTGAAAAAGCTTATTAAACTCTTAAATTAGAATGCTTCTTTCTCTGTTAAATTATGCCATTCACCTTATTTGGGAAGGAAGGAACAGCGTCGTGTAGAATGCAGAGTTCATTCATGTAGTCTTCTCTAATAATATCTGGTCTGTTTGCAAGAACCTGTCAACAATGGAACATGAATTCAGGGAAAAAGGGGATCAGACCACCAAACACGTACGCATCATCAAGAACATATTTTGCAGCAGAAATACAATGAACCAACCTTGGCAAATCTTCACCCTTTACTTCTTTCTGGAATTGAACCATCATTGTCCCTGGATTTTCCTTTTAAATACCATCTCTGACCACGAATTGAAGGCCGGGACTGATTGTCATCATCCACCTGCGACCACAGCACTTATCATAAAGCAAAACCAATGTTGAACTTCAAAATGGAATAAAGAAATTTAATGAGAATCCTACAAATCCAAAGCAGCCATACAATCAGAACCATCAGTTCTCCATCGGCTCCATCGGCTGGCGAGCAGCGTCAAGGGCTGACTGGGCCAGCGGTGTTGGGGGTGGCTGGTCGAGCAGCGTCCCGGGGGGGGAGCACCGTCGAGGGCGACCGAGCGAGCATCGTTGGGGGCGGCTGTGCAAGCGGCGAGCGGCCTCCACCAAAGGGACGAGCGGCGTCCACTGGCAGCATCGACGGCGAGCGGCGTCAAGGGCCCGAGCGGGCCGAGCGGCGTCAAGCGGCTGAGAGGCATCGAGCGGGCTGAGCGGCATCGAGCAGGCATCGAGGAGCCGAGCTGGCCGAGCAGCGTCGAGCAAGCGTCGAGGGGACCAAGCGACGTCGAGCGCTCGAGGGGGGGGAGGGGAGCCGTGAGCGGCGTTGAGAGTGGCGACGCTGGAGTGGACAGGGAGAAGACTCAGAAGAGAGTAAAGGAACCCTAAAACTAAAACAGAGGGGAGTCGCGAGAAGAGGGAGAAGGAAGAACAAAAGAAGGAAGAAAAAAATTGAAAACTAGGGTTTTCCGGTTCCGGTTCCTGTTCCGGTTCCGGTTCCGATTCCAAGAACCGGAACCGAACCGGGAACCGCCAGTTCCCAAAAAAATAGAACCGGGAACCGGAACGTCCCTCCTTGGAACCTAGAACCGAACCGGAACCTCCGGTTCTACCCTCCGGTTCCCGGTTCTACCCGGGAACCACGCTCACCCCTACAAATAATGCGAGGAACAATACATAGAATATGACAAACGGGGGCCATACATTCAAAATAAACTAGGGCAGAACCTTGATCATTTTTATTGTTCAACCGTCTTAATATAATAAATATAAACAACAAAAGTGCCCGTTCTAATAATTAGGCTGACAAAACTAATATTTAGCCCACTTCCTACTTTATCTGGCCCAACCTGTTTTATTTTCTATTCAATTGATTTATTTGAAGTCACAAGCCTGCGTCTAATTTTTAGAGAAGCTTTGTCATATAACATATAAACACCTGCAAGAAATCCGACGGTTCAGTCGCAGAATCCTCTCTACTGGATTCCCACGTAACTGTTCATCGGTTTGGTGTGAAGCTCATTCCCGAAGATCTAGCTGCTGGATTGGCTTGAATTTTGGAGGGAAGGTCCCTTTCTATCCCCTCTTCATTCCCACTGGAGGGATTTGCAAGAGGAGGACTACAGCTCGAGTTATCCCCTGCCTTAGGGGTCGGGCTCCGCAGTTTTCTGGTTCTGGATTTTGTAATATATGGGCTTTAAAGTAAGAAAATAAAATACAAGAAGAGAAAAAGAAAGGGTTGAAAAGTCAAAAAAGGGAGGCTGAAGACAACCGTGGAACCTTCGGCTGAGTATAAAAAGAGAGAAAGAGGGAGAGAAAGAGAAGAGCAGCGGGCAGAAACAGGGGAAACGCGAAACAGAGGAGGAGAGAAAGAAGAGAAAGGAAAAAGAGAAAAAGGGGAAAAATTTCGGCGTGCTTGTGGTCCGGATGCGTCATCAAGCCGACTCAAGTGTGTTTTGCAAGGCCGGTAAGAAATTGAAGCCTTTAATCACTTGTTTGAAGCAATTGCCGCAATTAGGGCTCAAAATTCGGATTTCTTGGGTATTTGTGTGGCGAAGCCCAATTTTTGAGTCGTTAAGCCGTAAATTTTTAGAAATGGTACTTTGGGATGTTGTGAAGCTATAGCATCTTTCGGATCGTGATTTGAGCTTGCGGTTTGTTCGGAACGGAATTTTTAAGTTGGAGGCGCAATCTGGTACTGTAGCGAACAGTGGCTTCGAGTCTCTTTTTTTGTTATTTCCGGTACTGTTTTGGGGCGGCTGAGTTGAGGTTGTTGTTGTACGTTAAGAGAGCTTTCTAAAGACTATAAGACGGCTTGAAACGGAATTTTGTGGAGGAAGTTATGGCGTGACGAAGTTGGCGCATGGGCCGCGCTTAGCTGAAAATGATGGGTTTATGCTAAATTGTGAACTTTGGGGCGCGTAGGTGTCGTTTATCGACTAATAGGCCTAGTATAGGCGAGCCGTTATAAGAATATTATTTTTACTCGGCTTTTTGATATTTTTCCGTTAATTGTTAGGAATCCGAATGCGTCGGTTCGTGTGAGCGTCGTAGTTGATTTTTGGCTCTTCCCAGGTGAGTGACACTATTTCTTCTTCGTATTTTAAACTCATATTTTGAGAAACGTGGTGGATTATATATTTCATGAGTTGATAAAAAGCATATTTTGTTGCATAAAACAGGATCGAGTTATTACTGCAATTTTGTGGTTCGAAGGGAACTATATTCGACTTCGATTTGAATGGTTGTTTGAAAAATGATTTGTGAAGTTCTTTGTGAAAGAATCTTGAAATGTTTTGGAGAATGCTTTGATAGTTATATATCAAATTTCAAGTTGTGGTATGATTCTCTTTCGATGTTGGATTACTGGATATTGTAATTGGTGATTGGTGCTCAATGTCGCGTGGACCCCGAGGGGTGTGGCTATGCGCATACTATTCTAGGATATCCTTGTGGGCCGAGCCACCGGCTAATAATATGTGGAGACCTTGCCAAGGGGGGAATCTTGGTCGTTTTGTCACGGGCGTTACGCGTGACCATGGTTAGACATTTGAGCATGAATTGGTCAATGGAGTGAACCATTGACGTATGATTTGAGTTTGGTCGATGGAGTGGACCATCGATATGAGTTGATGAGATTAATCAATGGAATAGACCATTGATGCATGTTTTACGAGATTGACTAATGGACTCGACCATTGGTGCTTTCGATATTTGAATTATGATTTGGTATTATGATAAAGTGAGTTATGTTTGTGTTTTAAAATGTGCATAGTGATTTCTCGATCCGCTTAGAAGAAATGTGTTACTCAGCGAGCCGTGGTAGCTCACTCCTCTCATCTACTTGTTTTTCAGGTCCTTCGGTGAGTCGCGAATAGGCGTGAGCGTTCGCTCGGGGAGGACTTTTGTGGTGGAACTTTTTGGTATGACTTATGCATAGTTAATAGGTTTATAAGTTAGTCCTTGTAGAAGGTTTGTGTTTTGATTTTTTTGTGGATTATAGATATACTCTGATACAGATATTGTAACCAAGTGTCCCTTTTTGTCAAATATATATATGTGGATGTATATATGTTGATATCGGGTTGAATTTTTGGTTACGCTGAGGCTGCGTTCTTTGGTAAAAGGACGGCCGTGTCATGTCCCTTTTTCTTGTGAATCGGGGTGTGACAGATTTCGCTTCTGATTTTCTGCATTTCAAGGAGATCTAACCGTTCAATTGGACTGATTTTTGGAGTGTAGCTTCTATGCAACATCCTCTTCAACTCCACCGTTCGGATTTGGAATATATGGGCTAAATTTCGAGGTAACCAGCGACCTAGGTTTCGATTTCTGCAGATCAATTTCTGGGTTCTTCGCCTGGTTTCTACTTCTTTACTGGATCAGCTTCGGTTGGATTGGGCTAATAGTTTTAAGGAAGCTTCCTCCTACCTATTTCATCATTCCCACCGAAGGATTTCAGCTAAAGAGCCTTAGTTTGGGCATGCATACAAACTGTTGGACGATATTCCTGTAAGGGCCTGGGCTTGTTTGGGCGGGTTCTAGTGATTCCGTTTATTCGGTGCCTTATCTGCAAAGGCTGTGATTGCGTTAGCACCTCTTATCACCCTCCTTATAGCTCTCGCCCAGCTAATTGACCCGGGAATGGTACCGTCCAAGTGTTTGATGTAATGCCCCCATTTGTTGTTGTGGGGCAGAACACAGATTCTACAGGCCATCCTCTACCTGTCTCCTCCATGGACCTGCCCGACCACTCCCTTGGTGCGGGGAGCCATGCTAAAGGTGCCCGTGAGGCAATTAGCTTCTTCCTCTGAGCCTAATACTCAGATTCCTAAGCATCAAACCCACCAGATCCCAGCTAGTCTGAAGAACAAGCAGCAAACTCAGCAAGACCTCTCATCCAGACCGAATCGGTCGAGGGGCCGAAGCCGTTGGCGGTCAGCTTCTAAGAGACCGATGCCCAACTCCGATGGACAAGATGATTCATCCCTTATGCGCAATGATCATCCCACAGCTGGACCGCATGGTAGGACTAGGTCCGGCTCCAAGCGTCCTCAACGTGGGGTGGCGGGGAAGTCCAACCTGCAGACTTGGGCTAGTGTTGCGGTTGCAAAGGCGGCCTCAAAGGGATATGATATGGATTTCTGCCCCCCGACTTATGTCCAGGATCAAGCGGTCCTTCAAATGACCGAGGAAGACCTCGATGCTGCAGACCCTTTGCTCCAGGAATGTCTCGTGGGTTGTTACATAGGCCGACGTATACCTTTCAAGGTAACCGAAGCTGCCTTCACGAGAGCTTGGGGGCCGAATTTAGCCAAAGTGATGGCCAATGGCAAGGGACTATTTTTCTTCCACCTCCTGGATAGGGAGTTTCGCCGCAAGGTCCTTGAGGGGCCGCCTTTGTCCGTTTCGAGGATTCCCATCGTGCTACAGCAATGGCGCCCAAACTTGGACTTTCGAAAAGAGTCCCTTCCTTCGGTTCCGGTGTGGGTAAAGTTGAAGAACCTCCCAATCGCTCTTTGGTCGGCTCAGGCAATTAGTAAAGTGGTGAGCTATGTTGGGAAACCCGTTTATGTAGACCTAAGAACGAAGCAACTAGATATGCTCGCTTTTGCAAGAGTCTGTGTGGAGATCACAGCGAGGCAACAACCCGGTGACTCCATTGAGGTGGTCCTTCAAGGTGAATCATGCATCGTTGAAGTTGAATACGAGTGGAAGCCGTTGGCTTGTGTTGGATGCGGAGTCTTCGACCACAGATGCAAGGTGCCGAGTACTGAACCTCTGCCAAAGAGCTCCCGAGATGATGGAAACGCCTCCGACCCGAGACCTAGCTCCCCTCCTGCACAGCATCTTCAGAGTGAAGAGAGGACGCGTGACAACCCATTATTCTCAACTAGGCATGCTAATTTGCTGATGCAGACGGACGAGCGCCCAGCTCCTCTGGATGCACTGCTGGCCGCTCACTCACCTGGAGCTGCGCCTGGTGCCTCCAATTGTCCTCCCCACCAGGAGAAGGACCTTCACTCCCAATCTCTTCTTCCGACCCCTGCTATGGACTCATTGTGGCAATAGGTCATGACTAAGAAGAAGAAGATCCCAAAAGAGGCGGCCTCCTCCAACCTGGCCCAGCCTTCTGAAGATGGCTCGTTGAAATTGAAAGGGACTGCCCAGAAATCGGGCCCGCCTCCAATGCCCCGAAAGCCAGTTAGTATCCCCCTTGCTCCTTCCATTACGCATACAGGTTCCTCGGTAGCAAGATCGAAACAGGCTGCCATAAATGAACAAGCGGAATGCTCTGATGAAATTTCCAGCGTGCACACTGGAATTGAAGATGAGGACCTTCTTTCGATTGGGTGCCCATCTCCAACATCCTCTCCTGCGATTGATTTGGCTACTATCCAGGATAAGCTGCTGTTACTTCGCCCTGACCCGGCCCCATCCTTGGATCCCAAGTCCGTGCCGGCGAAGAAAAAGGCCTCTAAACGAGGTAAGTGACCTTCTCTCTTTCTTCATGTATATAGGAATATGGAACATTAGGGGCCTTCATGACCCGTTAAAGCGGGCGGAAGTTAGAAAGTTAGTTTCCAAATATAATATTTCTTTTGTTGGTCTTGTTGAGACGAAAGTCTCTGAAGCGGATTTCGATTCTTTGTCCTCGTCTTTGCTTACTGGTTGGAAATGGGTCACAAATTATTAGTACTCTCCTAAGGGACGGATATGGGTTGGGTGGAACCCGGACTTTATAAGATTTGAATCGATGGACATCACCGACCAGGCTATCCACGGGTGGGTAACCATCAATCTCTCTGAAAAGTGCTGTTGTCTTTCAGTTGTGTATAGTGAACACTCCTTCTTACGAGCCGTCCTCTTTGGGCAAACCTTCTACATATGAGTAATCTTCTGCAGGATTCACCCTGGCTTGTTGCTGGAGATTTTAATGCCATAAAGGATCCATCTGACAGAATTTGGGGCTCTAATGCCTAGATCATGTACTTTGATGAATTCGCCAATTGCCTGCCCAGTCAGAATTAGAGGATCTCAGATTTGTAGGCCTTCGGTTCACTTGGTCGACGTCTTCTGGCCAAGCTAGAAAAATGAGGAAAATTGATAGGGTCTTTGGTAAAGTCCAAATGGAACTTTGAGTTATCTTTCTCTGAAGCATCCTTCCTCAATCCAGGCATTTCTGATCACTCTCCCATGGTGGTCAGAATTCTTGACCCTGTGATTAGGCGAAGACCCTTCAAATACTTTGACTTTTGGTCGGAGCATCCAAACTTTACCTCTATTGTGCAACAGGTTTGGGATTCACACATACAGGGCATTTCTATGTACAAACTAGTTTTCAAGCTGAAATTGCTCAAGGGCAGACTTAAGCAACTCAACAGGGACACTTTCTCCAATATCTCGGCTAGAGCGGAGGCAGCTAGGGAGAGCCTTCGGTTGGTACAGACTGAACTGGTCCTTGATCCGCAGAACCCACAGTTGGCTAAGCTCGAGCAAACACGACGCCATAACTTCGTGGACTTGCGCCGTGATGAAGAATCCTTTTACAGGCAAAAGTCCATAATTCGGTGGCTTAAAGAAGGCAATAGTAATACAAGATTTTTCCACCTCTCGGTCAAGAAGAGAGAGCTCTGTAATAGGATTTTATCAGTTACAAATGTGGCGGGGGAGTTGATCACTGACCCTCTTATGGTTCCGCAGGTCTTTGTTTCCTTCTTCACTAACTTGCTTGCTCCTCACTCAGCCCTGTCTAAGCCCTCCTTACAGGAGGTTATAGATTACATCCGGAGGCCTTTGACTATGGACCAGGTCAGTACTCTTTCTAGGCCGGTTCTTGATATGGAAATTCGTGATACGCTTTTCTCTCTCCTGAGAGGTAAAGCCCCAGGCCCTGATGGGTTCACAATGGAATTCTTCAAGAGTAATTGGGACATAGTTGGCCCATCTGTCCTCGATGCGGTCAAGGAATTTTTTTCCTCCGGGCGACTCCTGAAGGAGGTAAATAATACTATCCTCATCTTAGTTCCAAAAGTGCCAAATGCATGTGCGGTCACGGACTACAGACCAATCACATGCTACAATACCATCTATAAGGTCATCACGAAAATCTTATCAAATCGCCTGGCCTCGGTCTTGGGAGATGTGGTAGATCTGGCGCAGAATGCTTTTGTAAAAGGTAGGAGAATTAGAGATAATATTCTGATTGCCCATGAACTTTTTGTTGGCTTCCACCTGCAACCCTATCTCCCCAAATGTGCTATTAAGGTGGATTTCCAAAAGGCCTACGACATTGTCGACTAGGACTTCCTTCAGCTAACACTCTTAGCCTTTGGATTCCCTCAGTTTATGATCAAGCTGATTATGGTGTGCGTCCGGACCCCCAAGTACTCAATCTCGATTAATGGTGAGCTGCACGGATTCTTCTCAACCGGGAGGGGCCTTCGCCAAGGCGACCCCTTGTCCCCTTACCTCTTTACCCTAGTAATGGAGGTATTTTCGGGAATATTGAGTGCTCGCACATCCCATGCAAATTTCAAGTATTTCTGGCGATGCAAACCAGTTAGGCTTTCTCACCTATTCTTCGCAGATTGGGGTTCCATCACATTGTTGAAAAAAGGACTCGACTTATTCTCCTCTTGGAGTGGATTACTTCCAAACAAGAACAAGAGCGAAGTCTTCATTTCAAGAGGCTCTCCAATTATCCGCAACTACATATTGCTAGGCTTTGGATTTCATGAAGGTTCACTCCTAGTGCGTTACCTTGGAGTACCTATTATTTCCTCCAGGCTTTGGAAGACTGACTGTATTGCCTTGATTGAGCGGATTACTTCTAGAGCCAAGTCCTGGGCCCATCGCCTACTCTCCTATGCTGGAAGACTTCAACTAATCAGGTGAGTCCTACATTCAATTCAGGCTTTCTGGTCGAGTGTTTTCACCTTACCAATCTCGGTCCTAAACGACATTGAACAAGTGTTGCGCCAATTCTTATGGAAATGTGCTGATCTTGGTAAGGGAGGGGCAAAGGTCTCTTGGGAAGACATTTGTCTGCCAAAAAATGAAGGAGATCTCGGCATCCGAAAATTAAGAGACTGTAACAAAGCAGCCATGATGAAGTATATCTGGATCCTTTTCACGGACAAGGTATCCCTGTGGTGTCCCTGGATTCATTCCAACTTCTTAAAGTGGCAAAACTTTTGGATTGTCACCACTCCCATAGTTTGTTCTTGGGCTTGGAAGAAGATTTTGCAATTAAGAAGCGAGTCTCGCCTATCCTTCCTTTGGAAAATTGGGAATGGCCTCTCAGTTTCCCTGTGGTATGACCACCGGCATCCAAAAGGGCCTCTTCACATCCTATTACCGGAACCAATCATCCGGAGATCCGAGCTTCCAGGAAATGCAGTGGTGGCGGATCTTCTTTCGCCCCTGGGTTGTTCCACGCGCCTCCTTCTATTGAGCTGGGGTCTCTCTTCTCCAGCGCCTAACTCCTCTCCGGATTGCTTTTCCTGGAAATGGCACCCTTCGGGTCGCTTCACCACTGGGTCCGCATGGGACTGCCTCAGAAGGAAGAGACCCCCTGCTCCTTGGGCTTCTCTCATTTAGGCAAGCGACATTACTCCCAGGTTCCAATTCATTCTCTAGTTGATTGCTAAAAATTGTCTACCCACGCAGCAACTCCTTCTATCATTTGGTAGAATTGACTACACCGCCCGTGCTTTTTGCAATGAGGTCCCTGATTCCACTGACCACTTATTTTTTGATTGCCATCTAACGGCTTCTGTCGCTTACTTTTGGGCCACTCGCTGCAATCTTCCCTGGCGTCCTAGGCCTTGGAAGGATAACCTCCTCTGGGCTACGCGATTCCTCAAAGGCAAAGAATTTTTTCACATTATAGCACGACATTCTTTTGCTGCTATGTGCTATATCATTTGGAAGAAAAGGAATGCCGTTATCTTCCGTGGAGAGTTGGTCATCCTTACTTCAATCAAAAATCACATTATCAAAAGGGTGAAGGACAAAGCTGCAAGTTTTTCTAATATCCCTGATATCCCGAGGAATAGACGTCTCCAGCGGAGTTAGGGCTTCCACCCAGCTATCTTCAGCGATCGGTAGGAGCATGTTTAGATCGGCGTCCTTCAACATCCTGCCTCTTCGGTATCCGGACATTGGCTTCTCTTTTGGCAATGGAGGGTCTTTGCTAGTCTTAGCTCTTTGTTGTCTCTCCTGGACCTCGGTCCTTGCTTTGTTTAGTCCGTGTTGTTCTTCTTTTCTTGTTTCTTGATTGTGCTCCCTTCCACTCTCCTTACATTTGTATCGAGAGTGCAAGATTAGGAGCCGGTCGAGTTTTTTTGTAAATTTGTTCAAAGCTATAATACCACTTACCTTACTAAAAAAAAAAAAAAAACATATAAACACCTGCACCATATGATGTGATTGTTCTAGGTCATCCTTAGTAAGATGCAAAATAGTAACGTCCTCCAGGATATAGAAAGGATGATGGAACAACATTTGTCTTTCCTTCATTTTCCTTCATACCAATTCATACCAAGTATTGTTGTATTCAAATGATATATGAAATCACTTTAATCTCTCGACCTAGTAGATGAACGATCATGAAATGAATTTATATTTGTTGATGTCGCGTATGGACAAAGATTGGTTGTAAGTGTATCTTATCTTCACGTGCACAGCATGATACGTAATGCACTTGGAGTTCATTACATATAAGCATAAAAATTAAGGTTTTGTTTGTTTCATGGAAAATGTAATGTTTTCTAAGAAGTCATTTTCCAGAAAAATATAATCATTTTCTGGTATTGGGCTAAAACCTAAAAATGAAATAGAAAATATATTTTGTTGTTCAATAAGGAAAATCTTTTTTCCTATGCACTTTTTTTCAATATTTTTTATTATCTTATTTTTTAAAAAATATTTTTAATTATTTTTATTTTTAAAAAAAGATTTTTAATTATATTTATTTTTTAAAATTGATTTTTTTCTTTTTCTTTTCTTCTTCTTTGGCTAGTCACCGACAACGACAATGGTTGACGGTTGGCCAAAGGCGAGCTACCACTAGCTCGCTGATTTGAAAAGCAGTGAGCTCGAGCTTGCCGGCCTCTAGCCTCCCCATATCGGCAGGCCAGATGCTTGCGCTTGTCGTTGGCTCGCTGATTTGGGGAGTGGCAAGCTCGAGCTTGCCGACCTTTAGCCTCGCTAGATTTTCGGGCTAGAGGCTCGCACTCACTAATTTGGTGAGCAACAAGCAGTGAGCTCGAGGTTGCTAGATTGGCAAGCCAGAGGCTAGCGCTCGCTGCTAGTTTGTCAATCTGGCAAGTAATGAGTGCAAGGGCGAGGTAGGCGAGGCTCAAGGCCGACAGACGGCAGTGGCAAGCCTCAAGCTCGCCTGAGCTCCATCAAGATGATGAGTGAGCCTCAAGCTTACCGGATTTAGGTGAGCTCGAGCTTGTGGCTTGCCAAATCCAGGCAAGCCTAACCTTCGCCAAGGTCAGCAAGCATGACCTCCGCTAAACTAAGCGAGCTCAAACTCCGCCGAACTAGGTGAGCTTGAGCCTTGCCCTTGCTAGATCTAGCCTTGGGCGACGAGCTCGCCAGCCTGTGGCGAGGCTCGAGTTGGCCTTTGGCCCGGCCAAGGCTAATGAAGAAGAAGAAAATGGAAGAAAAAATAAAAATAAAAATAAAAATAAAAAATTATATTCTTTAAAAAAAAGAAAACATAAAAATAAAATAAAAATGTTTTTGATGAAAGAAGGTGAGGTGGAAGAAATTATGGAAAACGTTTTCCATTTTGCAAAGTTGAAAAACTTTTTCCTTACTTTTAAGGAGTTTTTTTTTTCCAATAACAGAAAACGTTTTCCTTGACTAGTTCATTTTTCGTGAAACGAACGCCTAAAAATCTAGAAAGTATTTTCCTACAAATTATTTTTCCTAAAACGAGAGGAGCCTATGTAATTTGTCTTCCTTTTCTATTAATGTTTTATTGGATGGATATCATTACATCTTTCCGCACATTATCATCTCACTAGTAAATATACATGCGGATGCTGCGGGACAAAAAATAAACAAAAGGACCGGATAGACAAATGACATTTGATGCTTATCGCAATATTAACTCTTTTTGGTAATTTTGACATTTTATAAATAGTAAGCAGTGTTGGCTAATTATTTTTCAGCAAACAAAATGCGACAATAAAATATGTGATGTCTTGTGAAGTTTTCATTATATCATGATTGATGACTGATTCAAAGATATCGGCACTGTAACATTTGATGACAACATCAAAGTGGTGACCTCTTCTCCTAAGGTACACTGATTCAAAAATATTCTTAAATTTGATTTCAAGCAAATATTTAAGGACTAACTTGAATAAATTAAAAGTAAAAAAAGAATTTTAAGCCTTACAAAGGACAAAGGGACACCTAAATGGATTGATGAGGAAAAATAAAATAATATCCCATAATAATGTCAAGATAGTACCTTTTTATCTAAGACATCAAGAACATGTGACAATTTAATTGTACTTGAATTTTACTAGAAAAAGGATTGATCGAGATAAATTTAAGTCAAAAAATAAACTTTAAGCTAGTAAACCCATAATTGGGTGCTTTATCACCGTGTCATGCAGTGATTAACTTATAATATGCGACGTATATGTAGGTTTTTTTTTTTTTTGGTCGGTATGCGACGTATATATAGTTTTTTTTTTTGGTAACCGAGGACTTCACCACTTGCCCCCGTGCCCAAACAGCACTAGTACAGCAAAGCAACCCACCGCCATGGCCCTCCATTTAAATTGCTAGCAATGCAGGGTTTTGAACTCTCGACCTTAGCAATGAAGGAGGGACTCTCAACTGCGCTACCCACGGCTGGGTGACGTATATATAGTTTTTGTGCGTAGAAAAGTTAACATTGTGCAACCAATTGTTAACTAACACGTGGGGAATCCGGGTAGTTGAATAGGAGTGTGCAACGGAAACCGCCCGAACCTGGACCGGACCGAACCGGACCGGACCGGCCGGTTTTGGGCAGTTCCCACGGTCGGCGGTCCGGTTCCCGGTTCCTAATCTTGGAACCGGCGGCCGATTGGTCCGGTTCCCCGTTCTAAGGTGGGAACTGGACCGACCGGACCGACCGGACCGGACCAAATTTTTTTATATATAATTTATATTCATATAATATATAAACACATATAATATATAAAACTTATTGCAATCGGAATTGCAATTTAGGTAACAACCTCTTATGTGGCCAAGAGACCACCAAAACTCTTGTTGTTACTCTTTATTTATAGAAAAAACTCTCCTCATGCTCACGCTCTCTCTCTTGCTTCCCTCACTTGCAAACGACAAGGCACTTTAAGCCTTAAAAAGCCTGATATCGACTAAACATTCAAAGTATATAAAAGAGATTGTCTATAAAACCTAAGCCAAGCACAACCTTTAATCACGTTGTTCATGGGTTTTATGCTTAAAATTAAGCATGAAACACATAAACTATGATTGATATTCACACAAGTGAAGTTTGAATATTTTGCACGTGAAAACATGTGTGAGTAGTTTTATTAGATTGCTCGGAAACCGAATTTGATTGATCGGTCCGGAACATAATTATTCTTTAGTGAATAGTTATTCTTTAGTGAAAAAAGAAAGTGCCAATTCTTTTGGACCGGACCGGACCGGAGTAGAACCGATGGTCCGGTCCGGTTCTCAGTCCTAAGACCAACGGTCCGGTCCACGGTTCCCAAAATTGGGAATCGATTCTCCCGGTCCGGTTCCCGGTTCCACCTTGGAACCGGACCGAACCGGGAACCGATCACCCCTATAGTTGAATGCACTGCCTCGTGAAAATTTGTAATTATGGAACTTCAACTTCAACTTTTATGTTCGACGCTCGCTGGAAATTATTCAAAAAAGAAATTATGCCATGCTCTTTAATTGCAATTATATGATGAGTAGGGTCAAAAAATAAAATGTAATAAAGCTTTTTAAGTTAGTTGGAAAACGATAAGGTATTTAGGGACTGTTGTGCTATATTAGAATTTTTTATTTTGAACTATATTAGAGCTTCTCACACAACAATTCCAAAAGTAATTCCAAAAGTGACATAATTATTGATGATTGTTTGGATTTTCAAAAGTAATTCCAAAAGTGACATAATTATTGATTGTTTGGATGGACCGGTTGCGAATAAATGTTGGAGCCATAGCATCAAGAGCGCGTGATATTATGTCTTTCAACTTTTTTTCTGGACTCAAGATATCCTCACCCATTATACGTGGTTATAATAAAACAAATTAAAATAATATACTTGCAACATATGAAGCAATCTCACAGAGACAGATGCACCTAACATGCTCCTTATTCTTGTCTGGACCACGCTAAAATCCTATCAATAAATATTGTGAGTACCTAGCTATCATGAAAGTAAAATTATAAAGCCAAATACCAATAAAAGAAGAGAAATTATAAAGCCAAATACCGATAAAAGTAAAGAAATTATAAAGCCAAACCATCGTATGTCGGAAGTGAAAAATAATAAAGCACGTAAGTGTCCGTCTAAAAAGATCGCCACATTGATGATCCACACATGAACCAAATATTGTTTTACAAAAAGTTTTATTTTTCGTCCCTATACCTCTATCCTTATTTTGTTTTCTAATCAAGTTCTTGCACTTGCAATTTGTCTAAAGAGATCCTTCTACTTTTTTTCGCAAATTTTTTTATCAAATCCCTCTAACACCAAATGTGGTCAAATCTAGTTGACATCACCATCAAGTGATATTGTAGTAAGTATGAAGTGATTAAAAATATTCCAATGTAGACATCCACATAAGCATCAACAATAGGTAATGAGGCATACTTCAATGCTATCTGTATTGGCTATTTTTTTTCACAAACACATCCATGTGTGCACTCATATATTTTCTCGCATCATACTTTGGGGTCATTTGATGCCACGTCTCCAAATTTAGTTTGATTTTGTGTAAGATAGACTTGTTTTGAAATGTGTGAAAATAGAACAACTTGATTGGACATAACAAAAAAGACGGTGGACACAACAGAAAAAGACCGTGGACACAACAAAACAGGTGGAATGTCCTGTAACATTCATCCCCAACTCTGCTGGCTTGAAGGAGGAGTCACCTTGGGAAGTGGCCAAAGGGTCGAAAGCACGTCACTTAAAAGTACTTCTCATTCTGACCCCCTGAAAAGAAAGTACTTCTTAAGGAGATCGTCGTCTTTGCAGAATTTGGATGCCACCTCGTATGACTCAATCAAGAGTCTTGGGAATTTTCTAGTGAAGTAAGCATCCAAACCATCAGGAAATGATCCGTGGATCTCCTGCCAGAATCATCAAAGCAACAACAGATATATGAGCCTTGTATGCATGCAGTTTATTTTCTAGTTAAGTACGCATCCAAACCATCAGGAAATGATCCGTGGATCTCCTGCCAAAATCATCAAAGCAACAACAGATATATGAGCCTTGTATGCATGCAGTTTATTTTCTAGTGAAGTATGCATCCAAACCATCAGGAAATGATCTGTGGATCTCCTGCCAGAATTATCAAAGCAACAACAGATATATGAGCCTTGTATGCATGCAGTTTATTTTCTAGTGAAGTAAGCATCCAAACCATCAGGAAATGATCCGTGGATCTCCTACCAGAATCATCAAAGCAACAACAGATATACGAGCCTTGCATGCATGCAGTTTATTTTCAAGTTAAGTAAGCAGTGCAAATACTTCGAGAGAGAGTGAGAGGGTACCTGAACTTCTTTTGGAGTGTTCCGGTGGTGGCTTACCTTATTTCGAACGGCTCTCAATAAGTCTTTGACAAGTCCACCTTGATAGGTCCCAAACCCTTGTTGACGTAGGTCGGTCATAATTTCAAGATCTATTATCTGGTCCCAATCCTTTTTTAAAAATTTAAAAATCGGTTTCGCAGTTTGCTCCAATGCTACCAGAAATGCTGATTTGTATTTCTTAACTTCTGATTTTCTTTTGTTTTTTATTTTTTCTAGGTATTGCTTAAATTCCCAGTCTATTTTGTTACTGAAGTCATAAAGAAAGTACAGTCTTCTCTCCGAATCCCACCAAAATGGATGGTGAAGCACTTCATATGCCTTCGGCCTGTCAGTCATTAAAAGTAATTTACCATTGACCCAACTTACTTAAAGAAATCAATTACACGAATAATACTGAGATGAACTGAGTTCTCGAGTTTAAAAGCATCACAAGTTTGGCATTTGTGCAATCTCCAAAACAATTAAAATTGCATTAGCTCAATGAAAGAGTAACCAAAATGTTTGACAACTTTCACGCACTTCAAAATTCACAAGTCTGGGATGAAGGCAATTGTTTGACTACAACAAGACCCCAGGAATTATTTACTCCAAGTACCTTAAATTAGCAATCTAATCATCCAATCCCTAGGATTCCTATTTCATAGTGAGCGTCATATGCTAAACCCTCTGAATCTTCATATGGAATCCTCTTTAGTGTATGTATAGCAAATATAATACTACGCTAGGAATGATTGGAATTTATTTGTTTGTAGGTGGGTAACAAACTTATAGCTCCTATTATCAATTGCCAAAAGAAATAAGTGAGATCTACACATTTTTGCTCGTCAAGTAGAGCCCCACAGCATGACAGATATTTAAGTCATGTTCGATGAATTTCAGGCCATATGAGATTAAGTGATGCAGGAAAATGGAAATCAGTCAACTAACAATGGTTATAAAATATATCAAATGGCAGAATGAAAATGGTAGTGATGCAAATACAAATTAACAATGACAATGCACTCACCTCAATTCAGGTTCATGGCTTAGTAAACACGAAAGCAGATGATAAGCTTCTGGCATATCATTTACCAAGAAAAGGTCCAACTTGCCTTCAGCAATGTTGAACTCACGTTCCATATTTGCACCAAATGGATGTTGTCCACGAGTGATGCAAAAGAATAATACACAGCCTAAACTGAACAAATCTATTGCCTGCTTTTGGCACTCACTATGAAGAATCTGTTCAGGTGCTCGCCATCCTTTGGTACCACAACCTGCAAGACAGATATTGAAGATCGAAAAAAGAGATCTCATCACTTGGATCATATATAGATGGATAAAAAAGATTCACCAATCAACAAAGGGAGACCATGGCAAAGACTATTAAATCTCCACAAACTTTACCACGATAAAAGAAGAATACAAAGCAACTTAACTTCCAACATAACAGTCTTCTTTAAAAGAAGAGATTGCTCTAACAAGTAAAATTATAGGTCTGAAGTTTTTAGCCAGGAATTCGAAGATAATTTACCATTGTATGGATTTAAATTATCCACGGATCAATATCAAGGAAAAGAATATCAAAGGTCTGGATAAAGCTACCACAAGCACTTACTAGTGGCATGAGATCCCAAGGAAGATCTACCATCAAGAAGGAATGTGCTCATGCCCATATCAGATAGCTTAGCACCAAATGGGTTCTTAGTAATCAAGACATTAGTAGGCTTTAAGTCCCGATGGATTATTCTCAAGCCATGCAATTGGCTGAGTCCTGATACCACATCCCTGTATCATAATATAGAGAAGACATCATGACTTAAATTAAGAATGTATCTGGAACCAAATGGAATCCTGGCCACTCAAAGGCATCAGATACATATCCTAAGCCATATCCTTTTGGAAATTAAGGAATTTCTCTAACACACTAAGGCCTAGTAAGGATGCCAGAAGTAAATTGGAGAAAAACAAATTATTACAGGTTCTTTATGTAAACTCTACAGTGAAAAACTCAGTACATAATTTGATCACCGTATTGATCACATCAACATTTACCAATTTAAGTTCATGAGGATTCTAAAGTATTCATGAATCAAAAAGAAAGAAGGTATGCTGATTTTACCAGGATGGGAGAATCAATGGATTTATCTCAACACAATTGATAATTCCATGAGAAGAAATCTAAGAGTTTAGCCTTGATAGTGAGATTAAACTTATTCTATAACTCTAGAAAGGGAGCTGTGAGGTCCAAAACTCAGCCCACGATGTTACTTGTATTAGGCTCACCACATTCAAGGTAGTGGCCTAAAAATTCCATGTATCATGCATCACTTTGAAGTTTTTGTAGGAGAGCTATTAAGTTCTCCGACAGGCACCTGATGCCCACTTATGCCAGCAAAGAAGAGTACATGAAGGTAGTGATCTCTATGAGATGCTTCTGAGTCATGTAAAATATATGTTAGCAAGCTCACTGCTACAAAGATATGACAGTTGATTTTAGGTGTGCGGCAATAAGCAAGATACTCTCCAATCATACCTTTTGGCACGTCAAAACATGAAAAATTACCTCATTAGTTTCAGTAACTGAGGTGAGGGATAATTATCTGCCAACCACAAGTTAACATCCTGCATCATATCCCTAACAGAATCCAATTTGATTTTATAATCATCCATTGATGCTTGATCATCAAGGAACTCGTTATTTGAAGAATCTGAAAGTGCTCGGATTAAATCATCTAAGCTGCAAGTACAACGCTCTAGTGCAAGATACACGAAATCATCGTCCTCCTCCACTCCGTAATACCAAACAATATTTTCAGCCCAGTCAGATGCTATCAACTTGTCAATCTCCCTGTAGGCAACATGATGGTAATTCCGGACAAGGCGTTTCACTGCAGCAGCAGGTCGTTCATCATATTTGCCCTCGTAGATAATGGTCCCATTACTTCCCTTACCAATTATTTTACTTGATATGAGGATTTTACCAATTTGACGCCACTTAATGCCACCATCAGGAAGGCTATTGAGCTTCGTCAATTGGTCATCGTTGCTCCTGATATTGTCAATCCTGCCTTCATTTCCTGAAAAGATATATTCCACCTTTCTGTCAAAAACTCTATAATTAATTTTCTTCCCTTGATCTCTTGAGAAATTGCCTAAATGTATGCCGAAAAACAAAACCATGAGTATAGGACATGCTAAATATTATGAGTGAGTTAATTAAGGGGTAATGCGATAACGAAGCAAAACCCCCTCCGGTGGGTTTATGATTCAAGGATGAATCACATGAAAGCTAGTGGACCTATAAAGAGCTAGTTCAGCAAAGGTAGGGAGTAATTGTTGGGATGGAAGACAATTCAGTATGGGATGAGTCAAAAGTAAATAATATCTTGAATGAGTAATCCAAGGTGTCACCCGTAAGGTAAATATAGATAAAATTTTGGTACATGAGATTGAAATTAAATTGATCATGTAGGTAGCTAGCTGATGCCTGTGTTTTTTTAGGTCTTACGAGTGCCGGGAGAAGAGTTTTCTTCGGGTTTCTTGGTATTAGAAGGAAAAAGGTCGTTAACCTTCACTCTTTTAATGATGGAGCTGAAGTTGTGTTTGACTATGGCCTCTTGGTAAAAAACCCACCAGTTGGCGAATTTGCTGGTAACTCCGGGATAGGGTCGAAACTCTTTGATGACATGCCGATTAAAAAAATATCATCCGTAATCTGATGACAACATTCAAAGGGACTGTTGCTGGATGAGACGTAGTGGTTTTTCTTCCAGAATGGATACTCCATTGATTAGAGGATAGGCATAGGGAAGCCCTGGGAAAGCCCAAATTGCCGAGCACAAGGACTGCATATCTAATCCAGGCTTGAGTTTCCCTTTCACCAACAACTCTAGAGGAAGGTCCACAGGAGTGAGAACAAAAAAGAATTCTAACATGTGATTTTGACAGACTAGAACAATTTCAAAATTTTTCAATAAATGGAAGGTTAAAATTTATATATGTAAATAAAAAAGAAATAATAAAAACACTTATCAAATTTTTTCTGCAATTTAATTCATAGATTATTTATTCGTACTGTCAATTCTTTATTATTTTAGTTAACATTTGTAGTTTGTCCCATATTTATTGTTTTCTGTCCGAATCGCCACAAAATCCAATTTACTTTAAAAAACCAAAAATCTAACCTCTGGTTAAAAGTCTTTTATCGACAAACACTTTCGGCGAAACAAGAATAAATGGGGTTGATGATGTTTGTCGGTGCTTGTGGACTATATTCTTAAGGATCGTATGTGCTGACTATGCCTAGAGGAGCAATAGCTAATGTGTAAGACTTACTCTATGGCCCAAAAAAAATTGTAAAAAATTTAACTAGTTCCAACAACAACAGCATAGCTTGAAATAATTCCTTAACCGCCTATCCTTGTGGTCTGCCAGATTTCTAGCGATGACCTCTTTCAGTGTTCTACATTTCAAGTTTGAACTCATACTTAATCTTATAGAACAACTCAGATAGGCATACCTTCGTATACGGGTTCGATGCCCTTCAAGGAAGAAAGTTTGGTTTTAGTTGGTTTGCTAGACTCCCCCTGTGATAAAACTTGTGTAAGCATGAATTTAATGCATCAAATAAGATTTCTACCATGTGTCAAATGTTTATAAAGATAGATGCTTAGATTCAAACAGATTGAACATGAAAAAAGACCAAAAGAGTTTTGAGATCTAATTGACATTATTGATCAGACTATGTACTTGGAAGAGTAGCTCCTCAAACAAGTCTAAATTACAAGAGAACAGTTTGGAGAATGGAATAACTTCTATAAGCCACTCCTCCCAATTTATTCACAGCACTTTGGATTTAGAATTAACTTGAACATAACGGAAGCACCACATAAAAACTTTAAGATACCAGTACAGCGGTCGCTTTTCGCACCTCAACAAGGTTTAAGATGCCAATACACCATTCAATGTTCTGGATTGAGTATGTAACAACACCTCCAGAAAGCATGATTATACTAACTGACACAAATAGAACTCTTTGGTTGTGTATCGCAAAAACATACTAAAAAAAGAAAAATAAATGCCCTTTTAAAGAAGAAAAAGAAGCAGAGTCCTTACTTGTTTCTTCCCATTAAAGAAGTTGAAAGAAATATAAAGTCTTGAAGACTCAAATTTCATTTGACAAAATTATTCTGCATGTGTTAATGGGAGAAAATATCCTGTAAATCGTAATTCATCGTGACATGCATTTTTGTTATTATTAAGCAATTCATTCATGTTTGTAAAAATTCCAGACATGTCCGGTGGGAAAATCAATAGCGTTGGTTACCTCAGATGAGCTTTCCGCCTCAGTTATTGAACCGCTTCGCTCCTCGGAGAGAGACCGGTGATAATCCACACCATCAAAGTCAATATGAATCTTCTGATGGCCATCGATTTTAAAGTCTTTCAGCATTTTCAGTTTTGATTCATCAGGAAGTCTCTCAAGACTTCGACAGTGTGAAATATTTAATGATGCTAAAAAGATCAAATTCTCCAGCTCATTCACCTGCTGCAGGTCGCAGTAAGATACTGTGAAAACTCGCAAGGATTTGAACTTCCCGAGGCCTGGAACTTCTGTTACTGCACAGTCGAAAAGCTCAAATTCTGACAGGAGCACCAAATACGAAAGATCTGGCATTATCTGCGATTTGTAATGGCGAAGTGATAGAGTGAATAAACCCTGAGGAAGCGGTGGTAGCTTTTCTAAGTGAATGCAGCAAAGGGAGAGCTTCCTGAGCTTATAAAGGTAATGCAACCCAACAGGTAGTAGTTGGATCTTTAACGCAGATAGCTGCAATATCTTCAGCTCTGACAATCTCCCAAGCTGCAAAGTGCATTTTTTCTCCTCAATTTTATCTTGAACTGGTAACACCGGTTCCTGGGATCCTTCACCCAAGAATAACTCCCCCAACTTAACCAGACTACTGACGTCTGGGATCCTGTCCATCAATTTAGAACTGAGAGATAGGCTTATTAAACTGGAAGGAAGTTCAGGCACTTCACGAAGCTGGTCACAATGAAGCAGATCAAGTGTTTGGAGATTGGGAAGTCCAGAAATGCTATCTGATAGACCACAAATCCGAGAGTATCCAAGTTTCAAGACCCTTAATGCCGAAAGCATCTTAATTTGTCTAGGAATTTTCCCCTCCAAACTCCGACATCCTGAAGCATGAAGCTCTTCAAGCCTCTTCAATTTCCATATAGCAGGAGGCAGCTTTCTTACAAAAGTATAATCAATTTTGAGCACTCTTAAAAGACTTGACTCATTGACAGTATCAGGTAATTCATCAATCCCAGTGCTTGATAGGTCTAGTTCACTCAATGAAGCCCAAGTCCCCATGGACGTTGGCAGCACTCCTAACTCTTGAGACAGGGGAAGTTTAGTTATTTTTGTACCATTCAGTGCGAGGACTTCTAGAGATTTTACATGGCCAATTGATTCGGGCAGCTGGGTCAATGAAAGACAGTTGCAGGCACTGAATCTTTTAAGCTTTTGCAAATCACCGATGGAAGCAGGAATCTCTTGAATGGCAGTTTCATCTATAAGAATATCTTCCAAGGATATGAGGAAACCCAGCTCAAGGGGCAACTTTTTGAGTTCAATGCAAAACCTTAAATTCAGTGAAACCAAGCACTGCAGACTTTTTACGGATGGACCAATTTCATCCAACCACATGCATCTTTCAAGAATCAATCTCTCTAAACATGTGAAATGAGATAAGTATGGAGTTTTGATCAAGCGAACACAACCGGTGAGGTTCAAAACTTTCAATTTCTTGGCTTTCTGTCATAAAGTAAAATAAGAAAAGAGTTAACTTTTCCGCAACAATTTGACAAATGAAATTAGAAATAATATACTTCTCTACCTGCATTTGAATCCAGCCATTCCATTTTTCATGGATCAAGCTCCAGGAAAGATCTAGAATAACCAACTCCTCCAAATCCAAATTCTTAGCACGAAGATTCCAAGGACAACCTTGCCAGTGGAGCCATCTTAAACTTGACAGACGCCCCTTGAAATTTCCAATGAGCTCCGCCTGATCCAATTGAAGGAATCTTATGCTCGACATCCCTGCAAAATGTGCTGGTCCAAAATTGTGATGTGACCAACTACCAAATTCGAGAAGAACTCCCTTAAGTATTTCCGTTCCCTGCACGTAGAATGTAGGACTTGGGTTACCAAGGGACTTCAAACTAAAGAAATCATTTTCTTAAGGATCAATTTATTTCAACAAAAAAAAAAAAAAATGAATTAAAAAAAAATCTTGAAAATGCTTGCTTTCATCTCTCACAAAAACAAATGAACAATAAATATTTTTATTATTCATGAATATACATATAAATCGTTATCGACAATGAAAAAATTTCATTAACTAATTCTTTCAAAAAATATAAATAATCATTTTTAGGAAAATATTTTTCAATTTTTTTTATTTTTTGTGGAACATACGCACCATAAGTATTTCTCCTCTATGAAAAGAGGAACATGAGTTATAAGGCATACAATCGTAAGGTAAAAACAGTGATGAATTTGTATCTTACTATTTCATTCTTCAGCACATCCAAGGCTCTCTTGTGACTCCATAATCTACTGCACTTTTCAGGTTCAAGATTTTCCGGTTGAGCAATATTCCTACCTAGGTCTCGAACTTCATCGTGCATCCATAGCTTACCATTCTCAATCTTAACAATAGACAAGTCCACGAGCACCTTTAATATTGATTCACTTGCAGAACCACACTCAGACCACAGGTAGCTTGCAACACTTTCATCTTCTCCAATGAAGAAACAAGCAATGTCTAGAAATATCTCTCTTTCCTCGTCATGTAATTCATCGGTGATTACCTTCAATTTCTGTTGAATTCGTGGCCCAGGTACTTTTTCCAATTCGCCTACTTTTTGCAATTGGTTTAATGTTTGCTCCCACTTGCCCTTGGTTTGACAATATAGATACGACCCAATAACCTCAATTGTTGACGGACGCCAGTCAATAGTTGATACTATTTCCTCGGACAGAGTATCAAATTCATTTATAACAGGCCTCTCCCTAAAGGCATGGGTGTGGAAAAGTTTAAGGGCATCACCTTTTTGCATGCCCCCGACCTCGTGAATTTGGGATCCTTCAAGCTCAGCTAAAGCTTGTACTTTTCTAGTGGTAATTATGATCCTACTTCCAGAGCCTAACCAATCACGATTTATTAGAATTTTTTCAAGTTGAAAGCTTGCTCCAACGTCATCGAAAATAATAAGAAATTTCATACAGTCGAATTGGTCTTTGAGAAGCTTCATCCTCTCTTCAAAAGAATTAATTTGTCCATGTGTTTCACCCAGAAGGTCAGAAAACAACTGATCTCGCAAAATTTTTAAACCTACATGTCTTTCTTCGTATTCTCTAACGCTTTCCAAAAAGCTCCAGCCATCAAAGAGATGAATCATTCTTGTGCAGATCAGCTTTGCAATTGTGGTCTTCCCGGTGCCCCTTATGCCATGTATTCCTACTACACAAACATCGCTAGATTCCTCATCTAGTAATTCCATAACTCTTTCCACATCATGCTCGATGTCAACAAGATATCTGTTCAGCGCCCTCAACACATTTGCAACGAGTTCATCGATGAGTGAAGCATCTGTGCCGGAGCTGTATCACACATGCCCATGGGCACAAGTCACACGCACAGAGATTAATGTAAGTCCAACAATGTCGAAACTCTGAAGCAGTTAGCAAGAAAAAGTCCACGCTTTCATTTAAAAAACTATCATACATCAATCAGCTTTAAACAAACAGGCCATGCAATTAGTGGCACGTGTTTTTGCTAAATCAACACAGACAAAGCACGGCATGATGAGATGCAAAGGTTGTCAGTTGCATCCACAGAAATTAAGCAAATCGGTATCACTCTACACTGGCATTTTTTCTTGAGAGTTAGATTTCCTGTGGATGCAGATTCCAAGAGGAAGAACATTCTCCTGGACCACATTGACATAAAATCAAAACTATAACCGCTGCCTCCCATTTAATGCAGTGATCCAACATGGAAAAACTGAGTTATGAGATACGTGTAATGCTAGAACGCTGAAATTTGTCAACAAAACCGAAACATTAAGTAATGTGGCAAGCGGGGAGTAAGAATGTAGACAAGCGGATCATATTCAGTACCAGATCAGAGAGCGCTACATCAGGTATTGATACACCTAGCAGCATTAGTCTAATTAGATTAACTTAAATCAAAGTAAGCGCTAGCTTGGGATTTGGATGCTAGGTTACTCTCAATCGAACTTACTCAATTACACTCACCGATTACTCGTCCCCCCTGAGATGGATCCCAAATGGATGAGAGCTTTCTTCCATTCCTGGAGGGTCTTTGGGTCTTCCTGTCTATGCCTGGCGATAGCCTTTTCGTAATCGGGGGATCCTTTTTTTACGACCGTTGGCGAGATGTTGAAGAAGACCGGCATGATGATCTGGCCCCGTCTTGTGGCACTTGTGGCACTTCACGATCTGAGCCAGCTTTGCGCGGCACGACATGCTCGACAGAAAGTACTCTGACAGGATCGGAATGGCGATCTTGGAATGCCTGATCGCTTGGGTAAGCGACAGCCCTTTCTCCTCTCCCACGGCAAGTTGGTCATCATCCCTTAACACGCTGATCTCCGCTTGGCGGAGGCTACGGTAAAGATGATCCACAAAGTCATTGCAATCATCCTGTCCGCTGAAGCTCAAAAACACATCATTTTCTCTTGTTTCGGAGGAACCTTGTCCACAGTTGCGAGAATCCTGGATGTCCATCTTCTTTCAAAACGAAATCAGTTTTCGTCCCTCTTCCCACTCTATTTCAAAGATCCATCTCCCAGTTTCATACCCAGGGAGTAGGCGTACGAAGCAGCGAGGACAAGGAGGAGAAGGGAGCGTTAGGCTAGGTTTTGGAAACTAATCAAGGAAAGGAAGGAATCGGGAGAGACGATGAAAATCCGCCATCGAAATCAGAGAATGAAGTTGGGGGAGCAGTACCTGTCCGTTTGCTGTAGCTGGTGGGGGGATTTTTGGAAACCGCTCGGAGAAAGTCCGCGAGAATGCGAGAAAAGGAGGGAGGGAGGGAGGAAGAGGAGAGGCAGGGGCGGCGAGCGGCGAGGAGACGGAGGAGAAGGGGCTTTAGGCTAGGGTTTTGGAAACTAATCAAGGAAAGGAAGGAATCGGGAGAGACGATGAAAATCCGCGAGAATGCGAGGAAAAGGAAGGAGGGAGGAGGGAGACGAGAGGCGCTTCTTCTTTGGCTCCCGCCCAAAAAAGAAACTTCGGAAGCGGTCCCTCGGATTCCTCTTATTTGCTATGCAGCCCCTCCTCCGGTCGGCGAACTCCAACTTAGGATTCGGTCCCTCGTTTTCCTCTTATTTACGAACGGGGGTCCCGTGACTCTTTATTAGTTAAGCATGACCCTTTGTTTGGGTTTGATTATGATATTGAATCCTACAAAAGATAGGTAACTAAACAAACCATCTCTGAATACTATGAAAATTAGAGCAATCATTTGAATGCTCAACTTATTATTCTAACTTGATGTGCAAAAGATGAAAACAATGAAAAACGAAAACTAATTCCTTGAAAGTTTAAAGAAAGGGAAATGAACACACTGCACAAAAGAAGCGATAATATAAAAGAAAGCACTGCCCCTTCGTAGCCAGCAACCGCCAACTTGCCTACTCTTGCCGGTGGCCCTCATCACACTTTGCTTGGCTGTGACGAGGGCCGCCATATCAACCACAAGGGTGCGCAACCCTAGCTGGCAACAATGGTAAAAGGGACCTCTCTCTTTCTCTAGTTTTTATTTCTTTGTATTTTAGTCTTTCTATTTGTAGCAATTTTTTCCCCTAATATGGCACAACATTTGCTAATGCAGGTGCATTAAAATTGGGTTAAATATGATGAAAGTCTTAAAATTCGTCATGAAAATACAATTAAGTTTTGAAATATTCAAAAGTACAGTTAAGTTTCAAAACTCGTCATAAAAGTGTATTCGAATAATAAAACTTTCAAAAGTACAATTAAGTCATAAAACTTATCATGAATGTGTAATCGAGTTATAAAACCGGTCACACAAGTGAACAATCGAGTCTTAAAACATTCAAAAAAATGAATTTAACAAAAGGACTTGATTAGACCAATTTGATAAGTTTTAAGAAATAATTACACTTTTGAAAGTTTTATAATTCAATTGCTCTTTTATAACAAGTTTATGACTTAATTGTACTTTTATGACAAGTTTTAGAATTTCCAATACACTTATCCCATTAAAATCCATATCTTGTTGGGCTTTGCTATTCTAAACCCATAACAACCAACCAATTCTTTAAATTTAATGTGCGATTCAATCTGCTAAAAATGAATTAAAAAATAGGTCTTTGACACCTCTTCTTAAACTCAATAACCCTTATCACAAGAAACACTAGAACAGTGAAAAACCTCAAATTGGTATACTTCTAAGAAATTTACATCAAACTAATCTTTTAATCCCAAAAAACTCCATTAGTTTATGTTAAATTTGCTTATCAAATTACTGAATTGAATGATACGTGACAATTAATAGATATACCAGTCTATGAAGCACCGACACTCTCCAAGAGCTTTCCATAGTGTCGGACACTTCGACACGTGTCCAACACTCTCGACACTCTCCGATACTCGATCAACACGTGTCGAAATTTCGACACTGGTCAACTTTCTCGTCACTCTTCGATACTTGAGTCGGAATTTCGACATACGAGTTTCCAAATGTGATTCCGATATCGATGTCAATTTCATAAATTAAATAAATTAGAAGTCAAAATAAATAAATAAATAAATATATATATATATATATATATATATATACATATGAAAAAATAAAACACAATAATAAAAATAACAAATGGAGAAAGAAGAAAAACCTAGTCTTCTCTTCTCTTTTGACTCCGACTTCCCGTTATACGTAATTCACCCCTTAAGTTTTTTTTTCTCCTCTTTCAACATATCTAACATGCGAGTTCATAATATGGATCGCTTGTTTTTTCTTCAAGTTTTATAAATTATTGAAATAAAGTTGAATTTGTTAAATTGAAATAATGAATGATACTAATAAATGGCGAATTAATGTTTTTAGTGTATATTTATTCTAGGCTTATTTATTTATTTATGAATTTGATTCAAATTAATTTGATTGAAATAATTAAAAAATGATAATTTATTATGTATATATAAAAATATATATTTAATAGGCAAAGTGTCCTAATGTGTCGGAAATCTCTGTTTTTTGAGAAACGACGTGTTGACGTATCGTATCGTGTCATGTCATGTGTCGCGTGTCAATATCGGTGCTACTTAGATACCAATTTAGGGTTTTACCCTCCGTTTGTCAAAACCGTGGCAGTTTTTTATTTTTCGTGGTATTAATTCAATTTAACAGAAGTTAATAGAGGGTAAATTTATCAAAAATGTATAAGTTTGGGGTTCTTGGTGGTTAAAAAATTAGTCTGGAATAAATTTATCACATTCCTATCAATTTGGGACTTTTGGTTGTCAAAAAATTAGTTTATGCCAAATTTTTCATAAGTATAGTGGTTTGAGGTATTTCGTGATATTAACTTTTGAAACAGTCATACAAGTAAAAACCAGTAACTCACTTACTATCGAGCACACCGGTCCTCAATTATGGCTTCAAAGCAGCCTTGGTTGAGCAAGACATAGATGCTTTTAACCTCATTAGGAGCTGCTCCCTTCAAAACTAATGACTAAAACATAGTTTTTATTAAGAATTTCAGCAGCAGCAACCCCATTCATTTGGGGGTTAACTTGCTCATGTATCGCCTCATTCGCTTCCTTTCAGATATTGTATATTGTAGCATTCCACCCAAGTTGCAACTGAACAACTTTCGAGCTTTTTCCTTTCATCATCTGCAGGGCTCATGGAACTCTTGATCCCATTCTTCAGCTTGTCTTTTTACTTTCAGCAGACTTAAAATTTATAGGATATTGAAAGAATTGTAACTTAAAGTTCTCTTCATATTATTCCCAGACAACTTTTAATTCCTTGGTGGGGTTTCTCTGTGTCAAATTGGACCAGTAGAAGAATATTGAGTCAGTTTTATCTGTTTCAGACAGTTGTGTTCTTTTTTGTCATGATTATCCAAGCATGGCAATTCCATGCTAGACAATGTGGATTTGTTCCATTGGTTAGCAAATTGTTATCTCCTGTTATACTTAATGATACTTTAATCCTCTTGATCAACTAAACATAGCCCAAAGGCCAAAAATAAAATTATCATTGGAGAACCATATTTGGAGGTGATTGAGGTGTGAGCTGACTATAAAATCACTGTGCAGATGGAACATCCTGTTGAGAAGACATTCCGCAGCATACATTTCCTCTAAGGTGAGAATATCTTGACCGACCATTGTATTCCACACAATTTACTGTTCTAATCATCTTATTCATGTGGCTTAGTTGTGGGCATGTCGAATAAGAACCCAAGCAGATACACAATCGAAAAGTTACTCAGATCAATCAAGACCTGCAACTATCTTGGTTCACCTTATGGAATTGTGAAATCCTACCATAAGAAGCTGCAGGAAATAAGCACTTACGTGTTGTGACTGGAGATGGCGTGAATGAAGCCCCTGCTTTGACGAAGGCGAACATTGGGATTGCAGTTGCTGATGTCACTGATGCTGCTAGAAGTGCGTGGACATTGTCCTCACTGAAACGGGCTTGAGTGTCATTATAACCACTGTGCTGAGCAGCTAGGCTATATTTCAAAGAAGGATTACACTGTTAGTGATTTGGATTGTGTTTCCAATGGATAATGCACCAAGGCTCTGCATATTGCTAATTGTGTTCCCAGCTTACTAGCCTAGTAGTAGAAAATAAAGTACAAAACCTGCGTGCTTGCGTGCGCTCCTCTTCCAATACACAATCGGAAGTATAGATCTAACAGTAATCGAATAAATAAATAGATAGATAAGTAAAACAAGATCATGTCAATACCTTTGATCTTTTAAAGGCCATCCCTTATGTTCAGTCACCGTTTTCAAAGCATCCTCCCAAAGCATCACCCGTGCCCGGCCATATTTCTTTTCATGCTTCCTTAGGGCACTTTTATACAGCTCCGTTTCAAGCTCAACATCGTCGGGATCAACATCATAAAAAATGGGTAGTATGTTTTTCCCCTTGGATTGGCGAGTGCTTTTCACCATGCATGCTAGCTCTTCAAGACACCAGTCACTCGAAGCATAGTCTTTGGAGAAAACTGGAATGAAGATTTGGGAGCTTTTTACTGCTTGCAAGATCTCCGAGATCTTTTCGCCCGGCGGTAACTCCTTGCTGTCCAGATAAACACGAATTCCTCTTTCGCACATGAACACATAGAGGCAATCTGTGAATGTTTTGCGAGTATTGCTTCCTCGGAAGCTCAAGAATACGTCATAGTCGCCACCAGTTGCAGTCCCTGAGTGGTCCTCTTCGTCCACCATCTGAGAAAACAGATTGATCTTATCGTCGGCTTCATTTTCTGGTCCCGGGCTTGGATCACGTCTCCCAAGCCATCTCGATACGTATAGCACAACACAATTCCACATATCCAGCAATCTCAGAACATATGGCGTAAGGCGATTCCACATATCGACGTCGGAATGGGATCGGCTGTCTTCGCATCACAATCTAGGGCTCGATCTGTCTTGAGGAGATCTATACAGACAGAGGGCCGATTAAGATGAGCAGCAACTTCCACTCTCTTTCTTGCCGCGTGTGAGGTCAGTGACTGAAGCCCTCTTCAGCTGGTCATTGTGGACTCTTTCTTTCAGCGTACGGTCTCTTTCCGCGAAGGTCACCCCTGGTCATTATTTAATTCTCTTTCCTTTGCCCAAAGCTTGACTCGTCGAAGTCCGTTTCAGGTTGTCATCCTCTTGTCAAAAGTTGTGGGAAATACGCTAAGATTAATTCCCACTCCGACTTGCGGAATCTTCGAGCGGGTCGGTGGAGCGGATATTCCGGAGTCTGAACTTTTGTTTCCAATGTCCTCCTTGCTTCAGTTCTGTCGCTTCTCTCGTTGCCTCATGTTCTCTTTCCTTTCTTTTTTTTTTTCCTTCGCGTTCAAGAAGATATGCTACATTAACCAAATGTCTTAAAGGGAAACGGGTCGGCAAGTTAAATGCATATGGATGTACTCTTATATCTGTCTATCACACGAAATCATTAATAAAATTGCATTTGTCTCACGATACTTAACAAAGTTATTATCTCATTATTACAACTTTCAAAACTATCATTAAATCCTTAAAAAATAATTTGGAGCACTTGCACGTGAAACCATAGTTCGCAACATTGTTTGCCTCCTTTCAAAGGGTACAAAAATAATGATTCCACATTTATTGAGTAAAGATTCTTTTACAAGGATGGGGAGTATCAACCCCAAAGACTTATCTAAACAGTTCGAATAAAAGATGCCAGCAAACTCCTTGGATAAGATCGTAATGTATATTTAGAAGCTTTTAGTGCTCACAAAATATTCCAAATCCAAATCTTTTCCTCCGATTGTAAGTTGTCCTAAAAAATGTGGATTCCTACATCACTTATGAACTCATAAAGACAATTTGTGAATCCGTTACTACTGTCCAATCTTTAAAAACTCAAGAACATGTCGTAATCACCGTCGGTTGCAGCTGGCATCTTCTTACCCTGTCTAATAACATGGACTGATCTTGCCAATGACGTATTTTTGTGGTGCTTGAGGAGATTTGAAAACGAGAAGGCACGATTAAGATTGAGAAGCAACTCCCACTCTCTTTCAACGTAAGGTCACACTCCTCCAAGTCCTTTCCAGCTTTGTCAATATTGAGAACTCTCCCTCCGTATAAGGTCCAAGAAATTTCATTGGAAAGTCCTTTCCAGCTTTGTCAACATTCAATTCTTTCTTTCAGCAAGGGTCATAGACAAACCCTACTGTGAACCAATAACTATATAACTCATAACCTACTCATCGTTTCACATTATTTAGATACAAAAAAGCAGTCAAAATATGATATATTCGTCATATGATTGTGGCGACCGAAATCCTTCATACATAAACAAAAACAAATCAATCTGATTATGATATAAAAAAAAGTACACAGATAAAGAGATGGGTGAGAGAAAGAAAGAAAAAGAATATCACCCCTCGTCATCATTTCACCTGCTTTCCGCCTAAGTTGACTCGCCCAACTCCTTTCCAGGTTTTCGTTATTAAAATGTCCCATCGATGTGTCATGTCATCACATTGGGAAATGCTAAATACCCCCAATAAACATTTTCCAGTACTAGTTTATTTAATAAGAAAAATAATAAAAAATAATTATGAAAAGTACATAAATAAAAATTGGTGTTTCCTTTTACTTTTAAATCGATGAAATACCGATAGACCCAGGCTATTCAGGACCTAACGAATTTGTCCATATCCATTGTCCGCCTAGGACAATTTTGTTGTATCTTCTTGTTGCCTTTCCTTCTCTCCTTTTTCTTTTTGATCTCATCCATATGATACGTCAAAGGAAATCCGCTGGATTCTCTTACAAAAAATGGCTCGTGAAGTAATTTACGGATATCACCGACCAAAAAAAAAAAAAAAAAAAAAAAAAAGTAATTTATGGATATCGATTAATCAAACACATTTAATTAAGTCGCACTTATGTTTTTATAGCTTTCTTGACCACAATTGAGCCGGTACACCATAACCTGTGATGTGAGCGACATTGGATGCAAACTTATGCAACAGCGTCTATCAAGATTCTTCTTGGCACTTCGCACACTTGCACGTGAAACCATAATCAGCAAGCAATGCTTGCCTCTCTTCAAAGGGCAAATCCTCCTCTATGTATGAAATGGTGACCTGCAAGATTTCAGGATTTCTCAAATCTCAGTTACACTTATGCTCATTATAAGAGAGAGCTGCATTGCTTTTCACCTAAACTGGCATATATTCGTCTGAGCTTATGCTAACTAGCCAGATTAAGCCACATGTAATTACCTCTTCTCCCTTCGAAATGGGCTTCAACGCCACTATCGTTGCTTGACCATCTCTATCCTGAAAGGCGGCAACAATTAAATCACTTCTGCCGCATATCATTTGCATTCCACCCACTAAGGTGTCCCAGCGTAGCATGGAACAGAGATAGATGATGTTATGTTGAAAAGGCATGACTTCAACAGTCTAAGTTTCAAAAGTTTCAAAAGCATGAGTGAATCTCATAAATGATTATCATGCAAGTTATGGTTAACAGGCAACATTGTGTGAATCTCTACATTTGTTTGTACAAACTACAAAAGCAGTTGACCTTCAAGGATTATTGACAGGGACACATCAGGTCAATCATATTGAAGGACCATCTAGTATATATGGACCAGGTCAACTTGAAACTCAAAAGATTCAATATTTCAAACCATTTCAATAATATAAAAAAACATGAAGAACGCTAGAGATGCAAAGACTATTTTAAAGATTAGTGTGCCAAACTCCAATGGGGCGCTTCTACATTGCCCATTAAGCAGTTTGCCACAGCTTTGTAAACTGTTTTTAAAATCAGCCTTTGCATCCCCAAGCATTACTAAAAGTTAATGATGTCACCATTTCGAACTCAATGTGCACAGGGTTATTTATACCTCATCTCTTTTGAAAGCTTTGCCGTTAGGATGGCAGGAATGATTCATGCAGCTCTGCAAGGGGAAAAATGCCTTGCCTGAAAGTATGAATTTTATTATTAGCAATAACACCTGGCATAAATAACTAAACATTACAAATGGCAGATCCAATGAAAAGGGGATTGCTGAGTATATGTGAGGACAATGCAGAATAAAAACAAAAAAATTTACTCCACATCATGATAAGCTTACGTCAGGACATAAAACAAAGCAGGACAACATGCAACATTGTCAAACTGGGATAGCCTACTAATTCATAGTCATATTCATTTTCTAAAGTTGCTTCTCAGGTAACTTATCCTATCCTGTCAGCTAAAATGCGGCCAGCAACTATGTGGTGTCACTTTTTTGTACAGTATGTAATAACTGTATGCTTTCTCAGCATGCATGTCAAAGATCGGATGCCTGCCCATCAATAAATAAGAAGATGAAAGGCTGAAGAGTTAGACAGAAACGATGTGATCTAGCTCAGGCCTTGTCGCATGTACCTAACTGAATATACGAACTAGTAATGGCATGATCAGAACAGCAATTGGATTTTATATGAGAAGGGACTTTTCAAGCTCCAAACACAACCATGTTTGTTAATTAATCAAGTCCATCTAGTTAAAGTTTCCCATACCCTCACAACAAACTGCATACTCATCACCAAGGGCATCCAAATATGGTTGAGATACTTTCTTAACTTCTTCCTGGCAGTAGAGATGATTGCAGATGCATAAACTTCCAAATTCTGTAACAGATGTCAAATACAGAAATGTGCATCATATATACCTTCTCAGGAGATGGAAGATCATTGATATACAAAAGTAATCTTCCACAGGAGATGCTACGACCAGATCACTGTGACATACCAAAACCAAAATGAAGATTCTTAAATGCCCAAAGCAGATTATCAGTAGTAAGGCATTCATACAGCATCCGTCATCGATATCAAGGAGACCCAACTATCTGTATTTCCTCATGTAAAGTAGAAATGTCATACCTTCTGTTTCTAGGTAATTCAATTTATAAAGAAAATGGAGAAAGAAAGGAGAATGTCAATTTTAGATCTTGTTGTGTGCATCGTCTACAGTATAAGACTGAGAAAGTAGGAATTTTTTTTTTTTTGGTAAAGGAGAAAGTAGGAAATATTCAACCCTTGATAAATAAAAAACTTACAGATTATTCAGCTCAAACATTCCAATAATATGCCCATAAATGTCAAGTGAGAATACTTTGTAGAGTCAAGGAATCAAGGTATCTAGTGGCAACTTTTAGAATGAGCAACCAGGAATGACCACTGATCCCCATTTACAATACACCTGAAATTCCAAAAGATGCTTGAGGATGGTGGTGATCTTACACGGATCAAAACAACCCAAAAACTGAAAAAGGCATCACCTAGGATGATCAAGCAGTTGAAATTTTTTATTTTTTAAATAAGCAAAGAGAAATTCCCTAAGAGTCACCCAAGGGTGCACCATATGAAAAGATGTTGGGAGTAGTTGGCTCTGAGTCCATTTCACCTTGCCACATAACAAATACTATTAGCAAACTAAGCAGGGAAAGAAAAAGAAGAATAACTAAAGAGTGGAATACAACCAAAAATAATGAGCAAGCATCACCAACGAACACTGCATCAGAAGCAGACTCACAAGAAGCAGGATGATCATTTATTTAGATACCAAAATTCAATCACCCAATTACAAACCAGCAAGAGACTTTCAAATCTGCAATCAGTCACAAAATGGAGGTTCACATTCATAATTTAACTATCATTTTTCATATTGTAACAGAAAACTGGAGTATTTTATCCAGTCCAAATCTTTTTATTCCAATATCAAATCTCCAATCAGTCACAAAATGGAGGTTCACATTCATAATTTAACTATCACACAGTGAACAACTAAAAGCAAGATTGGCTAAAATGCCCAACATAATCCTCTTAAGATGCAACATCTGGCAGAAATTTCTTTACCGTAAAGGCAAGCTCTTTAATTTCTGTCCTAAATACAGCTTCGTCAGAAGGATCAACATCCTCTGGCAATGCTATGCATTCCCACCACCTAAATGCAATTATTGGTCATGAGTATGTTCATGTTTGACAAATAAATCTTGAATAGGTCAAACATGACAGCAAAATTACCTTCTCTTGTGACCAACTGATATTGGCTTCCATGCTTCTAAAAGTAAGGGCATATGAAAGATGTCCATAACATGAGCCGTGTCCTTCATATAACTACTCAGAAAAATTGCTTTTGACTTCCTATACCTTAATATAGTGTATGCAATTGCCTGAAAAATGACAACCAACATATTAGCTATCCACACCAGCTTTATTAAACCTGTGCAGTAGAGATCGGCAGATGAAAATCGAGGTATATCTATGACCTTGCAATAAAGCAACGACATAAACTTTGCTTTGTGCATGGTATACTCACTACCAACTGAGAATTTAAACAGTTTAAGTACATGGTAATATTCTATGATCCACTTGTTCCGTGATAATAAAGCATGACAATATAATAATTTAAGCATACAACAACAACCACCTAGAATTTTCTCACCAGGTGGGTCACCCATATAGACATACGAGCTGACCATGCCAAACTAAATTAGGCCAATGTAACAAAAGTATATTTCCCCTCAGCACAACAGTCTTAAGACAAGACTTCAGATAAAGCATAACATAGGAAATTCAATGCCTCGCTTAGCCACCTACATTTCCTGACCAGGAAGGGCAATTTGACAAGATGGTACATAATGAATCGTTAATGTCAATAGTCAATATCATTGTTTATGGCAGTTCACATAGTTCAAGCATGATCGTTCACCCAATTCCTCCTTTACCAATCCCTAACAGAAATAACAAGTGGTTGAGTCACACACTTTTCATAAGTGTAATCATAGTCAATCTCGAAAATGTGCCCAACATTAAGATATGAGTAGGTGTCAAAGAAAAAACTGCAGCAACAAGTTTCTTTCCTAGAAGAACAAATTCATTTTGCATCACCAGAAAAAATTACAAAACATAGGTTTGGGAAATGAAATGTAGGAAGAGGAATAAGAAACATGGAAACTACCTATGGAAGAAACTTACTTTGGCTGCCAGAATGAAAATATCATTTGTTTCTGCAGTGAAAAGAAAAAATGAAGAAGAAGGATCAATAGAAATAGACAACAAATTTAAATAATAATAAAATGAAACCTATCGACGATACAGATTAAGAGCTTCACCATTAGCATGTTGTATGAATTGGAGAAGAGCCTTTGAGGAAAAAGCTTCTGACTTCTTTCCAGTGCACAGTAAAGAATGAGATGAATTCCAGTCAGCATCTGCACACACTTTGCTAAAAACCATTGTCGAAGTTACTAAATGAACTAATCAACAGAGTAGGCCCATGAAAGAACATATTTACAGCAAGCTTATACAAGATGTAAGAAAATAAAATATCAGAATATGTAACTCAAAAACATAATGGCAATATTGCTATTACACATCAGAACTCAGTTGGTAAATTCAATTTCCAGATTTACAATTCAAAACTTTTGATGCTAGGATTGGGCTGTATTTATATCTTGAAAAGTAGCCTTCTTGAGCATAAATTAAGAAAGTATCATCGAAATCATAAAGAAATGTAAACATCAAGAAGATTTTTTTCCATACTCATGCTTTTGGTCCTTTTCATACTGATACAACTTGCTTTTTAGCAGGAAAATAGTGAGAGACCCAAACCTTGGGGAAAAAAAGTATATCAAAGCCCCGTACCTGCAATAGTTAGCTTCTTGACATCCCCCGGAACATGGAATAACTGGTGACGAGGAAAATTTGTCCGAGTATGGCAATACTAATTCACCATTCATCAATGACTCAATGATTTCCTCGGGCAGAGGAACTTTTGCTCTCTTGCTTCCTGAAGCACCACAAGAGTCATCATAACTTTTCTCATCCGCAACGTCGTCCCCATTAGATGAGTCAGATGCACCATGATCATTTGAAACATCAGAGAATGAACCGGTATCACATCCATGGCTTGAAGAGGGACCTAAGTCTTGAAAAAACAATCTTCTTCCAATTTGAAGTTCTAATGTCCCAATAAAGCAAAAACAGAAGCTACATACCTTATTTGAGGGATTTTGACACCCAAAAAGCGTCAGACTTGTGCAAGATCAAAGGTCCTGACAAGTGGTTATTGGGATTTCATGCCAGCAATACCTTATTTGAGGGATTTTGACACCCAAAAAGCATTTGATCCCTTAAGAGAAGCTCCCCTTCTTTAAAATCCACATCAGCATATACACCTGGAAAACAATAATCCAACAGATGCTCAATGGCAGAAAGGAAGACTGCAGAAGCTACTGTGCAAGAGAGCACCTTCATTGCATTAAATATGCAAAAAACAATTTAATTCTACAGTGCGTGAAATTTTCTAAACTTGAGCTCATTTTGTCTTATCAGGAACTACATAATTAAAATGGAGAAACAACACGATGTAAAGCAATAGCAAGTGACACCACACAAAGGTTAACATAGAGTAAATTGCGCACCTAGAATGGACACTCCTAATTAGGCTGAACAATGAATATACTTTCTCTCATGACTACAAAAAACAAAACAGTACATGGAGATTCTTCTTTCATTGCCCTCGTCACACACAAGGAATCATCTTGCATATCTTGGTGTACGCTTTAAGTAAAGTTTGCAGCTTTCAGGTCAATGTCATTCGTTTTTGCACAATTCATCTGTTTCCATTGGCACTCATGCACTGGCAAATTTCTTCACTGGAGAACTATCGATGAAAATGGAAACACATCGCCAACAACACAACCAATTTCACAACAGCAACTCACCATCCTCAGGAATAGCAACTACCTCTAGACGATTAAAAGTCGCGAAGTGATCCCACAACAAAACAAGAGACAACAGTCAGATTCGAGAACTCAGCCAGGTAGTAGCACAATGCCAGGCGTATGAAACTCATTTAAAAAAAAAAAAAAAAGAAAGAAAGAAAAGAAAACCCAACTTGTCGAGCAGGAGACCGGTCTTACCTTTCCCGAATTCGCCGTCTTGTCTCACCTTGAGGCGGCAGCCCTCCCGCGAGGCCAAAAGCTGGTCAAAGTAATCCTGAACGGACAACATTTCAGGCAGCCATCGAAACCGAAAAGGCGGGAGATAAAAAATAAAAATAAAAAAAGCAGAGGGAAAAAATGCGAAATCTGCTCGACCCTATCGCCGTCACACTCGATACTCTCGAGTCTCCACCGAGCATCCCGCCCGCAACGCGAAAAAACACGGCGCGGTCGCATGGCGAAGATGGGAATGCGAAGGGACGCGAAAAGCGGACTCGTTCCTTCTAATCGACGACTGCAACAACTTGCTCGTTCGTAAGAAGGATCGATTTCGCGAGAAGGAGGGCGGCAATTTCAGGGAAAGAGCTAAAGCAGAGAGATGAGAAGGAGCTGGACTGGAATTTCTACGACCCACTGGTTGTTCCGTAACCTCACTTTTTTTTTTGAGACCGTCTTACATTTGTTTGCGATGGCGGCTTGTCTCAATATCGCAAATCAAAGTTTACAATGTGTTACGATGGATTTATACTTAATTACGATGACATGCTGTAGTTTTGTAGGGGACCCCTAAAAGATCACAGGATTGCCCGACTGGGACAAAAGCAAAATAAAGAGGAAAGTGAGTGCTCGTGCGCGAGATACAACGAGCGAGAGGAAGAGAAGAAAGTGAGGCCAGTGGTCTTCATGGAAAAAATCAGAGAGCAATTTCAAACCCAATTTTCATAAAAGTCTCTCCTATAGTTAAATATTAGGGTTAATTTATAACGGTCCTATTTCATGCCATTAGAGTTGCATATAGGTTGCTCAACACTAACACTTGATGCATTTGACGCATAGTACATCGAGGCTCTGTCATTTCTTTGAGCAATTTATTTAATACTTTGATTATGGGTCGTTAGCTTTTTTATTGTACACCCGCACCCATTACATGTTAGCACCTTAGGGTGGGTTTGGCTGCACCCTATTTCATTCCTAGAACAAATATTTCATTTTTTTGTTAGGAACAAAAAGAAAAAAAGAAACGCGTTTGGGTGCGTTTTTTCCTTTTTTGTTCTTTTGTTCCCACGAACAAAAAAGAAATATAAACAAGAAACACAAATTTTGTGTTTTTTGTTTCAAACACATTTGAGAAACACTTTTTATTTTTCTTATTTTCTTTCTTTTTCTTTCGCCCGGTCGCCGCCGCGGCCATGGCCATGGCCGGCGCCGGCGGCGGCCTCGCCGGATCCGGGCGAGATCGAGCTCGCCCGGCCGGCGCGAGCTCGAGCTCGCCAGATCCGGCGAGGTCGAGCCTCGCCCAACCACGACGAGGCTCGACCTCGCCGGGGCGGCGAGCCTCGCCGTGGCCGGGCGAGCCGCCGCCCCCTCGCCGGCCGGTCGCCATGGCCATGGCCGCGGCGACCGGCCAAAAGAAGAAAAAAAAAAAAGGAAAAAGAAAAAGGAAAAATAAGAAAAAAATAGAAAAATAAAAGAAATAAAAAAAAAATTATACAAATTTTACCAAACGTGTTTTGTTCAAAATTGTTCGCTGGGGAAGTAAACACTTTTTTCATTTCATTCGGAACAATTTTTAAACGAAACACAAACAAACGCACCCTTAGCCTCTACAATTAACCAAGATTGCTCGCAATGAAATAAAGAAAAAATGGACTAAAAAGTGCATTAAATTAATCTAGCGTAACCAAGTTTCTCTATCCATCAATCTCTATTTCGCAAAAGTAAAATGTTCTACTATGCTTTACTTGGGATTCCAATAGACCTATAATAGATTAACAGCGATTCCTAATTGAATTGATTTGCATATTAAATCGAATTAAATTGAAAACCCCAAACTTGTGATTGGTAAGTCTTTGGAGAGTTCATGCTAAGTTTTAAGCTTAGTAACCCATTAGCTTTCTTATATGTGGTTCACCGTTGAGAAGATCGCAACATTAATTAAATACTACATGTTGCATGATGCATGGTATCACTATGAAACTATTTAAAAGAACTTGAATTATGTAGGCAAAGGTCTAGTTTAATTCAAATACTTTAATATTCTTACTCAAATGCAAGTTGGACTTTACTCTAAGATTAAAATATGAAAATATATTATAGAGAAGGCAAATAGGGCTGGAAAAAATTGAATTCAGAATCCCTTACTTTGCTGTGATGTGAAATTTTGTGAAATTACATCTAACTGTCTAAAAAATTTAAGCTAATAAATAGAAACAGGATTAATTCAAGTACTGTTACAAACACCATTGATTTAACGCAATAGGAAAGCTATAGTAGAATTAGCAAATACACCAAGGCAAATACATATTTATTTCCCGCAAATCATCGATAATATCAAATGATCAACTGGAACTAGTGATTGGCAAAAAAAAAAAAAAAAAAAAATGAAACCAGTGATTGGGAGGACGTGGCACCTCCCCACATTTGGTTGTCGCAAGTAATCGGTCATTCGATTCACTAGCGAGCAGAAGTCCAGCCACCATTCTCTCCTCTTTGGAGTCATCCAAAGGTATTTCTCAGTTCCCCCACCAATTAATATAAGCGAGACCAAGCTAGAAGAAGACGGAAAAGTCCGACGAGGGTCCGAAAGGAATAAGCCAATTCTGGCAACACACTTTCTGAGATAAAGAGACGAAGAGAGGGACCGAGTAACAAAGTAAATTTGGCATCGCCAAGCCGAGGGAGTTTACCATCCGCCAAGGTCATAACACCTAACAGACATATGGAAAGCACTGAGGGGTAAAATTATTAGCCGCGCCAGTACGCTTGACCTAAATTCTGCCTTCTGGTAGTCCCTTTTCCATGTTGACCTGAGGAAGGATAACTTACACACGATGGACTTGTAAGATAAAAGCATCCCTGAGTTTCTCCTGTCAAGCATCGTAGCCATGCTCCAGTCTTCTTTGGAGGCTGTGTCCCAGCTGTCAAATTCTCCTGACAGTAGGAGTATCTGTCTCAAACATGCAATGATCGAGAGGATTGCCGACATCATACCGTTTATGCTGTGCTCCTGCACAAAATTGATCCATCTTGCTGAATTTTTAGATCAGTCCACATAATTCTAGCTTGTCTTGTGAATGAGTGCTAAAGAATGGCCAGCATGCAATGTTCAGAGGTGTTTGATAAGGAATATCGGTCGAAGAAGGCCTAGAAATAGGCTGCGCTGGTGATGGAAATTGAAGCTGAACACACACACACACAGACAGAGCTAAAGACCTAAGGTTTGATTTCCTTTTCGCCTCGTCTATTATTGAGTGCGCTTTATCTCGGGCTTCTGGCCTTTGTACAAAGGAATAAAAAGAAGAAATCGTTGCCATATCGACAACGGGAAAGGATTCTGGAGTACTCATTTAAAGTGAAACTTTTACTTCTAAGGATGCAGTGATTTGGGACTGATGAATGTACAATAATAATGATTGTGTTTGATTCCATGGAAATGATTTGGTACTTAATAATCCGCTTACTCATCAGCGAAATTGTCCTATTCATAATTTTCGCTAATGTTCAGAGTGTTGACGGATGTATGCATTTTCGCAATTATGATTTTAGTAGTGAGTGATGGAGTTTGAGTTTAGATTGGAGAAATGAGGGAAATCTTTTTTTTTCCTTTTGCTTTACCAGAAATGATGTAATTTTTTAAAAGATACTTAATTCTGGAGACCCAACAATTTCAAAAAACCTTAGATACCTTTTTCTGTTCATCATATATCAATTAGAAGAATTGCAAAGTTAGAAGATAATTGTATTGGTATGATTATGTAATGGACAAGTTCTTTTTTTTTTTTTTTTTTTTCGGTCATATGTAATGGACAATTTCAAATGTTCTGCTAAACCCAATTTCTATTGTTTTCAAATGTTTTTATCTTATCTTTAACAAACAAAAAAAAAACACACACACACACACACAAATCGGAAATGGGTGCAGCACTTGTTAGTGAAAAGAATCAGATAATTAGCAATTTTCTCTTTTAAGAAAAAATAGAAGTAATTCACCAGTATTTCCAGTGGCACGGGTTTCTTAGCAAGTAATAATGAAGAAGGGAATGTGCAAGAGAGATGAACTCTTAGACACGTACTAGGGTAGGAAGGAATAAAATAGGGTTATTCGCACTTACCGTTCCATTGACCAACCTGAGAAACTGCAATCTGCTTTGCTCTCTAGATATCTCGATATTCTCTTGATGAATAATTTCCCTCCCAAAATCTATCACCCAATCATGCATCCACACTTTGCCATGACCAAGAATCTTGATTAAGGATTTACTGACAAGGGCCTCAATTTCAACTTTCGCACAACCTCGGTTTTTTTCTTGCTTAGAAAGATACTTGCAATGTCGAGGAAAATTTGTTTATCCCGATATTCAAGTCCCTCATATATTAACATTAATTTCTGTTGGGCTCTTTCCAGAGGCACTTCATTGATTGAATTCTGTCGAACCTTTTTGAGAGGCTTCTGTCAAACCTTTTCAAGAGGCACTTTCCTCATTGAATTCTCTACTAAATACGCACATTTCCTCATTGAATTTCCTATGAATGACACTTCCCTCATGAACTCCTGTCGGACGTTTTTGAGATGCGCTTCCTTCAAATTCTTTGGTTCACTTTCCCAATTTGCTTCAAGTCTTATAGAGTCCAAGCAATCCTCAATACCTTCCAAGAAAGGCAAGTCCCTCACCAGTCGTGCTCTTGTCTTACTACTGTTTATCCGTAATATTAGATCCTTGAGATTATAAAGCGAATGAGGTAGTTCCTGGATGGTTGTCCCAGATAGATCCAACTCAGTCAATGACTTCAACTCCTCCAAAGCATCCGACAGCGAATTTAGACTCGTACAATTCGCCAAACTTAAGTACTCAAGATCCGCTAGCCCTTTGATTGTGCTCCAAAGTTCAACTAATCCCATATCCTCCACTACTAGCCTTGACAAAAGTGGGCTAGCCCTTTGATTGTGCTCGGAAGTTCAACTAATCCCGTATCCTCCACTACTAGCCTTGACAAAAGTCTTAGATTGCCGATTGAGTCTGGCAAATAACAAATGCTGAAACCCTGGATCAAGATGACCTGTCTCAGGGCATTTAGATAACCAATTTGCCAAGGCAACCCTCTAAGGAGCGGACACCATTTGATCTTCAAGTAAATCAACCGCTCTAGTTTTCCAATTGAGTGATCAATTTGTACCAAATTTGGAAGATCTTCCGGAACCAATCTCTCCAAACTCATAAATTCTGAAAAACAAGGTGTTTTGATTAAGGACTTGGACCCGCTATTTTCAAAACTTTAGTTTACTTGCTACCTGCATGACAGCAACCGACTTAATCCAATCGGGATTTAGTATGCATTGCAAAACAAGTGCATATCATCATATATTCATATAGTTATTTGAAAGATTAAATGAATTAGCTGAAATTGTACCATGATTTTGCATTTGTCTATGATGATATCGCCTGAAAGCTTAAGAATGACTAAGTGATTCAACACAAACTTTTTCGCTTCAAGTTCCGGAGGACAATTTTGCCAACAAAGTCATCTTAGCTTCGGCAAAATATCCTCAAAGTTGCTAGCAAAGTTCCCTCCATCCAATTTTAGAAACCTCGCGTTGGTGAGATCAGCAAAATATTTGCATGTAAAATTGTCTCCCAATCTCCGTGGTGTAAGCGCTAGTGCATTCTCTACTCCCCGATAAAATAATATAATATTAAAGTGTGTACTTGAGCAATGAGTTGGGATCCATTAATTGTTAATTATAATATTAAATTCGATATTTCTTTATCACTTGAAAATGGGCATATCTGATGATTGTATTTATGCTTTTGCATGGAAATATATACTATTTCTTTGAACTAATATTTCTAATTATATTACATATTCAGCCTATAATAAAGTCTGTATTTGATTATGTGATAGTGATGTTTGATAGCTAGTAATCCACTGAATGACCTATTTTCAGATTTTGCTGATGTTGAGTAGAATCGAGGAATCTTTTAGGTTAATTTTATCGAGTGCACAGCAAAAGCAGATGATAAACTTTCGTGATCATAAGTTTAGCGGTGAATTTTGATGAAGTTGATGTTTGTAGACTTTGGTGCAAAAGAATAATTTCATCGTATAATTTGAGGTTTAAAGGATTGTGTATTCAATATTTATGGTTTAAATCGTCAACTAGCGATTTCAAGTTTGGAATCCAGAGTTATGAAATTCACCATGTCGCATTAACTCAATAGAGAGTTAAAGGAAATGTGACCCCATTTACTAAATTTCTAGCAAACTTTTGGAAAGAGAATTTATTTAATTTCATCAGACATCACTAGTTACTAATGTAACCTTTTAATAATTTGTACTTTTTTTATAATATCCTCAAGTTCCACCTTTTTTCACAAAACCTTAGACAGCCTTTTGTTTTGTTCGAATGTGAATTATCTAGATAGAACAAGATAGATTTTGCTTATTTATATAAATAAGAAAAAGCCTCATCATATATCAATCGAAAAAAATAGTAAAGTGAAAAGATAGATTGGATAGGTATGATTATGTAATGGTTCAAATGGTCTTTTAAACCCAATTTCTATTATTTTCAGATACTTTTATCTAACATAATTAAGCAAAAATGGGTGCACTATTTATTGATGAAAAAAATCAGATATTTACCAAATTGCTCACTTAACGAAAATCATAGTCAATACACAGGTTTTCCTATAGCGTGCAATAAATGAAGATGGCAATCTGCAAGAGAGATGAACTCTTATATGCGTAGGAAGGAATATAATAGGGTTGTTCATACTTACCTTTTCATGGGCCATCTCGAGCAACCACAATCTGCTGTGATCTTCAGGTTTTCTCATTTTTTCTTGACGAATAATATCCCTTCCAAAAGTTTTTAATTGATCATGCATCCATATTCTATCAAGGTCAACAATCTTGATCAAGGACTTGCCAATAAGAACCTCAATTTCAAATTTGAGGCGAAAGCCTGAGTCTTCCCACATATACATTGGAATAGTTATTTTCTTGTTAACAAAGAAACATGCGATATCCAGATATCCAGAAAGCCGATATTCAAGTGCATCATAACTAATTTTTAACCTCTGTTGGACCTTTTTGTGAGGCACTTTCTTGGTGATCCAGTGTGCTTATCCACTGTGCTTTGCTTTGGCCACAGAGATGTGAACCTATCACCTCAACGGCCAATGGAAGTCCTCCTGTGAATTCAATGACTTCTTTTGAAAGATCTATAGATCAGGTGGAGCTGAATATGTGTTGAAAGCAAGCTTGTTGAAAAGTTGAAGAGCATGATCCAAATGCATTTTCTTCATTTTGTACGGAATAATTTTTGTAGACCTTGTTGAGATATTTTCCTCAAATCCTTCCACTTTGATCCTAGAAAAAACACTCTTACTTGTGGTTGTTATGATGATCCTACTCCCTGGACCGCACAAAGTACAATACTTGCTAGTTGCATAGATTGATCATATTTATCCATGCCATCAAAAACAAGCAAGACTTGTTTGTCGAGGTAACATTTTCTGATCAAATTGTTCCCTTCTGACGAGTCAAAGGTTTCGGGAAGTAAGAAATGGAAAAGATCCGCTAGTAATTTTTTCTAAAGTTTTTCAATGCCAAGGTCTTGGATGTTTGAAAGGAAGGAGTGACCTTCAAATTGAGGAGAGAGTTGATTGAAGACTGCATTGGCAAGCGTTGTCTTTCCCATGCCGCCTATCCCATGGATTATGACAGATCGCACATCACTAGTATAATAACAATTTAATAGTCTCTTTATGTCCTCTACACGATTATCAATTCCAACTAGATGGGCGGGCAAATCTCTTTTTGTTGTATTGATCTTCAGCAATACATCCTTATCAATATCCTCGATAACCTCACCTTGCCCGCCATATTCATTGCACACAAGACTATACATAAGCAATTAGAATTTCAAATAGAAGCAAATAATTTATCACCAGCATGCCGACATGTATAATCCTCATGGTACTCACAATGTATGTACGTAAATCGCTCTTTCTACATGTACCAAATAAGGCTTCTCTTACAAGGGTGGCCGTATTGCCCCTAGAGAATTTATCTAAACAGTTTGAAGAAGATATTCGTTTTGTTTGAACCAATCACTAGAGTTTCCATTTGGGAGTTTATTAGCATGTACAAAACGATGTATACAAACCTGTGTGCTTGTGGGCGCTCCTCTTCCAATACACGACCGGAAGGGCCAATAAATGAATAGATAGATAAATAAACGAAGGAGGTGTCAATACCTTTTATCTTTTATATGCCACCCCTTGATTCTAGCCACCGTGGTCAAGGCCTCCTTCCATTGCTTCACTTTAGTGCAGCCAAGGTCCTCCTCATGCTTTGTTAGGGCGCTTTGGTATAGCTCCGATTCAACCTTAACATCCCCAGGCCCCTCCGTTTCCCCGGGGATTGGCCATGGCTCTCCCCCATGCATTTCAGCTCTCGGAGGCACCGCCCGCTTGAAGCATAATCTTTGGAGAAAATAGGAATGTATATTTGGGAGTTTTCTACTGCTCATAAGATGTTGAGATGTTTTCTCCCGGCCGTAACTCTTCGTCATCCTTGAAAACGCGGATTCCACTGTTTTTCATGAACAAATAGAAGCAATCTGCGAATGTGTCGCGGGTGTCGGGTCCTCCAAAGCTCAAGAACACATGGTAGTCGCCGCCAGTGCGGTTCTGCGTTGGTCTCTTCGTTCGCCATGTAACGGCCCAGATTGATGCTACGGGTGACTTCTTCTTCTTTTTTTTTTTTTTCGAGGTGGTGCTTGAGGAGATTTCTACGGCCAGAGAGACACGATCAAGATGAGTAGCGACTTCCACTCTTCCTTTCCGCTTAGGTCGCTCATCGAAGCCTCGCTCGACCCTAATACCTGAGCACTTCACCCACGTCAAGGATCCGAACACGGCGACGGCAAGGGATCCGATCGCAGGAGGATGCTTCTGAGGAACTCTCCAGGAGCGTGGTGGTCCTCGCAATCCGCGTCCTCAGCCGAGGGCGGCACGTGCGGCGTGAACCCTGGTCGGGAGGAAAGTCTCAGGTCGGCGAAACCCCTGAGAGAGAGAGAGAGAGAGAGAGAGAGAGAGAGAGAGGCGGAATTCAGAGAGGAGCGAGAGCTTTGCTGGTTCTCCTCGGCCTCCCACGAATTATCATTGTAAAAACAGCAATAGCTAGTGAATATCGAGACACCAGAGACGGTAAGTTCTATCAAACTCTTTCGAATGTCCTAATAATCATAACTTTCCATAAGTAATTGTAAATAATCCTAGTCATTATAAATTTCTCTTTTCCTTTTTATTTTGTAACTTATTTCAGCACTCGCGATAATCCCTAACAGTTTGCAAGTTTAAGAAATCTTTCCATGTGTATACTGTAATTTTCCTTGATAAACGGATAATTTGATAATTATTTTTCCTCTTCTTCTGTAAAAGCCGATCCACGTTTCAATAATTTTGCTCTCTAACTAATGTCTCTAATTGCTCAGGAACGGTTTTGTATTTTACCATACGACACTAGAAAAATTTTCCTATTAAGAAAATTAGCTTCTTCCAATCACTCATGCTCAACAACGTTGGTCGGTCTCATAGCGCCTGCACTTGCCGGTTCAAATGTAATCCCATATGCTGTTGTTGATCTTGTGGAAGAGCAACATGAAGAGATGGGATATCCCCCAAAGTTCAGGGGAGCTTGAAGTTCAATTTCAGTCCGTTATGTGTTTGTTATGTTAGGATTAGCTTTCTGCTCCGCGTGGATCAATGTTTTCCCCGCTTCATTCGCTTCATTCTCATCGGACAAAAAAATGACACCTCCCTTTATGCACGATGGAGAGAACAAGAAAACTCTTTTGTTTTGAACAAAGTTCTCGGTTTGCTTCCATTTCTATTTGGAGCAGTCTAGGTACCTAAAAGTCCTAGATATCAATACACTACTCTTTTACTGTTTCCTATGACAGCTTGGATTAACAACTTAACATCCAAAGCCTGTTAAGCCTGTTAAGCGTGCTTGTTGAGGCCAAAGGGTAAAGCTATGTCTCGGGCAAACCGTGAGATGTGATTAAACCTGATAAATAAATAAAAAAAACTGCAATGGAGTACCTACACAGCATTGCAAAATCACTAAAAAGAATCTGTCACCTCATAAAATTTTTGGCGTGCAATTGAGGAAACTGCACTCGGGAAAAAAAGAAAGGAGCTGGTCCATGCATCCATGCGGGCCTCCATATCCCCATCCACAAATCAAAATCAAATGGACAAGAAAAAAAAAGGAGGAAATTTTACAAGATGAAAACTCGTTGAAGATAGATGATCATCATCATCTTCATCCATCAAATGAAAAGAAAAGGCCATAGAAAAGCCCATTACCGACTACCCCCGATAACCGACGCTCCACTCTCACTCTCTCTCTCTCTCCGCAGGGGCATGAGAGATCCTCTATCTGCACTGCGACCGACAGACGCTCCCACCACATCGCACATCGCACCGAAGATACAGAAATCACAGCACACCAAAATCGAAACATTCGATGAAGAAACCAAATCAAAACCGAGAGAGAGAGAGAGAGAGAGAGAGAGAGAGTACCTAAGAGAGCTGATTGATGGCAGGCTGACAAAGGTGAGGCCGCGACCCCTGAGACCGAGAGAGAGGCTTCGAGCGATAATTGAGAGAGAGAGAGATCGAGTGGCGCTGCTGGAGAGACTCGACAGAGAGGCCAAATCTGAGAAAGCGCTCAATAGACTATGGAGGGAGAGAGGCCAGACATGAGGAAGTGAGTGAGAAATGAGAAGGAAAGAAGTGAGAAAGTTTCCCTGAGAGACTTGACTTAAAAAGAGTAAAGGTTTCATTTTGTACTGGTTTTGAGCCGGTTGTGGCTGTTGGCTATCAGCCTATCACAATCTAGATAAGCAAATCTTTCAACCAATCAAAGTCTCCGAGAAAAATGTACATTGCTTAGTACAGAATCTTCCTTGAACGTAATCAGCACTTTTTCTCACCTAAATATGTATTACATTTCTAAGTGATGGAATTTGAGTCGACAGAAGACGACTTATCCGATTCCGATGCGCAAACAAGCAAATAGCTCGTAACGAACGTTGAATTGCGAATAAATCACGAACAACAATTCCTCACGTTAGTCCGGATGCAATCACAAAGAAAACACCCGATTTCCACGGTGTAAATGCCGATTGTTCTTGCAAAGATGAAATTGAACGCCTTGATCTTCTTTGATGGAAATTGAGAGGAAATTTGGTACAAATGAATAGCCAACCATTCCAACGGTTGTGATCGGGAGGCTTTTATACGTCTCCCTTCGTACCCCTCCATTTGTGCTTTTCCATCGTAGCATATCAAGTCCAATTGGTGCAGTACAATCGCACCCCATCATGGACATACTAGCTAACTAGCTAAAGTACAACATCTCCCACTCGGACATAATGGGCTTGATAGTTCTCTATCAAGAATATAAGGCATTCAACATTCATCAACTTTACAAAACAATTCATACTAGCAAATAAGCCGTGCGAGAGCTCAAATTATGCAAATTATGCACCTGTTAGGGATAACATAATGGCTACAACCCCGAAAAGATATAAACAATCGATGTCTCACAGTGCCCCAGACATATTTTGTTACATCAGTCCAAATATACCTATCCCTTAAAGGCTATACTTAACTATTCTCAAAACACCATGTATTTACAATTACATCCGCAACCACAAAGGGCGATATAATGGTCGACCAAATACATGTGATAGATGTAAAACAACAATAGTCTTCCTTCACACTCATGGCCCTCTCAATTTCAAAACAACTGCTTTCCTAGACATGTCCCATAGGTCATATCTATTCATGACCGCCCGTAACATACTAAAGTAATAACATTGATCTTTTACTTGAGAACATAGTCGAAGTAACATAGGGCACAAAGTTGAGGTAAAATGCAAATTACCTCAAAGGGCTTACACGATGAGTAAATAGGGATAATTTTACTCATCTTCCTAATTGGTCGTTCAATGCACATGTAGTATGAATTGCATGCTATAATGGATTACTCTTTCTATAAGAGCGTATGTCATTTATCAAATATATCCACCATACAGATCTTAGCCTAAACATAGTCACGTGCTTCTCACGTACTCATGTTTAGCCCGAGTGCTATAACAGCTCGCTTTCTATAGCGCCCAATTAAGTACTCGTATCCGGCATCTTTCAGGCATACATGATTGTGGGACTATCATGTTGGTATTATTATAAATCAATCACATACCTCATCTTGACTCTAATCAATATTTTATGTACCAAACTTGCTCTTCAGCATTTATTTGTACATAACATCTCATCTCAACGTGCTAACTACGACATACTTTTCAATAATATATGTGTGTTTGTGCTAGTCTCATAGTGGATTTGTACTTATTGATAAAACATCAAATCACTAATAAACAAACAAGTACAATACATCTGTCCACAAATACATAAACTAATAATCCTCTACAATAACGGATATCACATTCTACGCAATCCTAGTGACATCATATGGGTCAAGAACGTGTCTCTAGGAATAGCCTTGGTAAATGGATCAACAACCATTCTATTGGTTGAAATGTATTGCAGCATCACTTCCTTCTACGCTATAATTTCTCTGATGAAGTTATTCTTTATGTCAATGTGCTTTGTCCTTCCATGATACTTGGGATCTTTCATATAGGCAATGGCTGCTTGACTATCGCAATAAACTGTCACCGCTCTTGGAACTTCAGTGACAGTGGCTAAATTTTCCAAGAAATGTTTTAGCCATACTGCTTCTTGCACTATAGCAGAACATGCAACAAATTATGCCTTCATCGTAGACAAGGCTGTGCATGTTTGTTTCTTGCTATTCCAAGAAATTGCACCTCCATTGAGTAAAAACGCATATCCAGAAGTCGATTTACGCTCATCCGGTCTCCACCCCAATCGGCATATGAATAACCTAATAGGCGTAAATCATTCCCTTGGTAACAAAGTCGATAGTCCATGGTGCCCTTCAAGTATCTCAGGATCCTCTTCATTGCTTTCGAGTGTACTTGACCAGGATTTGATTGATATCGGCTCACCAATCCCACGGCATAACATATGTCGGGTCGAGTACACATCATAGCATACATCAAACTTCCGATCGCACAAGTGTAAGGAACAATTTCCATTACTTTAATTTCTTCTGGAGTCTTAGGACACATCTCAATACTTAGGCCTTCACCTTGCATGACAGGGTATCAATGGGATTGCAATGCTGCATATTGAAACGTTCAAGAATCTTCATAATATAAGACTCTTGTGATAAAGTAAGGAGTTTCCTCTATCGATCTCTTTCGATCTTAACTCCTAATATATAAGCAGCTTTTCCCATGTCCTTCATCTCAAAATTGGAGGACAACCATTCTTTTATGGTGATAACCAAAATCTTGTCATTTCCAACCAACAGAATATCGTCCACATAAAGTGATAAAATTACAAATTTATATTTAGACCGCTTGACATATACACAGTGATCTTCTTCGATCATCGTGAAATCAAAAGTTATTATTGCTCGATGAAAACGAATATACCACTATCTAGATGATTGCTTAAGGCCATATATTGAGCGATTAAGCTTGCAAACTTTATGCTCTTCACCTTTAGCTATGAAACCTATTGGTTGTTTCATATAGATTTCCTCATCTAATTCTCCATTGAGAAATGCCGTCTTTACATCTATTTGATGTAATTCAAGGTCCAAATGTGCAACGATGGCTAGAATAAGGCGTATTGAGACAAACCTTACAAGCGGTGAAAAAGTTTCCTCATAATCTATACCCTCTTGTTGAGTATAACATTTAGCCACAAGGCGAGCCTTATACTTTTCAATAAATCCATCCGCCTTTCGCTTAATCTTGAAGACCCATTTGTTTCCAATGGCCTTACAATTAGGTGGTAGATCAACCAAGTCCCAGACATGATTTGCCCTCATTGACTCCATCTCATCTTCCAAAGATTTTCTCCATTCTTCCTTGTCAGAGGATGAGAGAGCCTCTTGAACAGTCTTAGGCTCGGCATCTTCTTTTTGAGCAATCATAAATGCTTCTCATTCAATATCAAAACGACAATGAGAAATACTTTTACGATTACTTTCACGCAATTGAATTTCTCTTGAATTCAATTCATCAGGGCGATGCAACACTTCCACTAGGTCTTGTGTGTTGAGGTAAATCTTCATTTCCCTCTACAACATGTGTGTTATCAGGATCTTCCATCTCATATAATTGGAAGTTCTTATCAATCTCACATCTATTAGGAAAATCGTTCTCCAAGAACGTGATATCTCGTGACTCCATTTCGGTCACACATCCATCAGCTTGTTCACCTATGAACATGTATTCGGAATATCTTATAAAGATACATTTCTTCCCTCTAGGACCTAATTTGCCATGTTTGTGGGAAGAATCATGAACATAAGCTGCACATCCCATGGACGTAGACTACTTAAGTCTGGTTTCCTACCAGTCCATAATTCATAAGGGGTGGAAGTGACCGATTTTGAGGGCACACGGTTAAGTATATAGGCGGCGAGTCAATAACGCATCTCCCAATAGGAAATAGGTAAATTTGCTTGCGCCATCATAGACCTAACCATTTCCAATAGGGTTCTATTCCTTCTCTCAACTACCCCATTTTGTTGTGGAATACCAAGAATAGTCAATTGTCTTACAATTCCATTTTCATCACATAGAGCCTTGAATTGCTATGATAGATACTCACGTCCACGATCAGTTCTCAATGCCTTTATTATTTTGTTCAACTGATTCTCTACCATTGCAATATATCGTCTAAAGCAGTCCAATGCTTCTGACTTATGGGAGATCAGAAAGACATAACCGAAACGTGTGAAGTCATCTATGAAAGTGATGAAATATGAGGCTCCATGCCTCGCCCTCACATTCAAAGGACCACAAATGTCAGAATGTATGAGATGTAATGGAAATTCAGCTCTAGTCCCTTTACCGAATGGTTTTCTAGTTGTTTTTCCCGCCAGACAATGTTCACTTACGGATGACTAATATTAGTGAGTGACCCTAAAAGACCTTCTCTAGCTAATCTTTGCATTCTTTGCAATCCAATGTGACCTAATCTAGCATGCATCAATCTCAACATTGTTAGAAGACGCAATTAAAGAAAAACAACCATCAACATTAACATTGTATTGATCATAGTCAATGTTTAACACCATAAAACCATTCGATATCCTGAATCATAATAAACTGTTCCATACAAAATGTCAACACAATCACCATGGAAATTCAGTACATAACCTAAGCTAAGAAGGACAACTATAGAGACCAAGTTTCATCGAATATCTGGAACATAAATGACATCATGTAGGAATAGGTTTCGACTACCACGTAATATTAATTTACATATGCCGATACCCTTCACTTCAACTCTTGAGTTATTCCCAACACATATCCATCTTCTTCCGGGCGGTATCCGACGATACTCCACAAATGCTTCTCGGTCTCTAGCTACATGTCTACAGTCCACATTAGATGAGATTCAGCAAGCATTACCGTACTAGAAACAAAAACATTACTCAAAGTAATGGAGTAATAGGGTACCTTTTTTGGCTCCGTGCATTCACGAGCAAAGTGACCCAACTTGTCACAATTGTGGCACTCCATCTTAGCCTTGTCCTTCTTCCCACCACGCTTCTTGCGTCGGAAAGTCTTAGCCCTCTTGGGTGCCTGATCAGTCATCTTCCCTTTGTTGTTGAACTGAAGATTCCTCTTGCGCTTAAAGCCCGAAGCTTTGCGCGAACTCATTTCAGCAACATAAGCATGGGTAGAGGATCTTCCAGCCTCTAGGCGCTCATCCTCTAATTCCAAATGACACGCAATATCATCAAAAGTGACAATATTCTCATTATGCGTCATATTGATCTTCATATGCTCCCAATTGTCAAGAAGAGATCTTATAACAGCCTGAACTTGTTGTTCATCGGTAAAGGGAGTGACACTGCCGACTTGACTCACGAATCATGTTTGACATCTCCCGAAGATGCTGCGTCATCGTTACATTTGGGTGCTTTCGGAATGTGTCAAACTTGATAGTGAGTCTCTTCAGCTTAGTGGCAAATGTACCCCAAACTTATCCTTCAAGGCAACCCACATAGCTTGAGTTTTGTCATAACTCTCAAACTCACACATGAGATCATCTTCATACAGCTCACCTATTTTTCTTTTTCCAAGCTTGATAAGCTTCCAGATCTCTCTTGTGTTGAGCTGAAGTTCTATGCTCATCTTCATCTATGGTATGGTTGAGGGTTTCCAAAAGCTCTTGCTCCTCAAGGATGTACTGAACCTTTTGATGCCAAATATCATAATTGTCTTTGTTCACTTCTCACCCTTATTGAGGTCAACCACAATGGTCTTGGATGCCGATGCCATAATCAATTGCTATAACACATTTACATAATAAACACAGAATCAATACTAGCACACTATACAGAGTAACACACATTTAATTTGCAGCAAAGACAAACTAAATTAATGATAATTCAACAAAATACACAAAAACAAAAGTTCACTATGTTCTCAATCAACTTTTATATACAATTGTTCTATTATCATTAATTAATTTAATTTGCACAAATTTTGAGCTCTAGGTGAGAACTCCTTTTGATTCTACCAATCTACAAACTCCCACTAGGAAAAATAATTACATGACCTTATGTAATTTCTACATTTTCCTTAACACAAAAACATAGCATGATAATAATCAACGTATAAAGAACAACCATGCTTCAACTATAATTAAAATTACAATTCAACATGTAATGGATTTCCTACCATTGTTCTTATTTTCTAGCAACTAGAAAATTGGAAGTATATTAAAATATATACATCACATCATTGAACCAAGCTCTACACAGTATATATAGTATCATTTGCACACAAGCTAGCTATTTGTATTTCCCTAATCATAAGGAAATATAAGCTACAAATAAATAAACTGCATTAAACCCCCAAAAATACGCGTACATAGGGTTCCTAAAGCATTTTCATACATTTATAAAATTCAAAAGTATAAAATAATTATACCGGTGTGTAGAGGACACTCATACGAACCAAACGAGACCGACCACGCTCCAATCGGAGCTCACACGCGCCCCCACGCGCAGCCTGAGTGCGCTGTGCGAGCCGAATAGCTCCTAACCGGTCCGACCGGTCAATGGTCGGGTCGGGTCGGGTCAACGGGTCGGGTCTCGCGTCTCGAGTCGGGTCGGATTGCCAGTCGAGTCGGGTCGGATCGCTGGTCGGGTCGGGTCGCCGGCCAGTGACCGATTGGCCAATTGTCGCGCGGCGCGTCATCGATGATGTCATCCCGACGATTACCAACCGTTAGATGACGTCACGATGACGTCACCATGTGCCGGTTCGCCAACCGGCGCGTGCCAGTTTGCCGGTGGGCAGGCGTCGCGCACGTGCCAGTTCGCCAACCGGCGCGTGTGGCGCACGCACTCGCTTCGCCAGCGCTTTCAAGCGCGTGGTGCCCATGCGGGTGTGGCACGGCCGGCGTCTCCCGGCGGCGCTCGACCCATCACCAAACTCGTCTCGACGAGCTCTTTCATCCTGTATATTCAAAAATTAATTTTGACCAAAAAATTGTTTCGAAAAATGGCCAAAACCTCTCGGATGCACGCAACCCCGAACAAGTTCTTCGCTCCGGTTCAAATTCGAGTTTTTCATAGGGCAATTGCAACTATCAGAGATCCAAATAGTGTAGTATACAATCTCATGATCTCAATATCAAATGGTAATCAAGGAAACTCGATGAAAAATAAGGCAGAAATCACGATCGGGCTCTGATACCAATGATGGAATTCGAGTCGGCGGAAGATGACTTACCGATTCCGATGCGCAAACGGCAAATAGCCCGGGAACGAAGGTTGAATTGCGAATAAATCAGGAACAACAATTTCTCATGTTAGTCTGGATGTAATCACAAGGAAAACACCCGATTTCCACAGCGTAAATGCCAATTGTTCTTGCAAAGATGAAATGGAACGCCTTGATCTTCTTTGATGGAAATTGAGAGGAAATTTGGTACAAATGAATAGCCAACCATTCCAACGGTTGTGATCGGGAGGCTTTTATACGTCTCCCTTCCTACCCCTCCATTTGTGCCTTTCCATCGTAGCATATCAAGTCCAATTGGTGCGGTCCAATCGCACCCCATCATGGACGTACTAGCTAACTAGCTAAAGTACAACACTAAGAAATTATAATAACCACTCTTTCAAAACACACAAAGTACATGCCAAAAAAATGTATGGTGTCTAACTCTATAGCTCCCAGAAGGTGGATATTGCAAAAGGGTATTTGAACAACATGAACTTTGAAACTGCTTTCTATGAAACGAATGTAACATAAATTGCAAATAGCAATTCCAAAAATACATTACAGTTGGCTAACCTTAATAGTGAGCAAAGGCCTCACGCAAACTTTTATTGGAACATTAGAGACAAGTAGTTCACATTGGATCTTTTGCATCTCCTATCTAAGCATTTGCATCTAATATGATCAAACCGTTTCAACATGTACCAAAACTTTGACCTAAATTATTTTACCAAAATTTATCAAGTTTTTATTTTTTTGCTCAGGAGAAACTTCAAAAATTGTTCCAAAGAACATAAATAAATAAATAAATAAATAAATAAATAAAAGATGAATTTGTTCCGGAAATAAAAAATGAATAAAAACAAGTTTGGTAAATTTTATTTTTTATTTTTTTAAAATTTTAATATTTCTATTTTATTTTCATTTTTTCTTTTCTTTTTATTTTTCTTCTTTCCGCCGGCAACCGGCCGAGCCGACAGCATCCGCCTCCACAAAAAAAGTGTTCAAAACGAAAGCCGCTGCCCAGGGGTGGGGTCCACGAAGGTCACCGTCACCCTTGCCTCTCTTTCATCGGGCGGGTGGAGTTGCCTCTCTCTATGTCCTAAATTTCTTTTAAAGAAGTAAGTATCAATTTAAAGAATCAACGAATAGTAATTTTAACACAATCCTAGCTTAAACACTTCATCCAATTTGCCAATTTTGCCTGTCCCCTAGCTCATACTATCTAATTAGGTACTAGAGGCACCCCTTCTAAATTTACCCAAAGAATTTAATTCAAACTTGTTCGGTGGAGTTCACCAAATTAAAAAATGAAATGATTAATTAAAACTAATACTAGTTTAATCAAAATAAGAAACTATCATTGAATTAGTTAGTGCTAGTCTTATTTTGAAAATATCCAATGCTCTACACTTAATACACGGGAGAAATAAATTCATGATAAGTACCTCAAAAGTAAAAAAAGTTACTGCTACAAAATTTTTAAATAATCAAAGAAAAGAAGATAATTATGATGATCTAAATAAACATGAAAAGTCTCTTCTTTTTCCCATTACTTGTTTAATCAAAATAAATTGTTTTTGGAGTTAGTTTTAATTCAAAATAGTTTAGTTCTTCCCTCATTTACTTTTTGTCCACTTATTAATCAAAATAAAAGCATAAAATAAAAAATAAAATAATTAATTGGAGAGAGAAGTATAATGGCCCAGAAAGTACCAATTGAAACAAAACAAAATAATTAAGATTTCCGTATCTTCACCGCCCTAAGCAACCCCCACATACCTTAGCAAAGCTAACCAACCGAAGTGGGTTGATTAAATTCCTAAAAAAAATAATAATAAGTTAATGATCTTTAATAATCCTCATCCAAGCTCCAAACATCTATTTTTAGACCGTTTGTTTTTCCCTTGGAAAAACTTGAGTTTAAACATTGGGCACCGCATGGAATCGGCATGGGCATGTCATGTTATGTTTAGTCTCCTTGTTAAATTTACAAAAATTAATTAAAAATAGTTACTCCCTTTGCTTTACATCTTATCCACTTATTAATCAAAATAAATTCATCAAAATAAAAAAATAATTAATTAGGAGATTCATCAAATAAAATAAAAAACTATTCATCATCATCTTGGATTATTATAGTTTTTGTTAGTAAAGAATAGTAATGCGTAGCGTTTTCTCTTTATTTTGATTACTTCTCTCCTAATTAGTTATTTTAGTTATTCTATCATTTTAGTTGATAAATTTATTTTACTTCTCTCCTAATTAATTTTTTTTTGGAAAATTTAAGGAGATGCCCCCAATGTTCTAAGTAGAGCATTGGGATTTCATTCCAATAAAACTCAAGTAAAGATTTATTTTGATTAAACAATAGACCAAACTAAAGGTTTTTCATCCTTTGTTTCATCATCATTATCTTCTTTGCATTATTCATAATCTGTATCGTTAACTTTTTTTATTTTTATTCCGAGGAACTTATTCTCGTGAGGGTTAGTTGAGGGTTAGCTACGTGGGGCTTGCTCCTTGGTCAAGGTAAGTTACATAGACCATTGCCATTATGAAAATCCTATAATTATTTTGTTTCGTTTGAAGAATTCATTTGATTTTGATCGAATTATATGCATAGTTTTTGTAAGTGTAAGTAAAGAAGAGTAATGGTCTTTATTTTGATTACTTCTCTCCCTAATTACTTTTTTTTTATTTGATGAATTTATTTTTCTCTCCTAATTAATTTTTTTATTTGATTATTTGATGAATTTATTTTGATTAATAAGTGGACAAATGTAAACCAAAAGTAAAGGGGACTAAACAAGAGTATTTTGAATTAATTTTTGGGGTAAATTTAACAAGGAGACTAAACATAACATGCCATGCCCATGCCCATTCCCATGCCTGTGCCCATGTTTAAACTCAAGTTTTCTAATTTGTTTGTTTAGAATGGATAGATTTATTTTGATTAAAGAAGAGGGAAAAACAAACTAAACTAAGAGACTAGACTAAATAGACCATTTCATCTTAAATAGACCATACATCACCATCATTATCTTGTTTAAGATCATTAACTTTTTTTTTTTTTTTTTGGAACTTATCATGAATCCACTTATTTCTCCCATAATTATTTTGTCTCGTTTCAATAATTATGATAGTTTCTCTTTATTTTTATTTTGATTAATCTAGTTTGTCTCTCCCTAATTTGATTATTTTATTTTTTTATTTGATGAATTTATTTTGATTAATAAGTAGATGAAAAGTAAACTATTTTGAATTAATATTCTTGGATAAATTTAAGGAGACTAAACATGCTCATGGCCATGCCCAAATAAAACTCAAGTTTTTCTAAGTAAACAGATTTATTTTGATTAAAACTAAACTAAGAGACTAAACTAAATACACCATAGGTTTTTCATCCTTTTTCAAGCTTCCATCATCATTATCTTTGCATTATTCAAGTATCGTTAACTTTTTTATTTTTTATTTTGAGGAAGAATCAACTTATTTCTCTGTGGGGTTTGCTTGGCTTGTTTGGCGTTGGACACTTAAGTGTAGAGCATTGGAGCATTGGAATTTTCCCATAATTATTTTGTTTTGCATAGTTTTTGTTAGTAAAGAATAGTAATGCTTAGTGTTCATAGTTTCTCTTTATTATTATTATTATTATTATTATTATTATTACTACTACTTCTCTCCCTAATTAGTTATTTTATTTTTTTATTTGATGAATTTATTTTACTTCTCCTAATTAATTATTTTATTTTTTTATTTGATGAATTAATTTTGATTAATAAGTGGACAAAAGTAAACCAAAAATAAAGAGGACTAAAGCTGCGTTTGGTTCTTAGGAAAATTCAAAGGATTTGCAAGAGCGTTTGGTAAGGAGAAAAATTTAAGTCCGTGATTAATATTAGTTTTTTTTTTGTTTAAAACTGAAAAAAATAATGTATGCAAATTTGTAAATATAAATTTTGACAATAATACTAAAAAAATCAAATACATATATAATTTTTTAAAATATTTTTTTAATTTTTATTTGCTTAAAATTGAAAAAAAAATTATATATGCAACTTTTTTAATATAAATATAAATTTTGACAGTGCTAAAAAAAATCAAATACATATATATAATTTTTAAAAAAAAGATATTTTTATTTTTATTTGTTTAAAACTGAAAAAATAAAGTATGCACATTTTTAAATATAAATTTTAAATAAATTTAAAAACAATGCTAAAAAAATCAAATACATATATATAATTTTTTTTAAAAAGACTCAACCCAGAATTTTTTAAATTTTTATTCGTTTAAAATTGAAAAAAAAAAAATGTATGCAACTTTTTTAAATATAAAATTTGATCAAATACATATATATAATTTAAAAAAAAATCAAATGTATATGCTAAAAAAAAATCAAATATGTAAATTTTTTAAAAGAGCAAAATATATTTAATTTTTTTAGCATTATTTTGGCATTTAAATAAATAATAAGGAGGGAAAAATCAAAGTTAGTCCCTAGGCTCTACTTCAAAATGGTTGGTTAGTGGTAGCATTTTCCCAAGTTGAGCACTTTGGACTTTGGAGGGAGAGAGGGCCTAAACCAAACAAAACCAAACCACCAAAGGCACCACCACCAAAAGCCGCTAAAGACGCTAAAGACCCTAAAGAGTAAACTATTTTGAATTAATTTTTGGGTAAATATAAACTGCCATGCCCAAGCCCATTCCCCTCCCATGCCCATGTTTCCCATGCCCATTTTTAAACTGGATTGATTAAACAAGAGGGAAAAACAAACTAAACTAAACTAAACTAAGAGGAGACTAACCATTTCAATCTTAAATCTTAAATAGACCATAGGTTTTCAAGCTTCCATTATTGGATTATTAAAGATGAGTAAATTTTTTTTGGTAACTTATAGTTTCTCTTTATTTTGATTAATCTGGCCATTATACATCTCTCTAATTAATTATTCAAAGTAGATAATTTGGATTATTAAAAAAATTTGTATGAGGTGGAAAGTTAGCTATGCATTGGTCATGATCAATTAATAGTAAACTAGCTCAATCTGTAGTTTCTCAATCTGCTTGGGGGCGGGGCGCCAAAAAGAAAAAGAAAAACAACCAGACCAAAAACCAAACCAAGGTAAACTTAATTTGAATTAATTTTTTTTTTTTTGGGTAAATTTAACTCCAGTTCTCCAATCCTCCTATCTAATTATTCCTCATAGAATAAATTCCTCATAGAATTATTATGAGCCGGGGGACAAAAAAGGAGCTAGGCCGAGCAAATTTCGAATAGGAGCCATTCTCCCTCCCTGTCATCGCCTCGCTCTTTCTCTCTCCTAGCGGGAAGTATCTTCGCGCGCGCTCTCGCTCTCTCTCTCTCTCTCTCTCTCTCTCTCTCTCTCCCATATCTCTCGGTACGAGTATCGGCTCCCTCTGTCCCTCGTGGCCTCTCTCTCTCTCTCTCTCTCTCTCTCTCTCCTGCTCTTAGCAACAAAATCCCCAAATCAGTCTTTTTTCTTCCCTTTTCTTCAAGGCTTTTAATTTTGCCTGAAAAAAAAATTGATATTTTCAAAATAAAGATAAAAAGTATATATATTTTTTTAAATTATAAGAAAAAGAGTTTGTTAAAAAGTCTTGTCAAAATTTGAACTTTAATTATTTTTAATTATTTTATTTAATTAAAAAGAAGAAAATTAATATTGGAACGAATAGCATGCAGGAAAGTCTAACAAAACCAGCTGTGGATTAGGGCATTCTCCAATGACATTGGTTTATAGAAACAAATACCGTATGAGTATAAATACTGATATACCATTTTGTCATATCCAAATTAAAAATCCCGTCATACATTAAGGTGATATAAGTTAGGTGATAAGTTAGAAGTAGACCTGAAGTATTATGATTAAATGGGTAGCAGGAGCAATCCATTACCAAAACAACTTGGCATTCCGAAGAAGACGCCGAGCGAGAGAGAGACGTCGAGACGCCGAGAGAGAGAGAAATTTGATGACGGCAGTCCAAGAAATCGGCGGTCCAAGAAAGAAATCGACGTCGGGGTTGAGGGTCCTATTTATAGGGCTTTAGATGCTACCTTATTGCCATGCACGATGGCATCTTCCAAGCAAAAAGCTTCAACCGAAACAACTTGGCATTCCGAAGAAGAGAGAAATGGACCTCGATCGGAGGGTCCTATGCTTTAGATGCGACCTTGGTGGTAAACGTCTCCTCCATGCCATCTCCCGGGTTCCGTGGACCGGGAAAAGGCTTTTTCTGCGCCGGCGATTGGGCCACAAAAAAAGAAAAGGATTTTTCCTAATAAAATAGAATTGCATATGAAAACGAAAACCGACGGTGTTAGTGGATTTGGGATTTCATTAGCGTCTTATCATATTTATACTCATATTTATACTTCATATCAAACAACAATCAACAATTTGGCATTCCCAAGACGAAGAGAAGAGAATATACCCTTGAAAAAGAGAGAGATGTGCTTTAGATGCTACAGTGCACCGAGACGGAGATGGAACAGCGCCTCGCTTTCGAGAGAAATTTGATGACATCGCATGCGCATAACTTGACATTCCTTGACATTCCGAAGTAGAGAATCAAATACCCTTGATAAAGAGAGAGATGGCAAGAGGCAAGGAGAAATTTGATGACGGCGGTTAGGTCGGTTAGGTCCAAGAAATCGATCGACCTGGATTGGGGGGTTGAGGGTCCTATTTATAGGGCTTTGGATGCCACCTTCACGGTATGCGTCTCCTCGATGCCCAGACGGAAGGGCGCGTTGACCGAGAGACCGACCAAGCATAAAGATATTTGGTTCCCTTCTGTGGACCGGGGCTTTTCCAGGCCTGGGCTCCTTCCTTATTATAAACGAGCGTACGAGCCTAGGGCCCCCGCATCTTATTACACCAAAAAAAAAAAAGGACTACTCATAATTTTCTGACCAAAAACAAGGATTTTTCCTAATAAAATAGAATTGCATATGATAAAAAGGCAAGTATACAAAATTCCGACCTAATTATCATCCCAACTAAGTTGTTTGGCAAAAGAAAAGAAAATAAATTCATAAAAGAAAAAACAAACTTGAGTTTTTGGCAAAACACGTGAAAACAGTTTTATCCCAATGTAGATCATTGGGTAGGAGGTAGGGGATAGCTGGGCAAAAGACATAAACATGAGTTTTATCCTAACTCTACGAAACTAGCTAGAGAGTTTTATCCATAAAAGAAGCTAATGAAGCTAATGTTCTACATTGGGTAGGGGATAGCTTGGGATAGCTTGGCAAAAGAAATGAAAAAAAAAAACTTAAAAGAGTTAGTTTTATCCCAACTAAGCTCTACTACTACCTACAAATGTGTAGATGTGTAGAACATTGGGTACCGCACCCTAAAACATTGGAAATCAAGTAAGCTAATATTGGAATGTTGTAGTTGTAATGTTGTAGAACATGTGGGTAGGATAGGGATAGCTTGGCAAAAGACATGTTTAGAATATAAAATATGTTTAGACATGTTTATGAGTTTTATCCCAATTGAGCTCTACATGGGTAGAACATTGGGTACATTAGGTAAAAAAACAAGAAGCTAATGTAGAACATTTGGTAGGGGATAGCTTGGCAAAAAGACATTAAAACAAACTTGAGTTAGTTTTATCCCACCGTGGGTACAGCTTGGCTTGGCAAAAGAAGATAATTTAGTAATGAAATAAATTCATAAAAGAAAAAAGCTAATGTAGGGTATAGGGGATAGCTTGGCAAAAGACATGTTTATGAGACATGTTTATGTTTATGAGTTTTATCCCAAGTAAGCTAATGTAGAAGAATGTGTACCGCGCATAGCTTCCCTTGGATATGTTTAGTAATGAAAAAAAAAAAAACTCGAGTACGGCAATTTATCCAAAAAAATTAATTCCAAATAATTAACCTTTTACTTTTACTTTTGGTTTTAAATCAAAATAAATTCATCAAATAAAAAATAAAATGATTAATAACTATTAGGAGAGAAATATAATGGCATACCAAAATGAGATTTTTACCTGACCTACCTGAGACCAACCGACCCGCTTGGTCGCTCCAAGGAAGCTAACCGAAGCTAACCGACCAACTTGGCTAACCGGAGAAATAAGTGGATTCAATCCTAAAAAAAATAAAATAATGATCTTTAATAATCAAGAAGATAATAGATAATGGTGATGCATGAGTTTAGGTTGTTATATCTATGGAGCATGCCAAACTAGTTTACTCTTCTTTACTGTTTACTTACAAATGAAAATCAAACAAAACAAAATAATTATGGACTTAATGGCTAGACTCAAGTAAAGCAAGCCCCCACAAGCCCCACATAGCTAACCTTTCATCTAACTTTCATCTAGGGGTGATCTAGGGGTGAACTGTTGTTGGGGGCTGTCACAGGTGTTGTCACAGAAGGGTTCTGGTATGATTCTGGTGTGAGAGGTTGGTGAGTGGGTTGGGTTAAGGTTCCACCAGGTTCTTTTGCATTGGATTGGAGTGAGATGCCTTATGAGATAAGATGTTTGGATTCTGCAGAAATTAAAAGGTAAAGAAAGTAAAAGGTAAGCCCAGATAAAATAATAAATAATCAAGTGCGCAGCCATGAAAGAAAAGAAATGCAAGAGAGAAGGAAGAATGAAGAAAACCCAGGAACTCATAGTTGACCAATCTGAGCTCATCTAGGTAATCTGCCAAGTACTCCAATTCTGCATACATTGCCTTCAAATTGCCTTCAAATAAATCAATCTCTGAGAATCAATATATTTGGATTCTCTTAGAATGGAAAGTGTGAAAGTAAAGCAAATGAGAGTTCAGGTAAGGAAAGGTAAGGAAAGTTTTCCTAGT